>VXBB01008367.1:131800-178701 GCA_013399915.1 Illadopsis cleaveri
ATATATATATATATGTACATACATAACTTTTTTACAGTAGTGGACGGTGAGAGGATGACAGACAATAGGTACAAATTTAAACAAGGGAATTCCAAATTGGATGTAAGAAAACACTTTCCCATGATGAGGACAGCCAACCAGAGAAGAGGCTCAGCAATCTCTGTCCTTGGACATGCTCAAAAATCCCATTGAAAAAATACCCTGAGAAAACCAGCCTGATCTAATGGCTGACTTTCCTTAGAGCAGGAGTTTAGACTAGACATCTCCTGAAGTTCCTTCTAACCTGAATTCCATGATAAACTAACTTTTTAAAGTTTCAGTCAGTAGAATTTGTTCATTCCCAAGAAAACTTTAGTTCTGTAGGGTCTATAAAGGTGACTTTTTCAAATTTTCAATTGAAATTACCTCTGTGTTGGGGATGTTCCTTTTGCTGTTCCATTAAAACACACTCAAGACAGAAAAATCTCTTCTCAAACAGTAGTGGTGGGAACATGTTGCATATAGGTAAAGCCTTATAAAATAAAAGCCTTGTTACCCATGTAAAATCATGGCTCAGGCTTGCTACTTAGACTACGTAGAAGGGAACTACAGGAGAGTGACTCAGCTGGAATAGGGGTAGAGAGATGTGAGGGACGTGCTGTGTGACTGCCGCATGTCCACATCGTGGTGTGTGGTGTTCGGTTGACTTGGGCTTGTTGTGCCTTAAAACTATGTAAACTGATAACCAGCTAACTGCTTTAAAAGGCCTGGNCACTTTGCAGGTAGAAATGTCCAACACACAGAGAGCAGTGGAACACTGCCTAATGCACCAGGGCTCCAAGCCAGCAAGGGGAAGACTGTGACAGATTACTTGTCATTAAAACACCAAAGTGTTGACCAAAGCAAACATAATTCGTCAACAGGAAAAATAATCCTGTATAAGAAGAAGAAAATTTCTTCTATATATAATATTATTCTTTTATTTTCTATTAGGTGTGGTAGTCATCAATTTTTCCTATGTATTTGTGTACCCTTTGTATCTCCTATGCCATTCTATGTTATTAACTGCCATAATTCATACCAGATTTTTGTCTTCCACAAAAAAAATCCAATTTCTTCTTTGGGAAATTCTATTGTTTTGAAAGATGCTATGCTTTCACATGCCTGCAATGAAAATCCTGGGTGAAAACAGGAAGTAAAAATATGTGTTAAGCAAAAATAGGCACGTCTGGACATACCTTATAAAATTAGATTTGCTTGATGCCGAGACACAGTTCTCAGTCTCTTACAATTTTTGTGAACTTTGACAGTCATAGCTGCAATTTTTTATCCTGAACATTTGCCCTAAGATTTATCAGTGTCCTGGAGGAGGTGAGGATGATAACAGTCATGAGATTTTTAAATTACATGAGATTGATGGGAACAGTTTAAATGAATGAGGGCAGGACTTCCATTCAGAGGGACATAGAGAGTCTGGAAGAATGGCCACACAGGAAATTCAATAAGGACAAATGCAAAGTCTTGCAACAGGAAAGGAAACCCACCTGTAGTGGTACAGGCTGGGGACTGATGGGCTGGGGATCAGCTCCGCAGAAAACAACCTGGGTATTCAGGCAGAGAATGAGCTGGGTCTGAGCCTGCACTGTGCCTTGGCAGCAAAGAAGGCCAATAGGACCCTGGGCTGTATTAACAGCACAGCCAGGAGGTTGAGGATGCAATTTTTTTCCCTTACTTGTCCACCACTATATTGTATCTAGGCTACTGCATCCAACTTCGGGCCCCCAGTACAGGACAGATACCAAGAAACTGAAGGAAGTTCACTGGGGCCATCAGACATTCAGGAGCAGGAGTGCTTATCCTGTTAGGAGAGACTGCTGTGAGGGGGCTTGTTCAGTTTGGAGAAGAAAGACTTTGCGGGCATGTGGCAGCAGCCTCCTGCTATCTATAAGGAGTNAAACAGAAGTGGTGGGAACATGTTGCATATAGGTAAAGCCTTATAAAATAAGGGCCTTGTTATCCTTGTAAAATCATGGCTCAGGCTTGCTACTTAGACTACGTAGAAGGGAACTATAGGAGAGTGACTCAGCTGGAATAGGGGTAGAGAGATGTGAGGGACGTGCTGTGTGACTGCCGCATGTCCACATCGTGGTGTGTGGTGTTCNGATGTGTGGTGTTCGATTGACTTGGGCTTGTTGTGCCTTAAAACTATGTAAACTGATAACCAGCTAACTGCTTTAAAAGGCCTGGCTTTTGCAATAAAGGGTCTCTCCTTTGCACCTGCCTGGGCACTCTGAGTCGCTTTGCTTCGTGCAGGAACAAGTAAGAAGTTACAAAGAAAACCACTTGAAAATGTCCTTCTTTCTTTCCACCGATTGCATAAAAAGACTAGTGTTGAGATTTACCTTGCCTACCTTTGGAAGTCTACAGTGTAGGTGTTCATTTCAGAGCTAGTCAGCCCATGTTCCCTTTATAGCAGAGTGTAGGAGTTAACAGCTGGTTAGTTGAGTCCTGCCTTGGATGACTAGCCTAGACACAGAACTTTCAGGAGACTTAAATTAAATTAGATGAATCTCATGACTATCAACAGCTATCTAGCCAGTGTTTGGTTTTCTTCACATTCCCTTCCCCTCAAAATGTGACCTGAGCACAGTTTTATGTTATCATATGGTTTTCTGTAAAACCCAAATATTTTGAACACAGGCAATATTATTTAATCTTGGTTTGAGTCTATTACTCCTACTTTATCGGTGAAGGACTGCACCATCTGCAATAAGACATACCCACAGACATATTTGTCTAGGGTCACTTCATCTCCAAATACCTGTCCTTATCCTTGTTGGTTTGAGTTACTTTGATGTGACCTTACAGGAGCCCTTTTCATGGATTGAAATATGGTTTCTACAACTTTTTACTAAAACCAGGCTTGATACATAATCCACTCTCATACACTCGTCACAAAGCATTCCACAAATGAATGCCAGCAGGGAAGCCCTCTTTATCCCCATTTAACAACAGAAAAATTCATACATTAGTTTTGATTGTGGCTTGAAGAACGATTCAAATTGTCATGTCAATTTTCTTAAGTGAATTGACCTCACAATCTTTTTCTCAGCTGAGGGTAAATGTGCCTAGAATGCTGGACAGTGATCCTGGGGACAAATAAATTTCCTACTAAAAAGCTAGAAATAGACTCTAGAGGGAGAACTGAATAATAATTAAGAATCTTTTTTTTTCCAGGAAAAAATGAATCTTGAGAAAGTTTCAGGGAGAAACCGATGGGAAATGAATGGCATGATTGATCCTACAGCACATTCAGTGCAAGTGAAATGGTCACAACCCACTGCATCTGGCATTTTGTCTCAGATCTTTGAGCTGGTTTCTTCTCTGTCATACATCTGCATGAACAGCATGAGTCAGATCTTTGCCCTGATGCTTTTGGAACAAGTGTGTCTCTGACCACATTGCTGTGAAAAGATGAACCTTATAAAAAGGTAAAACATAAATTTGACTAATTAAATTACAGCCTGCTGGAATCATCCACTGAAATTTGCTCAGAAAATGCTCAGAGAATTCTTGTGGCCCTCTTCTGGACTCTCTCCAACAGATCCAGGTCTTTCCTGCGCTGCAACAAAATTGCTGCAACAATTTTAAATTACAAAAAGAGGAAAAAAATTCAATTTTTTTATTTCATACAAGGGATAAATGTTGTTTTGTGAAATGTTCCACTCATTGGTCCACATAACTACACGAGAAGAATATCCTTTTATAGCTTAGGTTCAAAGAACTATAAAGAGTCCTTGTGCAATACACATGCACCAGAAAAGCATTTAAACTAAAAGACTAAGAGATGATCTGCAAGGAGACAATATGAACCTAAGAGATTCTTGTAAGAAATTATCAAATCATATGCATGGAAGAGCAAAACTGCTTGGATTTGGAAGTTCATATGCTGAAACACTCAGCCTCCCATTGTATCATTGTTTTTTAATAAGCTAAAAATCTTGATTAAAAATAAAATTATACATGATGAGGAAAGCTGCAAGCTAATATGTGAAGCAAAGGTAAGTTTAAATTTAATAAGTATTCCTACAGAAAAAAAATCCCCAGGAAGACAGTCATGATACCAGCATCTCTGTACATATAGTGACTACTGCATGAGCAGGAAATATTCCTATGCAATGACCTGGGAACTCAGTGAACTCTGCCCATAATAATTCTAAAATAATCCATTCACTACCAAAAAAAAATACCCACCCAAAACTAAAAAACCCAACCTAACAATGAAAGTGAGAAGCAGGGGAGGAGGGAATAAGGAAGAAAAAACTAAGGTGACTGCAGGAGCAGTCATTTCCTATAGGAAAAAGCAACAAAATCTGTGTGAAGAAAATAGCCCAAACTTATTCAAACTTCACTGTTGAGAGCAATGCCCATTGAGACAGAAAAACTAGGGTTTAACAAAAAGTGCCTCAAAGGGTCACAACAGGCTCTATTATTATTGTTGCTCTTCCCTTTAAATGTGTGTATTACCATTTCATGTAAGAACCCAGACACCAACACAAACCCCTGTGTTAGACACAGCACAAGAAGAGAACAAGAGAAGGATCTGCTGCCCAGTGAATGCTGGGTTCAGTCCAGAGCTGGGGCACCATAGAGCCAGGCCTGAGTGTGCGTCACATCTTCCACCTTCTCACTGTATCCATCCTCTCTCTGCTACTTTTATTTCCACAAAAACCTATTCTAGTTGACAGGCATCCTTTCTGTAATATGTTAACAAAATATCTATTCTGGGAAACTGACAATATTAGTGTGCTTAGGCTGTATGTTCATTGCAATTCAGGTACTTCAAGATGCAGAAATATGTTTAGGATTACTTCAAAAGTCTCTCATGCATACAAGATATTTAAGTCACTATCTGGACTTTTATTACTTCTTACAGGCTGCTTAAAATATGATAAAAGAGAAACATACTTAATAGTTATATAAATTACCAGGAGAGTGAGAACTATGTACAGCACTAGGAACTACACAACTTCTTTTGCAGACTGAATATTTTAACTAGATGTACAGTGACAGTCAGTACAGCAACTGTTTACAACATAGGGAGTTTTTGTCCATTTTTCTCAGTTAGTTCCTGGAAACTCAGACAATGCAGCAAGTAACTCTGTAACTTATTTCATGTTCAAAGGAGTTGTCTGTTCACAGTTCTATGTGTCTGATGAAGATTTCAAGTGAATCTAAGTGTCATTTAAACCTCTTTAGAGCACAAAGACCATCACATGTTCCTCAAGTCCTCAAGAGTATGCCTACGGTAAACATTCCTCTGCTACACCTTTCCATCCCAGCATCACAGTTTAAAGACTTCCTGAGCCAGAGGTTGTAACCCAACCTTTGTGTTGAATAGCTGCCAAACTCTTTGAGGGCTCTCTGCAGCGTAAATTTTCCAGGCAACGTAAAAAGAAAAAAAAAAAAATGTAAAAAGAAACAAACAAGCAAACAAATCAAAAAACACATAAGAATCACATCAGCCATCCTTTAAGCCACACAAGAGGTCTAGAAACCTGAAAGGTGGTGGGGAAGGATGCCTGGAGGTGTTCTTGTTCATTCCTACTTGTAAGCTGCAGGGAAGGCACAGCATAGTTTGTCCTGGTTTAAGGGCAAATTTTGGGAGGAAACCTCCAAAGGAGTCTCCTTCAGAAAACCAGATTTCAGCAGACTCTCCTCCAACAGGTTCAGGAGAAAAAACTCTTGGAGAAAAGTGGAAAAAACCTGTTTATTTAACAAGCAAAATATTCACAAGCATGAAAAAATGAATAATATTAAACAAATAAAACCTCTCACTGTTCTGAAGAGATTCAAATTCAGAAAGAGTCCTTCTGTGGGTGTGGTTCAGTCTCTCAGTCTCTCTGGGGCTCAGGTCCAGCGTGCAGCCTGGGGGCTCCCCAGGCAATTCTCCTGATGTCCTGGACCAGAGAGAAACTGAACAGTCCAGAAGAAGAAGGAACAGTCCAGGGAAAGTTTTCTTGCAGTAACTAATGAGGAAAAACAGTGAAAAATCAAAGAAAAACTCTCTCTCTCTCTCTCTCTCTCTCTCTCTCTCTCAGCAAAAGCCAAGAAGTCAGAGAGCACTACCATGAGCTCAGAGGGAGCTGCACTCTTATCTCTATGTTTTGAATATAGTGTGGAAAAAAATTCCACCGCTTCTCCTTCTTGCCTGCTTTGCTCTCAGATCTAGTTTTTAAAGCACAAAACTCAATATCCAGCATAAGCAGAACAGGTGGTTGGGGATACAAGCATCACAAAGTCACACTAGGACAATAGCTAAAAAGGCATCTGCAGCTATTTACCAGGCTCTGGCAGGAGATGGTCTCGCTTCATCATAGCTTCATGGTTCATCATAGGCTGAAGGTGTGTCACAGACTCCTCTATACAAATTTAAAATTCTCAGTCCCTGCAGACTTCCAGCAACTCAAAAAGGAGTGGGTGTGTATATGTACATGGGGGTATCTTCCTGCATCACATATAAAATCTTTTGAATGAGAATTAACTGTATTAAGGCTGATGAGGGGACATTTTTTCAAACTGCTGCAAATACGCAACTTTTACTAGTTGACAGGCAGAAAATCATGTTGGTTGTTTAGAGATAATAGATGTAAAGAGTTTGTAGGGATGAGCCAGTGTGTAGATAGTGAATAGAGGCACACAGAAAGGAAAAGCATTCTCAAAGGATATTTTATGTTCTTTGGAAAACCCTCATCCATACACACTCTATTTTTCCGATACAGTGTAGAAGGAAAATCACTAGATCCAAGACCTGAACCACTGTACTCCCATAAATCACTCAGATTTACGTCTGTGGAATTAAGTGTTGGTACTCTCAGGCTCAGGGAATATTTAATTATTTATGCAATGTGCAGTTTTTCCATACATGTGGAGACATACAGAAATGTTCATATGTCTAAATGGACTCAGAAAGAGATGAGCACAAAGTAATACTCAGTAATCCATTGTTAATGGCCAGGAGTCTAATTAAATCAGAGTTCTGTGATTTAAACACTTTGTAGGTAGATTCAGGACTTAGTAGTACAGACATTTGGGATGTTTCTCTTACTTAATCCATCTGAAGATTACAAAGCCCCTTGGAATAGCAACTCCTTTCACTGTCCAAGAGCTCTGATTTCCTCAGATAAACACTACATCCCAAGAACCCAATAGATTTGGGTTGGGTTTTGGGGATTTTTTTGATGGGGTTTTTTGGGGTTTCATTTGATTGGTTGGGATTTCAGTTTTGGTTTGTGTTTTTTGTTGGTTTTGTTGTGGTTTTGGGTGGTTTTTTTTAATATAAGCACTTTGTACCAATATACATGTTCCTGACATTTAAAAATGTCCAGTTTGTCTAAAAATCGGCTAAACAGGATATCCTCAGCCATGAGCAGCACATCCCACCAAACACTGCTATTATGTACTATTACCATATATGAACACTTGTTTGCTAAACTGAATTGGAGCTTCGATTTGACTTGCTTTGGTTGAAGTGAGGGGAGTAGAGGGTGGCAATCAAATGATGGAAAAAGGAGAATGTAGAAGTTAATTTTTTTTTCTGTTCTTGTTGGTATGTTTCTTCATTTACTCATTATTTCTTGCATATGCATATGTATGTGTAATGTAGGTTTCAGTGCTTATGTAAGCTCCTGGTTAATATACTTTAAAGGCTTCGTGAAGAACGTGGTCTGAATTATTTATCACTACGAGAGCTTTTAAAGCACTTATCACCCTGGTATCTGGATGCACTTTTTATAGTTTGTATTTGGTCATTAATAGCTAAAAAGAGAGATGAAAAAAAATGCATTATCCTGCTCTGCAACATGCCAGTACCTTGCAGTAGAAAGGCAAAGGAGGTGCTTTTGGTCAGCCAACTTAAAAAACAGAACGTTGTTGCTTCAAATCAGCCTACAAAGGCAAAATTACAATCCTTGAGTACTCTCAATCATACTCTAAAGCATTTCTGATAGAAGTGAATTGCAGAGATAGACCTCTTCTCCAGAATGCCCTCCCTCCTTATCTTAACTCTGGTCCTATATGTCTTATGAGTGAGACCTTATCATATGAATAGATCCATAATCAGGATAACTGAATCCCATTCCTTGGCCATCAAATTGACGGGAATGGTAGAGCTCGCAGTAGTTGTGTCTCTGTTCTTGTGAGACCTGCTGCCCAACTCCAGGCTGTGAGTGGAATATGTGGGTGTTATGGGTGGAATATGGAACAGGCTTCCTGCATGATTATCTTCTGGTGTTGGATTAAGAGCTATTTTAACTTTATTTCACCAGGATCTCAGCTAAGTTGAACTATTTTTCATCTGCTCCAGGCTAAAAGGAAGCATAGAAGCAATTACTGCAGTAGTTGATGTATAATAACCTGTTAGCTGTGTTACTTTGTTCATACATCTAAACTATTAGACAACTCCAATACCAAGCAAGATACCTTGAGGTAATTTCCAATGGCTATCAGTTAAAAATAAAACCACAAGTGTCTTGAAGGTCTGTGTCTCTAAAGCATAAGCAAGAGTTTTTTAACCTTTAGAGAAATCAGTGTTTAAGGGGCAAGCAGAGAAATGTTAAAATCCCACATCATCTTATGGAAAATGGATGTGTTCTCCTGTCCTATCTGATCCTAAATTCTGGCAATAGACTGCTAAAGCCACTGCTGAGCAGACTTATGTTATTTAGAGCATCAGCAGTCAGACTGTTCAATACAGCACTTCCCCTGTATTTCTCTCTCATCTTATATTCTGGATTTATTATTCACATCATGAAGCTTCCCTGGCAACATGCTGGACTTGCTGCTGCTTCTGGTGTTGCATTTCACTCATGTTTTCTCTTTCTTTCCTTCTTTATTTCTTTCTTTCTTACTCTCTGTTTTTTGGGGTTTTGTTTCAACTTTTTTCTTTAGAAAAAAAAATAGTTTTCACTGGTTTTATTTTATTGGCAATCTTGCCAATCTGCTCATGACTCAGGAAATTAAACAGTACAGCAGAGCATTACTCCAGCTACACTGAATCAGCCTGTAAAAATTCACACTTCTCATATTTTTTAGAAAATAAAAATATCATTATGACCGTAATCAACCACAACAAATCTCTGGCCAAAAGTACAAATTTGCAAAAATCTATAAGATTAAGGTAAGTCTACAGTGACATTTCCTTACTATAGCATCCAAGATTTTAGCAATGTCTAGTTTAGAGATGTTCTGAGACAGATATTGTACCTGCATCTTTGAACTTCATAGACTTCAGTGGACTTGTCTTCCATGAATATATCTATTTTTCCTGAACCAACTTATAATTTGAGGCCCTGAAACAACCTGAATAGTACATTTTTCAGTTTCATTATAAGAAAAATACTCTCCTTTTAATTTCTTAATTTAAAAATATCCACCTGGTTCTTTCACTACTTCCTCTACACTGTTGGAAGATGTGTAGAGCTCTACCAAATTTCCCTTCGACCATCTCTTCTGCAAGTTGAAAACTCTACTGTGTTTAACCTTTCTCACACAGAAACCTCTACTCCAGCATCTGTTTTTGTACTACAACTCAGCTGATTTCCCCTAGACTACGCCTGGACATGATACAGCATCTTTACCTCACTATCGTCAAGATTGGAGGCCAAAACTTACTTACCCTAAAATGTAAGAAAACTGACACGTGTTTTTAAAATAAATCTTAGACCTCTTAATTTGCTGAGAAAGCACGAAGGAGAAAAACAATAAATTTTTTATATCTTCCTGGCTAAGTGTTCCATGTTCCACTGCAGCAGTGTGTTTGAATGAAACAGAAAGAAATTTCTGTCAATAGTTCCAGATTTTATTTCTTGTGATAAAGTAGCAGAGTCCTTCTTTCTAATGTAGGAAGCTCAAAGGCATGCTTAAAATTTGCATGGAATTCTTTCTCAAAATTGCAGATAGAGATTCCTTGAAAGTGTAAGCTAAAAGAATGAAAGAATAAAACACTTGCAGTAAGTGTTCCTACACCATGTTTTCAAGCCATAGCTGAAGTACCTGGGATGTAATGAAAACAAAGTTACTTGGAATACAACAATTACAACCAGGTAGGACACTGACATACCTCTCCAGCTCTGAGCAAGAAAAGGAAGAGCTGCCATACACATTGGTCTGCAAGGCTACCTGATCAATAAGCAGAAATACTGAATCCTATGATTTATCAATATATTTGTTCACCTTCAGACATCAAATCAGGACACTGGTGTTATTCCAGGTGTTATATAACTGTGGTCAAAAGAGACAGAAAGTAGTTGTCCAGTTACCCTCTCCTGATTCCTCTACTAGATAATTTAGGAGATAATATCCTTATATGTTAGTACTGATGAAGACATTATTTCAGGAGCTTCCTATATGATTACATCATACAAACCTTGTAAATGGATGTTCTCTCCAAATATCAAACAACAACATTTGAAAACAGTTGTGTTTTTCTGTACCAATGAACTGTTTCCATTTCTTGAAATTTATTGCTTTTCTGTATTCAGTTTAGTAAAATGATAAGGTAAGCCAAAGGACCTAAAGTACCATGCTTGGTCAGCAAAGTTAAGGTAAATATTTTTAGGAAAAAAACCCATCAACCCATGATCAAATTTTCAATAGTAATATAGAAAAGGTTAGTGTGAGACAAACACTATATTCTGTTTAGGAAAACCAAATATGGATTTATGTCATCCATAAGAAGCTTTGACATGACAGCTGAAGATGTAATTTTTCCCAGATTCAAGTTGTGCAAAATTAACATATTGGAGATGGAATATGAGTACTTCATAACTTGGAAACTTAGCATAATGCAGCAAAATCCAACAGAGAAAAGGCAAACTTGAGGCTGAAGAGCATTTCCAGATAAAGCTCTATCAGGTAGGAAGAAGAGGAAAACTGACACCAACCAAAGTGTGATTTCTTTCTTTTTCATTTAAAATTAGTACAGAATATCTCTCTATTCTTGGCAGCTTGGGCATTTATCCTGCTGCCTATCATATCATGAAAAATCTTTTGCAATTGGCACCCAATGCGCTAATCCTTGCTGCTGAGTCTTCAGGCAAAATTAAAAGCCAAAGAAATGTCATTCCATCAAAGATTCTTAAAATCTAAAAATTTGCATTTTCTTTCTGAAAGTAATGTTTCAGTCTAGCAGAGAAGCTGCTGAAGGGTGGTACCTTTAACACCTCTCATGACTGTGTTGAAAGTGGCCAGGTGAAACAGAAACACTGAAGAAGACTTACAAATAATATTTAAGCATGCACCTAGAGGGGAAAAAATTATGTAGTTGCTCACCAAATAAAAGGTAACTATTTCTGAAGAAGCCTCACCTTGAGATAATGGAGACAATCCAAGTCTGGAAAGTTTACATGCATAAAAGGCAAGTCAGACAAAGAAAAGGATACTAATTTCCTGCTTCTAGTTCCAAGCTACCAGCTCTCATTTTGTACAAAACAACAAACTGTTGCATGGATATGCAGATGGCAGGATTTATGCTGAGTTTTGGCTAAATTTTAATCCATAGGAGTCAATACTCTGATCCATTTTGCAATTAAGCCTAGTTATTATTTACTGAGTCATAACCAAATTATTAAAGCATAAAATACAGGAAGCTTGTGAATATTAGAGACAAGGGAAACAATCAGAAAGGAAGCCAGAGAAGTCCTTCAAAAGCATCATCTCTGTCATGAGACTTTAAGCAATAGAGTTATCCAAAACCATGGAGAATGTAGCCAGTGGAGGAATAACGTAAATAGCAAAAACAAAGCAGTACATTTGTGCATAACTAGGAGAATGTCTGCACCAAAGGAGAAACTGTGAATAAGGAAAAAAGCTGTAAGAACTGAGAGGTGGGACGAGCCTGACAATGATACTGCACATCTTTGCTTTAGCCAGAAATCCATCTGTCCCTCGTTTCTGATGACAGCCCCAACTTCTGAGTCATGGATGAATCTTGCCCCCACCCTCGGTGATATTTCTAAAATTATATTTTGCTATTGACATATTTTTAATCTCAAGTAGGAGTTAAAGAATTGATACAGAATTTAACAAGTGAACCATATGGCTTGTGCTGTGCAAGAAGTCAAGTCAGATGGACTGAGCAACAATCCCTTCCAGCTTTAATATCCTTTAGTCTGTATAGAACAGCTTCTCCAATCGTTCTATCTTAAAATAAGAAAGTTAAGTCAATTTTATGTGGTGGCTGAGATCCCAGCTCAGTCTCCTGATGTACTGATTTTATAAAACCACAAGTTATGCAGTCTCACAGAATTCAGGAGAATTATCCATTTGTTGTATGGACCCCTGAATCTTAAAGAAACTTACGTAAAGTGCACCTGCAGGTCCAGACCTTACACTTGAAATCCTGAGTGCTTAGGTTTCTCAAATTGTCTTTACACTTCTTTGGGCGTGGGTAGGAAGGATCAGAAGATTTTCACCTCCCTGAATCCTGTAGGTGTCAGGGCTATCCATTCTTCAACTCTTTTCTGTTGATGCTATTAACAGCTTAAAAATGGCACTTCAATCTCTTTAGGTAAATCATAAACACAGGGAAGTTCAAATCACAGATATTTCTAATGGTAAATAAAAATTTCCAGAGAGGAAAAAGTAACTTCAAACTTAGTTTACATGGGGAAGATGACCCTGCATGACATCTCTGGTCTTAAGGGAAAACAGCAGGAAAGGGCTTTGAAGGACAAAATTGCGTCTCCTGTTATCATCTGTTTGCATTTGATCTAGACTATATAAACTAGGCTTGTGCATTTAAGCAATAAAGTCAGGATGTTAAAAAGAGGACTACAGCATTATAAAGTGATTGAATCAGCACTTTACATTTTCACAGAATTGAGGAAGTGTTGGGGGGGGAGGAGGTCAGGGGGGAAGGGAGGAAGTGGCACAAGTAAAGACATCAGAGGATATTAGATTTAACACTTTCCATGATCAAGCTTATGCAGCCATTCCTCTGCAGCATTTCCCAGCAGCTGACATGTTTTCCATTAAACCTATAAACCTCTCCTTAATCTGATAGTGCAAATATTCATGGCTCTGATAAAGGTATATACATGCTGATGTCTTTTAGCTGTATTATTTCTTTCCTAGGCTATATAAATATAGCTCCCTGTGTCTCATCCTTCAATCCTTGAACCATATTTATGGGCTGAAGGTTTTTTTTCATTGTTTTTATCCTACTAGTAGTTCCCTAGTTATCATAGTTTGTTTTGGGTTTTTTTGGTTTGGTTTGTTTTTTTTTTTTTCTGCACTTCTTCCTTCCTGACAAGCCACCTAAATCTCTGGCTCTTAAATGGCTATTTAGTTTGACCACTCAGATGTACCTGCCCTCCTGAGACAGACCCATTGCAATCATCACAAAACCTGAGAGTTAATCTTTCTTGATCACTTAATCATCTCCTTCATTGCTGACATTGACAACAGGGGTGACAATTAGTGTGTGTTACAGTGGACACCTGCTTGGAGGAAAAAAAAAGTATCTAGAAGATCTGAGAAGAAATTTTCAATCAACATGATTTAGTGACCACAAAAAACAGCATTGGGAAAACTGCAATGTGTGTAGACAATGAGAGCAAACAGATGTGCAAGACATACATTCTCCTCCCATTCTAGAAAATATCTTCATCACTACAGCACCCAAAGGAAATACAATTTAATGAAGGACACATTTGAGTTACTGCAACAAAGTGTTCAGATTTAGAAATGTTGAGGATTCTTGTTCATAGAGAGAACTGAAAATGAAACACTATGCTACACCTGAATTAAAAATACAATGAAGTTTGGTAATGTGGAAAAAGTTGACTATTTCACCTTTTATAAATTCAGTAACACGAGGGGAATAGAGGAATTTAGTGCAGGACTGAAGACCTGACTTTTGCTAGGAGCTCTCCTGCCTTGGCTAAGTGCCTCCCAGAAACTCATTTCACAGAATAATTGCACAGGCATCAGATCAGCATGCCAGCATGCCACTGGCCTAAACTGAGAATCTAAGATGGAGAAGCATTCTAACAATTTGCTTTTGTACTGGTAGCTCTTGCAAGATGCTATAGTCTTTTGATTAATATGGGGAAACTATCTTACCAAAAAATGACACACAATGCATTAAAGACCATAACTCCTTATAGAAAAACATTTTAAAGGAAATTAAAGTGAATCTATGAAATCTGCTACACTGTGAAAATCTGTGAAACCTAAGATTTTATCATCACTGAAAAAAGAATTGGACATTTATTTAGATGATGAGGACATTTGTATGCTTGATAACCAGATATGATAACCTACATAAATTACGAAGCATAGAAACTTTTATGTCTTTATTATCAGTTCTGAATAGGGATGATGCTGTCCTCAGAGGTGTGTTGTTTACAGATGTCCAGCCTTCAGACAATTACATTACTCATTGCAGAATCCTATTTCACAGATAACTGTTAAATGGACTGCCAAAATGATCAGGCCATGGTCACCCTCCATTCAGAGAGATGTGGCTGGCAGGCCTCTGTATGGGTATGTGAGGACTTTCCTAACGGGTCGCTTTGCTCTCTCTGTAGATTTACCTAACCAATGACTGTAAAGGTCTGTTTATAAAGACCAGATTCAGCCATCCGTAATGTCAAGTAGCAGAGAATGGCTAGAAAGACTGCTATGCTCTCTTTACACCCATAGCAGCCCTCTTCTTTTCCTAGTGCCAAATGGAACATTAAGGAGAAGACATCTAGAAACCATAGGTGATGAAGACAGATAAGTCGCTTCAACTGAGGCATGCTGACTTGTGATACACCTCTCTGCACAGTAGCATGGATCCTTCCTGCTGCAGAGAGTAGATTCACAAGCTTTCTCCTGGCTGACATCTCTGGCTAATGCAGAAATCTACTCGTGTCTACTCAACAAATGTTTGAAAGCTTCCAGGGGGATCAGTGCAACTAATCCACCACAAGCTACTCCCTAGAGGTTTACTCTGCAGAGCCCTACATCTTTTCAACAGTGACTGTCTGGAAGGATTGCTGTGTAATTATCACTGTCAGGAAAACTGTTGTGCGTGCAGTCTGTAAACACTAGAGTGAAGCCCCTCGTATGCATCACTTGGGCACGGGATTCACTTTCATGAAGTTCTCAAAAAAGCAAAAAAGAAGTAGGCAATGTTTCTGCTCTTCAGTTGGCAATGATCTTGTGAGGGCTGCACAGAGTTAAGACATTCAGTAGTCTGCAGTTTTAGGCCCCAAGATGTGCTTGGAGAGTCTGCTGAATCTACAGTTCACCAGACAGAAGATATTTCTGGTGCTCAGACTAAATATTCTTTATCAAGATATTTCCCGGGTACCACCCAAACAGTGCCTTTCCTTTTTGCCTACTATGTACTGCAGCCTGCAGATCTGCTTTACAGCATTATCTCAGGGGAGAGAGTTAGAGGGAGCAAGAAAGGAAAGATAGGGTGAAATTAATTTAGTTTCCGACAGGATCAGCACATACTGCACATTTTATAGGGGGCTCATTCCTCCACAGAACTGCTCAGATACCATTGTGAAGGAAGAAGCAAAATCATACATATTATTAGGATACATAGAGTTATGAGAATATCCATTTAGCCCATGCAGTCCCTTAATTCACAATAACTACATTCTAAAGTTCTGTGTCATCTACTGACATTCTAAAAAAAAACAACAACAAAAAAAGCAAAACAAACCCAAGAACCAGTGTCCATACCAGAAGCTCTTATTAAATCCATTTAGTAAATAGCCTGTACCATTTTCAGTGACTCGTGTTGCAACAAGAACTAGGCTGTAACAGGAACTGCCAAGATAGATTTAGGCTGTAACAAAGCAAAATTGACTGTTTTCATGATATTTAAAGTACATAGCAAACCATCATAAATCCTGCTTCCTGTGCATATATATTGCCATTCAGGGCACCAGCAGCCCATATTTTAAATAGCTCCAAAATTGGCCTATTTGTAATCTTTTTTTATTTACTGACTGTATCCCAGATTGATTTGGTTTTTTGGGTTTTTTTTTTTTTTGGTTTGGTTTGTTTTTTTTTTTGTTTTTTTTTTGGTTTTTTTGTTACCATGTAGGTAGGAAGTAATGCAGCACAAGGAGCCTGAAACTTAGAGGAGTACTGTGGCAGAGTGGGTATATCTAAACAGTGGGAGTCCTTAAAGCTGTGGGGTCTGCTGCAGAACATTTATGTAAAACCAAGCCTGCCACAGAAAAGCAAGAAGTGTTTATTGAGATTGTTTTTAACTCCATCTCCCATCCTTCTCCTATCTCAGATAATCACAATAAAAGGGAATTAAAAACGGAAGTTCAAGATGGACAATAGCTAGTGAAAGAGAAAAGAGTGGGAGATGTCTGACCAATTAAAAATTAACCTGTATGATGCTGGAAATAGTTTTCCCTATAAACCATAATTGCAGTTTCCCTTGTTTCTCTAGTAAATGAGCTGTAAATATTTAACCAGAGCACTGGCATCACAATGCCTGCATCATGTGCCATCCCCTGCCCAGGAGAGGCAGAACAAATGTTGCAGAACTATAGCATCCCTGCTGCTCTCTGCTCTATGGGGCTGCTTGGCTCTGCAGTGCAACCTCCCTTTCCACACGTGGCAGCTCTACTTTCCCCAGGCAGCTGCAAGGGGTGGTTCCAGTGCCATACAGATGAGCCAGGAGGTACCAGGTGCTTCTGTTGGTGCACTTTACATCAGATATGACCAAAAGCCAGTGGGACCACAGCCCTTCACAAAGAGTACTGTGGTCTACTACAGCCAGGAAAAGTAATGAATCTCCTGCATGTTGCAAGACCAAAAAAATCCAGCGGATGTTTCATGGACACAAAAATGGGAATGAGATCATTGAGAAGAAATAACCTGTTATTTTTCCAAATAATTTAACACCCACAAGTCTTGGTAAAGTCAGTGTTAGAAATAGCCATGTGAAGCATTTAGGAAAGCAGACCATAAACCAGGTAACAGCCAGGCTCCCTCCAAGGACAGCAGGGTTCCTTCAGGTATACTCAGTAACACTCTGTTCAGTCTGCTTTTTCAGATGGGATTTGTAGCAAAGCCTCCATCACAGCCCTTGGTAACTATCCCATAACCTAACATCTCTCTTTTCTTGCTGTTCTGCTAAAGTGTTCCCTCTTAACATATTTATCCTCATCCTACCCTCTTGTGCTCACTTTAAAATCACTTTTTGAGACTATTTGGGACCTGCACTTCTAGATACTCCAAGACTGCTTTTCCTACACTTGTTCAAAGATTAATTGCTTCCCTTGTAGGGACACTAGACACTAGAAAGAGAGGCAGCAATGCTCTTTCCTTTGTGCCTTTGGCATACAGTAGGGATCATGGCTGTGCTATGCTTGGCTAAGGAACAGGCATGGATAAGATGCTTTATGTGGGGTATGTTACATACAGGGTATGTGGACATTAAAAGTTCATAAGAGCAGTGCCTACTGCAACCTTTTTCTAGGTAAGGAGCTCTGCTCAGTGATTCCCAGCAAACACAACAGCTTGGACTCTGTCCTCATATTTATTGATATCAGACTTACCAAGTCAGCCTTAAGGAAGCATAGATGTATGTAAAAAAATGCAGCTGAGAAAGGCTTCTACCTGACCAGACCTCAATCAGAGGCACAATGCAGGATGCTCTAGGAGAGTCAAATGCCAATGGCTGAAGCCTGGGTGAAGCCTTTAAAAAGAAAATCAGATCACAAGATGACAGCTTACTCTGATTCCAGCATTGGCCTCACATTGGAGCAGAAGGCCAAACCTTCTGGGGCACAGAAAGCCATACAGAGTAACTATTAAGGCTCATTCTGACATTAATACCTGTGAGTGTCTAAGGATCCATCTTCTTCTCTGAAAGTGAAAATCTATAAATGTTGATGACTCATTTCACAAGGAAAGAGTTGCAATAAAAAAACCAAACCTTTCCTTCCTAGTGGTAAATAGTATAAAACCAAATTTGCCTCCCTTTTGCTTCTAGTAGCTTTGCTTTTTTGATGCAGGAAAAACACTCTGTCTGAAATAACCCCCCTTTTGGCTTTTGCTCTTATAAAGTCAGGTATCCACAGTCAAATGAAATCCCAAAGAAGGAACACATGAGTTAGCAGGTTCTCTGTTCATCAGAGCCGTTAGACAGTCTATGGGGTCCTCCACAGCAGCAATAGGTTTTGTAAGGTGGTTTATTTCAGAATGGCAATATGATTTTCTATAGTACCATGTGAGTGAAGGGGGGCAGGAAAAATGTGTCTTTATTTGATTTTCTTGTTTAGAATGGCTAAGATTTTACTGCAGTGATTCTAATCAGAGGTAATCCTTTAGATAAAAGGTTGTGGGAGTCTGTGACTGCAAACTCTATTTCTGCCTCTTGTTGATGGTTCAACTTACATAACAGTGTCTTCTCTAGGGTGCTGATATTTGAGCATGAAGTTGCTCTGACTTGTAGCTCCCTTAAACTTCTATGGGAGATGAGTAATTTAGAAAGAAAGAAAACAACAACAAAAATACACAAACAAACAAAAAAACCAAACCAACCAAACAAACAAAAAACAACAATGACAAAAATTACCAGACCAGTAGAGCTGGAGGGAAAAATTAAGGGGATGGGAGCAAGGGTTGTGAACAGTTTTGTCTAAATCCCTGAGTGTGAGGAAATAAGCATGGCCAAAGAAGAGGAGCAAAGTCAGTGAAGGGTCTAGAAAACAAGATTTATGCGAAATAGCTGAGAGAACTGGGGTGGTTTAGTCTGGAGAAAAGAAGGTTCAGGGGAGACATTGTCATGCTCTACAACTACCAGAAAAGTGGTCTTGGTGGTGGTAAGTTAATGGTTGGACTCAATAATCTTGAGAGTCTTTTCCAACCCCAATGGTTCTATAGAAATAGAGATTATCCAGTCTCTATATGTTACAAGTATAAGGTCTCAGCTTAGCCAGATTTTCAGTCTATTCATCCTCAGAATGAAGAATTCTTTAGGAAATAGATAATATCTGTGCACCCAAAGCAACTTCTAAATTAGCTAATCACTCTCTGGGAAGTTCAGTTCCAATGTAACATTTCTCAAAGACACAGTACATTCTGACAGAAAAACCACACTCTTCAGGTCACTAAGTTGCTTTCGCCCTCACCCTCAGAAAGGTCAGACTTTGAGAAGAATCCAGGTGGGTGGAAGTCTTATGTATAAATTCACAATGCAAGCCTGATTACAGTGATTATACAATGTTGCACCTAGCTGAATTTCTTCTCTTTTAGCTAATTCAGAAAATCACTTGGGATTTATTGTTGAAATTTCCTAGAAAAGTGAGGTGTTACAAGCCCCTGAAGCTGCAGCCTAGAACAAATGCATCCTAATATCAGAAAAAAAGAGAGTGGAGGAGAGGTGGTGTCTTAAAGCTTGGCACACATAAATTTCATTCTTGTTTGAAATAGGAGACAAAGTTTCTTCCTGCAATATGATTGTTGCTTTTGTAGAAATGAGGAATAACTGTTCCATTGAGAACTTTACCAGAAGAGTTTTCTTGTGTAGTGAAGATCCCCCAAGCTGTTTCACAGAACTCATCAGAGAACTCAGAGACTATAATGAGTCAATCTTTTGCGGGAGTACTAATTTAGCAGGGTCATGTAGCACTCAAAGCAAAAAGTTAAGGAGTCCTGAGAGTTTTGCTGGTTTTCCACCTCCGGTATTAATTTGCTGGGTATCTTTGGGCGGCAGGATTGATCACTGCAAGACCCACTTTTTAAAAAATGGGTCACTCAACATTTTTTACTGTATGGAAACTGCTGAAATAGGTTGGGTAGAAGCACCTACATTATGAAAGAGAAATCCTCCCTCATTAAACAGAGTGCTCAGATCACAAGAAAGCTAAGGGAAGTCAAGAGAGCTCTGTCAGCTCACACTACTTCAGACAGAACCTTCTAACCTAGGATGAGGGTGCACATGACAAATACTCATCTACCATCTTTAAATCTCTTGAGAAATTGCAGACTTCAGATCCTTACCTCACTAAAATCTATCCCAAAGTGGCCATTGTGTAGATGCTTAAGAAAAGTAGATATATCAACTCAGTTCTGTCTCAGCAGCAGGACAAGCATGCTGTACGGTAGCTACAGATCACCTCGGTTGGCAAGGCAGGCTCAGTGAATCACAGCCCCTCCATCCTCTGCTGCTGTGTGATGAAGGGCTTGGCCACGGCACAGCAAAGCTTATCCTTGTTAAAGTGGGAGGGTGCCCTGCCTTAGTCGGCAAGGGTCTCCCTGCACAGAATTAAAGGCCAGCATGTACTTAAGTGCTCCATGCCTTGAGGGCTTAAGCTTTTATTCAGCACAAGTCTAGTACTTCAAGAGTCATATTCTGCTTTCATTTAGCACTGATGTAAGCATGAACAACTTCACTGAGATTAGTGGCATTACTTTAGCTTATACTACTGTGCAATAATACCAGAATTTGACTGTATTAACTCTTTCTTACTGTACTCGGCTCTTCTGAGGACACCCTTGCCAGAAATTCTATATTTCTGCTGAACTGCCTACCATTTGGGGCAATTGAGTGATTTCCATTCCTGTGATATTAATTTCTTGGCTTCTTTCAGCATGGCCCTAGGGAACCATCTAACTTCTTTCAACAGAGATATTGATAAATTCCCTAAGACGTACTCTGCTTTCCTTTTCACTGCTGGAACTGAATAGATTTATAAGGCAGATATTACTTTAATCTGGAAAATATTCCCCACCTGTGAACATGCTATTTTCTGATGGCTTAGCTGAGATGCTCTTACTTTCTTCACCCTAGTAACAGCTTTGGCTGTTGAAAGAAATGCTGAACCAAAGAGATCTCCGGGCATCTAGTGGTTCACCGGGAAAACTGCATCTGTATGCCAGAGGCACGGGGATGAACAAAGAGCAAGGCAGAGGACGAAGAGGAATGCTGCAGAGGAGCGCTGCCACCTGTTCCGAGCCCGGCCAGCCCTCGGGACTGAGGCACACTAGTTCAGTGTCTGCATGTGTCGCTGCCCAACCCTCATTATCACCTTTAGACGACGCTGATAGGAACCAGGCAGGCTGGGAGAATGCTGCATCCATTCACAAACTGTGATAAATCAAATCTTTCCTAATGGAGCAGTAAAAATGAGGGCTACCCTTGTGATTAATGGAATACAAAGCCATGAAAGGGATACAAAGACATGCCTCCATTTTCCTTGTATTATTAATGGCACATATTAAAAATTGAGTGTTTACAATATGAAAATGCTGCTCACTCTCACAAGAGCTGTCCCTCTGAGTACAGCAGGACAGGAGATTAAGTGTAGCTGTCACAGTCACACACATATCATTCAAATACTTATTTTTGTCCATATAAGTGCAAATAGCTTGGCTAACCATGATCATTTTGCAGACTATTATCCACTTTTCTAAGGGTAATATTTGGCCTAGAGCTAGACTACAAGGAGCTTCTTTCTAAACTCTGCATCTTGCAGGCAACAGTTAAAATTTTAATTTCTAGAGGGCCTAGCTGAGATCAGAGGTTTGTGCCAAGCATTGAGTAAATATATGAAAGAGAGCCCGAAGTACAAATTAAAATTCTAAAATAAACTGAAGTGAAAGCAAAGGCAATTCATGTGTAGAAACAGACATTTTAGGGCAAGGAAATAGAACAGAGATGAGCAGGGAGGACAAATAAATGGAAACCAATTGTCGCTTCTATGTCCATCATCTCCCCTAAGACCTCTCCCCAGCCTTGAAATGTTGCCTTATGTTTTAAAGTAGAACAAAATAAAGCACAGGTTTTCTGATTTAAATGCCATAGCCGAGAAAGCAACAAGTACATTTCTCTCTTGATTGTAAATTAGATCTCCACACTATAAGGAGTGAAGAGCATTTTATTAGAATTGCAACTTCCCAGTGCAAAATTAGAAAGTGGCAAAATGGTTGAGGTATGCAGAATCTTGGTTCAGTCCTCTTGTGTCTCTATTACGTCACACTCCCATTTCTTGATTCTATGCTATTTTTCTCAGCAGGCCCCTGACATATATTGCAGACCTGGGCTGAACTGATCATCAAAATAATGCATAGCAACTAGCGGGGAAGCTGTCAGCTACTGGAGAGATCTACAACAAATCCAGTTACACCAGCAAAAATAAGATGCCGGTAGTTCACCTGAACAGGGTTAGAGTTCCAATCCATGTATATGCAGAATTTTCCAAAACTGCATTTGTGTACCAGAAGTCCTCTAAAACTAACAAGAACGACAAGTATATGGTCAATGTGCTTATCAGACAATGAACAGCTTAATATGTAAATATGTTTGGAGCCCCTTAGCAAATGCATCATGCAGTGACAAAACATGTTTCTGTGTAAAGGAAGTCATGGTTGGTGTACTTCGGGTTCCAGCTACCAGATAGAATGCTGCTGGCCATTTCTTATCCAGCAACATACAAATACTGTGCTATTTGGTGGTTGCCAAAGTCAAAATATCTAAATGGACAAGGTATATCATAGATTAATAGCGTGGAAAAGGTAAGCAGATTAAAGGTGAGTTGTGATAGCTAATTCTGCCAGAGCCACTTTATTAGAAGCAATTAGTACAACTTTTCTCAAGAGCAGTTTGTTCTTGGAGAAGATAAGTCAGTGATGTGATCTTTCTGTGAAACAATACACAAAAAGACAGGTGTCCTTGAATTTCCATGTGATGGTAGACTTGCATTTTCAGTGGGTAATTTTAACAAATGTTACTCCAATTAAAATGTCTCTCTCAGCAGATTGATCTCCACCATGTTAAAAACCAGCACGTGATAGATGGAACATATCTATCTCATTCAGGCTACAGAGTCCAGGTCGATGGCAATGATGATACTGATGACTGCAAATACCTCAAAGAGACACAATGCAGTGTGAACCAGATTGCTTGACTTAATTTAAAAAGCATTCTGGGCAGTAGGAATGCTTAAAAGGATGAAGAAAGATAAATCCAGACATTGACCTAAAAGAAAAAAGTTATTCTAGCTGTGCAGTGTTTAGTAATTCAATCACAGGAAAGCTATTGAGGAAAACAGAGATTTAAAATAGTGACAGATATAATAAAGAATAAGATAATTCAGAATTGTTATGAAGAATAGCACTTTTAAGAGGTGTGTTTTAATGCTGAATGTCCCTGCCAGGACGAAAACTGAGAAAAAGATTTGCATTCTTGCTCTAGAATACTTAGCAAAATTGTTTGTAAAAAAACCCTTGTAAGATCACTGAACAAGAATACTCATGTATGAGTACTTTTATCTATCCTATCACAACTATTCATGCCTATTTAGAAGTTATCTGAGGAAGACTTGTACATATCTTTAATATTGACATATTTTAGCGTCCTCTTCTTGTAACTCCAACTTGAATACTCTGCTAATCAGTTTCTAATATTTTTAGATAAGAAGCAGCATCTTTTTATCCTTGGACGAAAAAAGAAAGTTGTTTGCATACGTGTGTATCTACTTTTCCACAAGATTATGGAAACAGACACTAGAGAAAAAGAACCTTACAATGGTTCTATGAGGACAGGCTAAGCAAGACCCATTCATTAAAACTGTGTTGTTTTCTTTCTTGTAAAAGCATAAACTGCATTATATGTCAGCTTCTGATATTTTTTTTCCTCCTCTGGAGCATATGAAACTCCTGGTTAAAACCTGGGGAAAGTGGAAATGTAGGAAAAGGATCATAACGTTGTAAAACTGCACCAAAAGAGATTGCTTTAGAAGGTCCTCACAGCAGAGGTTAGATGGATGCTATTGTTTCTTGATGGCAGTCTTGCTGTCAGGAGAATGGACTGAACTCCAAACATATGTGCTTCTTGCTTCAGGTGAAGAATAGAGGCCTAATCCTACATAATCTATTAGGGAAATCATGTGGATAATTAATTTTTTTTTATTATTTTTTCCCCCCACATCTGCGGGGGGTAAAATGGCATTCAGGGGTAGCAGTCTGACTTAATCCATGCGGCAAGACTGTCCAGTTCCCCTCTGGAACCTCATGCAAAATCTAGCCAGTTCATCCACTTCATCTTTTTTATGACAAATATCATAGAAGCTGGTGAAAGGGAGAGAGCCTTGCAGCAGACCTGAGTGTCAAAACTCTTAGTCCCTCTCTGATTATACTCTGATTTGCTGTGTTACCTTACAAATAAGGTGGTTGGATCTCTCCTTGCCTCACTTGCTTGAGCTCTGTGAAATGGAGGTAATTATCACCTGCCTCAGGGAATGCCTTACATTGATACTTAATGGATTAACATTTGTAAAGCTCTTTGAAAGCCTCAGATGTGGGTCTGTACGAAATTCAAAGCATTGTTATCTTGTAGGATAAACAGGCCAATTTCTCAAGGCCAATTCTTCCTTATAAGACAACACTGTGAGGGTAGATACATCATCATAATTCAGATAAAGCAAAGCCAGCTGGCTTGCCTGTGCATGTAATAATATCATCCTGCCTTCAATATCATCTGCTTATATATTAGCCTGAAAGTCCCTGTGCATGTAAGGGTAACTGATACCTATGACACAAATCCATGGATTTTTAAAATTCCATGATAGGTGTTGGAAAAGGCAGAATGTTGTTCTAGGCAGAATCTAGAACAAATAAGTGTTTTCCTTCATGCAGTGAACAAGCTAAGAAAGAAAAAACTTTATCACACTTTCTCCCCATGGCTGTGGAAGGATGTCAATCCTTCTAACTACAAGCGATGCTCCTTCCTAGTCTCTGGCACCAAGATCACTTTTAACTTTGGCTATTAAAGTTATCTCTTAGTTCTAACAGCAAGGGCCTGTACACTTTGCAGATAATGGAAAAAAGGTTTAATTCTATATTTTTGCTTGTATGCAGATTTTGTTGCAGGTTTGTTTGTAGAGGAGAGGTCTTCATAAAATCTCTCCAGTGTGTAATGGAGACCACCTAACAGGTCAAATATGAAAATAGCACAGCCAAGATCTTCAGCACACATCAGGTCACACAACTGCAAAAAGAGATGGATGCTGCATTGTCAGACCATACCAATTTATGCATTCCTCATACTTTGAGGGAAGTGTAAGCCACTGAGATTAAAATCAGGTTATCCTTTACATGTGCCTTGTGACTCTTTATAATAGATATTTTTGGAATACAGCTTTTAAGTACAACAAAGTATTTTCATCCCTGTTCTAATTCTTCTCCTGCCTTCTTCCTTTCTCACAAAAATTGCACCATTCTGTTTGTAATCCTGCCGACCACAGGCAGAGGAAGTCAATCAAGTCCTTTTTCTGTTGTTCATAACAATTATGATATTCATCCAATCCCAAAAACACTGATAATCTTAAATAAGGAAGTAGTGATGAAGAGAATAAAGGAGACAAAATAAAACTATTTCAGGCTGATAAAATTACTATGAGGAAATCTTTAAAAAAATTGCATTTGTTTTCATCTTTTAGAAAAATATAAAGAAAGATATTACCTTTATAATGAATAAAATATTCTCTCTATATACCCCAGGAAAATGAGAAAAGTTTTATTTAATTTTAGTGGAGATTTAGATTGAATATAAGGAGTTGAATACTATGATACAGACTGATAATGTGCTACATTGGGCAGTCTAGAAATGTGAAATCTGCTTCATCAGTAGTTTAAAGGAGAAGCCAAACAATCTTAGGATGATTTCCAGCTAGCTGGACTTGTATGAGAGTTGGTGGTTGG
This sequence comes from Illadopsis cleaveri, assembly GCA_013399915.1. Classification (NCBI taxonomy): domain Eukaryota; kingdom Metazoa; phylum Chordata; class Aves; order Passeriformes; family Timaliidae; genus Illadopsis; species Illadopsis cleaveri. The sequence continues at coordinate 157,514 of VXBB01008367.1, forward strand.
AATATTTTTGGTTTGTTACCCACACACACCCATGCATTCACGTGATAGATTGAAAAGAGTCCTATGGGTTCTTTTCAACCTCAATAAGCAGTACAACCTGATGTAGAATGTGTATTAGCAAATCTGCATTCCTATAATTGCAACTTGTGTGAAATCCTACTGACACCTCTAAACTTGCCCTGGAGTGGAATCTGACCCAAGAGATCACCAAATAGCAGTGCAGAGCACTCTGGAACTTTGATCTGATGAGGAAATAATCAGCTAGTGCTCTGAGGTCCTGTTCCAGCTGAATGCTGGTTTTGCACAGAAGTCATTCCTTGACTTCATTGAATTTGCATCAGAATCAAGCTTGTCCCTTCTCTTATTGTATATTTGGCTACATTAATAAATGTTTATTTTACAGGGAGAATATTGTTGGATTTCAATCACTTTCACTTTCTGGGATTTCATGACTAACACAAGTGAGATTCTGGCCACATACAGCAGGAAGCAGCATGACTATAACCACACAGTGTTAAAACATGAGTCACTTAACAAAGGCAGGGAGTGATTTGTATAGAACAGAATAAATAGTACTCAGATAAAAATATTTTTGCCTTCTCCATTCTTTCAATTTATTTTTACTTTGAATTACATGGATTAGGGACACCAGACTGAAATATTTAATCATAAATTTCCAGCCTGAATATTGTGGCAACAGATAACACTGTAAGTTAAATATGCAACAAGTGACTCTACAAAGACTCATTTCAAGTTGTGTTGGATGAGGATCTGCTTTGACAGGAGAATTTTAAGTCAGCTAATGGTGAATCCTAGAATACTCGACAGTGAAATACATTCTCTCTTGTATGTCTTTGCAAGTGTCAGCCATTTATCTAGAGGCAAACAATAAGGAAAAGATCAGGTGTATTAACATAGAAATACTCTGAATTTACAAATTTATGTATGATGCTATCATATATCCCATTTCTAACCATAAAAGATGAGTGTTTTCCTTCTGATTATTGACTTACAGACTGCTTTTATATATTTAAATTACTGTACACTGTTAAATTATTGTGCAGTTCTTGTTTTCTGTCTGAATCTGGAATACTTTCCTCCATTTCTGTCACATCAGCTAGTCATTTCTTGTGCCATTCTTCTATTAAACTAAAATAAGCATAGCTCTTAGCAAGCTTTCTCTTTCCCTGACTTGCAGTTCTCATTTCTGGTGCCTCTTTTGTTGATCATCTCATTATTGACAGCAGCTCACTGAAAATCTTTTCTTAAAAAGTCAGCAAATTCTATGTACTATCTTCTTGATGGTCCATGTTTCCATTTTGAAGAAAACAGGATCATGATCAATGCATTTGGTCACATGAGCCTCCTCCCAAGGGTTTATGGAGACAATCCTCTGCTCTCCACTCATCTGATATTCTCCACCTCTAAAATGGAGATGAAAATTGTAGGCCACATGAGGGGAAGGTTAAAACAGTTTATGGATTGTTTCAGTCAGATGACAGGAGTTATAAAAGTACTGCATAAATAACAGAAAAATGCAAATCACTACCAAGGCAGAGAAAAATCCCCAGACTTGAATAACAAAGTACTGCAAGACAAGGGTGGAAGATGCACTATAAGGTAACTTAAAAACTTCCACACAGTAGAAAGTTGAAGCCATATTGATCAGTCCTCTTTTTCAAAAGTAAAATTTTGTCAAAATATGAATGTTAATAGGAACACAAACAACTGCTTCTGATAAGCCTCTTATGGACTCCTATGTATCCACAGGAAATTTAGAGCAAAAGAGAATGTGATTAGAGGCAGCTGCTAAAATTGGAGGGTAGATGGAAACAAAACTTCAGAATTACATACAAAATGAGGTAAAATGAAATGAACTAGTCCAGCTGAGATAATAGAATGGTATATGAATTTGCCACACTTATAAATAAAACATTGACTTATTATTGAACTTCTAGAGTGTACAGATCCCAGGGAATTTAACATAGCATGATGTAAATGTGGGGGCAGAAGAGAAGGTCATATACAAATATGTGATGCTGAAAATTACTTTCATGGAGTCTGTAGGGGGAGGAAAGGGGGGAAAAAAGCAAGGACCATTCAAATCTGATTACTGTTTTTGCCTTTAAAACAAAATTCTAATCAGGGCTTGGGCACAGAAAATGCGTTAGCCTTCTAACAGAGTCATTCAAATTATAGAGGTAGAAGGGTCCATTTATTACTGTCTTTGAAAAGCTTCTATATCTCTTTCAATTTTTGTCACCATCTCAATCCATTGGAGCATGGTGTTCTTTTCACTTCCAGTTGATGCAAACTTTCCTGGTAAACCATCCAAGTAATGTGAAGTGTCTTGTTGAAAACACAAAAACATTTGGACTTTAAAAAGCAGGTTCTCTTTCTTTAACTCCTAATGTTTTGAAAGGAAGGAGAAACTCAATAGTGTATGTTCCAAATGGAGTGGGCGAGTATTTGATGAATGAACAGAACATGAACACAATACAGAGGTATCCTGTGGAGTGTCTTTGATGTAAATGTGATTTCAAGTGATTTATGGAACTTAAACTGGGTAGAAGGATGCAGAAATTAAAAGCCAGGAAGGCAAGGAGATTAGGAGAATTTTTTTTTTCATCTGATGAGATGGAAAGATAAAAACAATTTTCAGCTCTCACATGATGGTAGAGAAAATTCTTGCACTGAGGTAGCAGAGATAAAGTCAAAATTAATAAAATATATATGGAGGGAATTTCCAAATGCATTTATAAAACGCGTGTTTAAAATTCCCTGATGTTTTTGCACAGTCCATTGGAAACCCAGAGCTTTAGTAGGAGGAAAAATACAAAACATTTTTTAAGAGCAATAACTTCATAGCCTCTCAATAGGTGTGCCAGAGAGACAAAAGGACATTTGCTGCCGCTCCAGAAATATTTTAGAGGAGGCAGAAAAATTGGGTCTCTGTACAAATTAAACAGTCATCACTTTTTTAATGAATCCTATCATGTAAGAAACTGTTAGTGTTTCCATACCCTTTTTCTTGGGGTAGTTTCTCTGGTTTGTTTTTATGAGTTTGCATACCCTCCTTCAGGCAAGAACTACCTTTGGCAGGGTTTTGTTGGTCTTCAGAAGCACTATAGATGTGAAATTGATTCTACCTTCTTAGTAGTCACTCCCTGAAAGTCTTTCAATGCCTCCATTACTGCTGACCTCAAATATTTGCCCTTGTGGGCCAAGGAGGATAGAACAGGTATGACATATACAACATCTTGTTGCTGCCTACTACTATATTCCTGCAGCCTAAAAACACAGGCTGACGAGTTCTGCCTTCAGTTAATTTACTTTTTCATAAAAGTGCCTTGGTCATCTTGACAGACACTTCTGTGTTGTGGGCAAGATGTGATACAAAGGAACTCTCAAGTCTCAATTCTGCTTACCCTGTACAGAGTGTGATAATCCCAAATTTTGGATAGAGTGAGGCAAGTGATGTTTGTCATGCCTTGAAGTTTTAATGCTGGAGAAAAACAGTATCAGGCATTCAGATATATGGACTGCTTTTGTTTTATTTAAGGGATGTACTTTCTAACCAGTCTTTGTATCATTATTTATAGCAACAGTGTATGTACTACTGGGTAACTGCAAGTTGGCTCTGAAGGCTAATATTTACAGACATCCCAAACATTTGCACTATGGCAGGGAATTTGACTACTTTTATGCTGAAATGGCTCAATGCACTTGGCCAGGTCCATTAAAATTAGTTAAAATTAATCTAATATCATACTTAGAGAAGCGTGGAAGGTCATTTATAGGGCATATTGCCAACAGACTTCCCTGATTTTTTTTTCTCCTTTTTCGTTTTTTTCCTTTGCAAGAAAAAACAAAAGAACATAGCCCTTGTCCATTTGTTCTTGAGCACCTTGTACTGACTTACTCTGTACCAGCCTTACAGTACAATTAAGTCCTTCAATTCAGCTGGCAAAAGCTCATGGAAAGCACTGCCTTATGAAAGACCTGGCATAAGCAATGACCCAGCCATCTGACCAGCCTAGCTGTGTGATGACAATGAAAAATAGTCCTGCTGAGAAAAAGAGCATCGTCCCCTGATGGCTACACGGTGACGAAGAGGCTCCGAGAAGGGCTCAATACATGCTCTGCTTGTTGCTTCATCAGCCTGCCACCTCAAAGATGGATGTTTGTATAAGAGTGCCCAGCAGGACGCCAGCACAGCACTGAACTCTGTGTTCCGGCTGTGGCTGAGATCATTCTTGCAGAGTTGCTACAGAAAAAAAGGGGCAGGGCAGTCTGCCACAGCCCACAGATGCATATCCCATCCCACTGAGACACATGAAGGGCTGCATTCCCAGGTTTGTACGCACCACTCCTCCAGAGGTAAAAGCCACTGGATTGAGCCTTCTCAGAGTAAGGCATCAGGGTACCTGATTGTCACACATTAGCTTGCAAGTGGGATTAGAAGTATTAATAGAAACCTTTCTCATTCCTACTGCTAACCTGTCTGGCTAAGGCCCCCTGTGCTGACAACAATAATGGAGTTTCTCATGGCATTAGTCATTTCTCTACATTTGGTGAGTTTTGACTGGAAAAGGCATAAAAATAAACAAGACATAATACAGATAAGCAGCAGGTTACAATTTTCCATACAATTGCTCTGTACACATTTTCACTGAAAATGTCACTGTAAGAACTGTATAATCAAGGCACAAATAAGCAAAGAGCACAGAATAAATAGAACAGCCCTCTTACTGTAACTTACAATAGGTACAACTTGTACCTATTGATGTATAAAGAGTGTACTGAACACTAAAGGACGGATCACCTGCAGTAAGTTAAATTGTTTTTCTGCTGATGATACAGTTCCACATGGTGTGGTGATTCAAAGGGAAGAGAGTGGTAAAAGTACAAGAGGAAAGAACACAGATCTCCACCATAAGAAGAGAATGAAATGCATAAACTAGAGGAAAGACAACTCAGCTAAGAAATTCAGTTGTAAGTGATGGTTCCCCTCTTCAAGTGCAGAGGGAACTCAAAGATTTTAATCCATTCAGTGATTTCAAGATTAGACACGACAAAGGTCCTTCTTGTGGCACAAAGCAGGGGCATAATTTTCAGGTAGCCCTTTGATGTCAGATGGTCTCAATAGCTCACTGAATCTTCTGGCACCTAAATTGCAGACAAGTCTCAGCTCAGATGGAGTCCCCTTTCCCAGTCTGTTAATGCACAACTTCCAAAGGCACTGTGACCATGTGAACTGCAGTAAGCACTGGAGCAACAGGCAAAATGAACCAGACCTAGACAGATGCATGTGTTATGGAAAGAGATTCAAGAAAACCACATCACCTACTTCAGCTGAACACTGCATTGCAGTAATTGTGTGCTATTGGGTTCAAGCTAGTGAGCACACAGCTCTGATGCTCTGTCAAATGCACTCATGTAGTGATAATGCATTTGTAATCTGTATCATTTATACTGTGCCACACAGTAATGTAAAAATTAGAAGTTGACCTCAAATCTACATTGTTAGGAAGCACAGGAAAGATTCATCTAAATCAGTTCTGTGAAGCTCAAGAGTGGTCTGAAAGTATGCCATCTGGAAAATAAGTCTTATAAATGTACTTAACTTGCCATTTCCCTCAGCTATGTAAGATTTCTGTGGGAGTTTCATAACAAAATACTTGCTATTTTAGAGGTGTTTAGGGGAGTCAAGGAAAAGTAAAGGAAAGACGTGGATTACTATTTAAGGGTAAATGATAAAATTTGAATATAGTATTCATGAGAGTATCACTAGAGCATGTATTTCCGTGTGCACTGCTAGCTGAAGACATCAAGTGTTAAGCTAAATTATCGGTGTCTGTTGTATTGTTCAACTCCAGTCTAAGTGTCATGTGGTTTTGGTAGATCTTATTTCATTTTTTGCACCTGTATGCACTGGTTTGATGAAAAGCTCATACAGAATTTCAATATATGTCAGGAACACATCATTACCTAAATTCTGGTGCTCCAAAAAAGGGTCTTGTAATTTCTATTTGACTTAAGGGTGTCAGGAGACAGGAAACAATTCTGAAGTGATTACTTTTTCTGCAGTACTAGACAGCAAAACCTATCCTCTGAAACAGTTTCTGCCTCCTGGATCACAGGCTTTTTTCATACACCATCATGTGTCAAATGGAATTCCTCTTAAAAGCATCCCTAATTTGATTGGGATTGCATAAGCCCATGGCACCACCTAGCTGCAAACAATTAGGTTGGTTTTTTTTTCATTTCAAACCCACCATTTTGATTTCACTAGCACTTAATTAAGAAGGAGGATATCTATTTACTACAAATGTACTTATCATCTGATCTATGGTACCCCAGACCAAGTCTTCTGCATGCTCTGGATTATTTCAGTGGTTTGTTATAGGATGGTGTCTTAATGCTGATCTACGGGCACTGACTTGGTGGAAAGAACTCAGCTGTCTTAGGCTCCTGTCTAAGTACAAGTCTGAGCCAAGATTCTAACTGTATTTCCTCCTTCTGAACTGGAACACTTCCTGAAGTTACTTGTCTGTAAAATTGTAAAATGGTGTTATTACCCTAAACAGAAAAAAAAAAATAGGAATCTAAAACTAACCACCAAAAAAAATATACTTATTTTACGGGAATTACAGAAATTACAGGAATCTACAGGAATTACGGTAGGAATTACAGATGCACTTTGAAAACAACAAAAAAGTTGACAAATTAGTGCACCAAGCTCTCTCCTTTTCTGCAGCTTCTCAAAAACATGAAAAATATTTTTTCTATAAAAATAAACACACTTTTTTTCAAGTTTATATGAAAAATTAAACAAGAAATTACACAATACCCTCAATATAGGTGTCAAAAGGCACATTCTTACTCTATACAGAGGGTATTTTGTTTATTTTCTTTAAAAATATAGTCATTTTTATGTTAATCTAAGCCAATGTGTCTTCATTCTGTTTCCTAGGATGTTTTGTATACAGCCATTGAACAAAATCAAAAAGCTTGCAATTTAGTCAGCTCCACAGAGCAGTCTGCAGACACATTAAATGTATTAATATCTTCATTTCTTTATATATTTCCCAGAAACTGTGGCATAAAAGAAGTAGAATTTGACATTTATAAAATGGGTCTTGTATGAACTTGGTGGCCTTTGATACACTTACATTCAGAAAAGATGCTTGAGTTATAATAGAAAAATCTTCATGACTGAGTGATCATTATACCATTAATAGTTATATTTGGTGAAAGAACAACAGGCTGATGTTTTTCTTTGTTGCTGTTCATCTCAGAGTTTAGAAAAACGCCTCTGAGGAAGATGCAGTACATGCTTTAGAGAACAGAGAATAGCTTGAGTGTGTTTTTTTCCTTAGAGATGGCATTTTAGACATGTCAGCTTCCTTGTCTCTTTGCAATATGCACAGAAGATTCGCTTATGCCATTGCCCAGAATTACTTAGCCTTATAAACTGTACAGATGCTTCTTTCTGTACTATTATCAAAAGTCTTGTAGAAAAGTCAAAATGACAGATATAGCACAGTCAGCCATGCTTTCTCAGCATGCAGCTATCTCCTTCATATGTCCTCTGGTTGGTACTTCAGAAGCTTTTTTTAGACGCTGAAGGAAGGAAAAGCAGGTGAAAATGAGATCATAGTACAAGCACCTTCAATCTCATTCTCCAGGCCTCAAAGACACACAGACATGAACAAGATGCACACTTCCTCCTCCAGAAAGTTTTACATTAGCAATTAACCAGAGTGTTATAAAATTTTTATTAAGCACACTGATGTTGTTGCAGTATAGCAAGGTGAGCTGTGTAACTAGAGAGGTAACACTACACTGCATTTGAAAACTTAGGTGCTGATTTCCTTTAACTGCAATGTACACAAAGGCTTTTCCAAAGCTTAGGGAAGTTACTGCATCCTTCTTAATGCAAGATTGCATCCTGAGAGCTCTGGGCAGCATGGCCAGAGAGGTAGACTCCTGCCTCCTCAGGTCAGAGAAGCAATATGCCAGAGCACCCTAAAAAACAGTATGGTTGAAGAAAAGGGTATGGGGAAACATGTCATGGCCCTTCTTTTTTTTCCTTGCACTCTGTGTTGTCAGAAAGTACTTTGCTATTTCATTTCTTCCACACTGCTTTACCAGAATCTCTTTTAATTAAAAAAATGACCAAAGAAACAAAAAAAAACCAAAATCCAAAACCAAAAAAACCAAACCAAACCAAAACTCACAAAACAAACAAACAAACAACAGCAAAAACCCCAAAACAACAACAACAACAACAACTGGAAAAACTTAGATACTTGGCCATGAGGGTTTGGAAGAGATTCTGTAATTTCGAATCTTGGTTACAGGCAGACACTGCCCAAAATGTCAGAGTACACTCCCCATTGAAAAAAGCAACAGGACCTAAATATTAGATTGTTCTAGAATGCTTAACCTGATGATCAAGAGTTTTTGTTTTGGTTTTTTTTTACCACAAGTCCCTAAAACAATAACAATTGCTTCTAGTTAGAATTTGGTTTTGTATGGATATAATAGAAGAATCAAGTAACTGTTCTTACGGATCATAAGTGAAATTATTTAAAGTCCTTAATTATTTAGTTTAATGGGACAAATTTTGAGAGATAAATTTGCTGAAGCACAGGCATATAAGATACTGAATAGAAAGGATTTTTTCTCATTTAAAAAATGAAAACATGGAAGTAAGACAACTGTTATTTCCCTTCTGTATCTACTCCTGCACTACTCCTGCACTACCTTACACGACACAATTGCTTCTGATGAGTTTGGATAGCCCTTATCCAAACTGGGTCATTTGCATCCCAATCAAGGGGGAAAATCCATAAGGATGAAAGATAAGAATCGCAATATTGGGAATAAGAATTTTGTGAGAAGGAAAGCTTTGACCAGAAAAGAAAGTTATGCTTTGGAAATCCAAAAATGAAAGTAGAAAATTAGTTGGAAAACATTTATGTGCAGTGTTTACAAAAATAAATGAAAAATTGTATAAATTATTTAAAATTATACTTATAAATATAAGTAAGTATAATAAGTATAATATTAAGTATATTAAGTATACTTAATATACTTAATATATAAGTTTGCTTATATATACACTTAAGTATATATTTAAGTATACTTATATATTAGGTATATTAAGTATAATATGTAAGTATATTAAGTATAATAAATTATACTTATTTGTATAAATAAAAAAACTAATACATGAAACAAGTGGTGCTGCTATGTAAAAGGATAGTGTGGACTAAAGATAACTGATACATGAGCAAACAGTCAGTAATATGTTGCTCTCTGTTCTACACACACATTCTTATGGAAAGTGCAGTAAGGGCAAGATTATTAATATGAAAGAATAGATATAGAAACTGCATATTCAACAGGGAAATAGTTGATCCCAGGCTGGTGGCAAAGTTATTTAAAAAGCTATCCATTCTAGTTTTAAACAGTTCCATGAGATTTGAGAATAGGTTATTATATTTTCTGTATAAAAAGGGAAGAGTAGTGTGATTCAGACAACTGATCTGTTAGTTTGATCTCAGCTCATTAAATACTATGTAAAAACAACAAAGAACAATTTGATGAAAGAAAAGGCATAGAAAAAGATGGCTAGTGGAGTTTTCCTTGATCTGTCTTCTGACTTTTCTGGTTAAATATTTTCACCAGTAATATTGGCTCTGTAATCTGGTGCTCCAATGAAATTTGTTGCATACACTCCGCAGTGATTAACAAACCATAGGAGATATTGAATAATAGATATGGAAGAGGAAACACTGGATTAGCATGGGGCCCTAAGTACTATAAATGAGATTAAATTAAATCACAGAAAACAGCAGGTCATACTCCTATATCATACATCATCACACGTTCTTCAGTGATGAAATGACAGATCCTGTGTTAACTAGTTAGTCATAGCTGGTCTAATGCTACCAACACGATATGGTACTCAAAAGGAAAAAATACTTTCTGGGGTCATATCAGAAAAGATATTTCCAGCAGTCAATGTATTGAGAAAGAATGTTTTTTAATATATTAGGCAAAGTTTGAACTTTGATTCTAAGATACCTCCTTCCAAAAACTTATCTCTAACCAGTTACCAAGGTGGAGAAGAGGATTTTCTTCTTTCTTAACACTGGAAAATGTGCAAGAAAATTACTGGGACATGTAGAAAGTTGGTCAAGATATGTGCCATGTCTAATGGCATTGAGAGTTTTTTGCCCTGTTCTGCAGCTGAGCCTCCAGGACTCACTGTCAACAGTAAGGGGAAAAAGAAAAAAAAAAAAAAAAAAAAAAGGAAGGGGAAACTCCAANGGAAAAAAAAAAAAAAAAAAAAAAAAAAAAAGGAAGAGGAAATATGTGGCAGGAAAACTGCAAACATTCACAACATTTAAAGTGTCACTACAGACATGAACAGACCAAATACTCTCTCAAGGCACCCAGGTTTACAGACCAAAGATAAGATACTTGGATGAGACAAAGATCAGAATGTTTCATTCAATCATACAGCTGTTTTAGCCTGTTAAAGTAACAGAGGTTTCATTTAGTTTTGATTTGATTGTCTGTTAATTACCTTAAAGGGAGTGGTCTATTAAGGATATGTTCTAGATTAAAATTTTCTATGCCTGTCAAGTGCTTTGATAGCACAAACACACTACATGGAAGTAACAGTCATGACTCACTACTAGTCATTACAGAAGGTGGTGCCACTGCAATTGGGTGGAAATACAAGGATTATCACCAGATACTGCAGCTTTGGAGGTCACTCTTTTTTTTTTCTTTCTTTTTTCCATTTATGTCTCCTCCCCACTTCCCTTGATCTTCTCTCATCACATATCTTGCTAAATTACAACTACATTCTTCAGGATAGATACTGAGCCCTCTGATATGGGCATAGAGTGCTGTAGCACAAAGACTTCAGTATGTCTTTTGCTCTAATAGGATTTTAGCAGGACTTGTTCTGCTCTTGCTTGAATCTTTCTTCTCTGTGGGAGTTCTGTTTGCTGCTACCACCAACCAAGGAGGTCAGCCTCTTTCTGCTTCCTCAGAATATGTCCAGATAGCTACTCATAGTACAAGCCCACAGATTAAGGTCCTGCAGTCTGATGTGCTATAGTAGGTCTAGACTGCAAGGACATTAGATCACATTCCTAATGCAGGAAGTGAAGGATGCAGACACTGACATTCTGTTCCCTGCCCTGGACTCTCACATATCCAGCTGTTGGAGCAGAAAAGCATTAGGATACATCTTGGCTCTGTGACAGTGCTTTGGCAGTTTCTCTTCAACATTAGTTATTCATCACCCCTAGGAGCTAAATAAATGAATGGCACACATAACAAGTGGGCTAGGGACTGGGGGATCCCACATGCCAGGTCATAAAGATGAGAAAAGACAGCAGCAAGCACTGCAGTAAAATTAAGCAAGTATTCCTAGTTCACATCCTTAATGAGGACTGTTTGGTCTATGTCACAGCTATCTTGTCACTCCTTCCAAAACTATGCTAGCAGCACATAAGCACAATTCAGCAATTCCTGGGCTAGCAGTCAAGTGGTAGCTCCAGAAGCTGAACAATTTAATCAGTGTATTGCTGCATGAACATGAAGTACCTTTGTTAGGATGCAGGTGCTGTGGAATTACATCTGTGCTCCTCTTGGTGTGATCTGATCTGGCAGCTCTGCAGATCCAGGCAGTGTAACCTGTGATTATATCTGCTCCATTACTTCAGCTTAGCAGAGGCCTGGCCCTGCTGTGTTGTGCAGTAGAGATAGTTCTCCAACTTGTAAAGAGTACAGTTACTCCTTGGAAACCCTGCTGACACCACAAGCCACTTTTCAAGCCAGTTTTCTTTCTTAAGATCTGTAAACTGAAAAAGGAGTTCCTCTGGACTGCTGAGAACTGATACATAGAGTTACTTTATTATTTGTCTCAAAGACACATATTGTTGAAAATTCAGTACTGAAGGAGTAATCTGAACTAAGTAGGTTTCATATTCTTCATTATTTTATCAAATTTAAAAAAAAGTATAAAGAAACTCATACAAGTGAGTGAATATAAAAGAAATTAGGTTACTATAATGAAATGTGAGAATTTGATCAGACTGTTTGAAGCATGATACCTTAGAAAACTTTGGGTAAAGAAGGGAACCTGAAGGACAGGAACCAGCAAGGAAGATATTTTGTTCAGTAACAGTCCTTGTTGCTGTTATTAACTGTCACTGAGACTGGTGTACATATTCTAACAACAGATATGACAGGGAAAGTCAAATTTCCAGACTGGAATTAATGTTCCAAGTGCAGTCTTCTGAAATTACAGGTAATGAGGTTATAAACAATCCCTTTTACCAGAGACAGGATTGCACACAAGTGAAAAATCCAGTTAGAAGAGACAGCACTTTTTCAGGTGACACTAGTGGGACATCACAGGATTGCAATTAGAGTTCCTAACCAGTGAAATGCATTAATCTTTCACACAGCAAGGCTGTCCTGCAGATATTTGTGGTGGGTTTTAATTTGTTTCTGTGACTATGACTATCTGTTTCTGCTCACTAATAGATCCCCACATGATAACTCATTTCTCTCATTCCCCCCATTTCAGATGCAAAACAAGTAGATGTGAGGGAAGGAATTTAAAGGAGAGAATTAGAAAATTAGAAATAAGGAGGATAGAAAAGGAGATGGACAGTAGGACAAGTGGGCAAGAAGTCCTAAGAGGAATTTAAGAGAATGGAAAAGATAAGAAGACACATACACATTGAGAAAAACATGTATGTAAGGGAATGATTTAAGAGCATGCAGAGATGGATGCCAAAACTGGTGCTATTGTTCTGTCTCTAAGTACTTGGTTTTGCAACTTTAACATAGGGATTTGTTGTTGAGGGAAATACCCTATAACTCTGTTATTAAAAAAAAATAAAGGGGAATACTATTATCCAAGAAGATAGATTTGGATGTCCAGTGTTGGGAATTTCAGCTAATTCCTCTGTACCTTGAGACTGATGGCCTTTCTTGTACCTGCCACATTTCTTTTGTGTCTTAAGTACTCTCACTGTTTTTCAGGAGGTACTATGCTGCACTGCAGAAACAGCTGATGTTATATGGAGAAATCAATCTCTTGTTAAAACACACTGAAAGTTTAACAGAAAAATTACAATTAATTGAAAATGTGCAAAATCATTTTAGAAACTTCAAGGTCAGGTTTAGGAGTATTTGGCTCCAGGTTTCCTCACATCTGTTGTCTTTTTCAGCTATATCTGAAATTTAAGGTAAATATGAAAATTAGATATCTCAGTCCCATTTCTCTGCCTTGGCCTTTTTTTCTCCTTTTTCTCTTCAATTTCTGCCATTCTGTGTTCAATTAGAGTGCTCAGCTTTCCTCATGGGTATCTCATGAGTGCTGCATGTGGAGATGAAGGACTTGCACAACAGCAAGATGCATACTGTCCAGCCAGTACAGCAAACTTTATTGGATGCTTTTTGGAACAGAAAGATTTCATCAAGATAAAGCTATTTTCTTCTTTTAGAGGAAAGAAACAAACTTGCAAAGAACAGCAACATAAAACCCCTTGACTCAAAGAGTCAAGCTTTAAAAAAAAGTAAAGTTGTTCCACTGGCTAAGACAGAAAGACTTCTCAACAAAAAAGAGCCCATTCAGGTCAGCACTAAATCAGCATGTTCTACTTTTGTGCTTTGTTTTATAATTAATTTTCTTTACACACACAGCATTTGAAGTTGAAATAACTGAGTCAGGAGACCAGATTTCCAAGGCTGGGATTGCAATGAATACTTCACTATCAATAAGGAAATAAAAGGCCAGTAGAATGTCCTGCGTGCCTTTTTCCCATGATATAAATAACTCATTCTCATTTCCCCACAACAGAGTATTTCAGAGGCCCAGTGGTCAGCCAGCCACAAGGGCGGAGCAGTTACCACTGTAGTGAAAGGCTTCAGAAGAACAACTATGACAGAAAACAAAGCCTACTCCTCTCCAATGCAGTGGGGCACAGCTGTCATAACCTTTGAAACTTCCTGAATGATGGCTTCTCTGAGGTTAGTTTGAGTGTCATTGTTCAGACAGCTGCAGCTACCTCTCAAGGGTTTGATTTTCTGTTATCTTAGAGGTTATTTGTAACCACTGATGTGGAAGTGAGTGGCATGAATCAGGACAGCAGAATTCTCTTCTTCTTCAGGCCCACTTTTCTGCCACCTAAGTGACTAAACAGTGCGTAACAAAGCAACAATCCTCTCTCCAAAAACTCAATTTAAATTATTCCAAGGCATTGTCACATTTTCACCTTTTTTTTTGGAAACAGTTTAGAATCTGGTAATACTGAAATCACTGGGAAGAGGAGATGAGAGAACAGAGTGAATACACAAACAGCTCCTTTCTATTTTCTTTTATAATATCATAGCCAAAGATGTAAAAGAGGGAAATAATGAGATTTGGTTTATAGAATCATAATTCTTTATTATGATTTGCAAGAACTCAAAAGAACTGAAGTGCTTAAGGAATCTGAAATGACAAATAACAGCGTGATGCTAAATCTGGAAGTGACTTAACAGTATCTGGAAAAGTAGTCTTCGATATAAGCATTTAGGAAAAAAAAATGCCAACAGCCCAAAAAGATGCCCTGATATTTTTTGTTTTGTTGTTTTGGGGGGTTTTCTGGTTGGTTGTGGGGTATTTTGCTTTTGTTTTGGTTTGGTTTTGGTTTTTGTTGTTGCTGTTGTTTTGTTTTGTTCTGTTTTTGTTGTTGTTGTTTTTTTAATTTTGTTTTGTTCCAGTTTTCTGCCTTTTGATTTTTTAACATGGTAAATCTCTTCGGATAAAAATTAACTTTCTTAGAGTGATTGTTGTTACAGATTCACTTACCTTGATTAGATGATTAGCAGAGAGGAAATTGGCTTTTTTTTTTTTTTTCAGCAATATAAGCCAAGAAATAAGCAGAAAAAAAGTCCTCTTCTAGGTAAACTAAAAGCCTGGCTATAAACACTACCACTTAGTTTTGAAAGGCACAATGCAAGGCAAGTATACTTCAGAGCCTTAATGGAACTTAATTGATTTCCAAGTCACATATAACTCTTCCAGCACAAAAAAGTCTTGAATGTCTGTGATCTTGTTTATTGTTTTGTTGGGATTTGGAGAAGGTTTCTTGTTGTTATTGATAAAATTTCTTGCTTTGATGCAAATTAAATGAGAAATGCTGATCCCATTTCATCAGATCATATGTAAAGCTGTTTAACTAAATTAATTGCTCTTCCAAACACAGGGACTAGCTTCAAGAGAGCAAGACAGTACCAGTATTGGAAAAGGGGTTTTTTTTTTCTTTTTTTTTCCATAATGCTTAAGGACCAGTATGTTTCTCTTGGAGCAGTGAAGGCATAATTCCTTCTCTTAAGAATAGATGATGACCAAAAGCTGGATGTGCATTTCAAGGAAAAGGGAGGACCATGACTTTTTTGTCCAAAATACCACAGAATTCTCAGTATTGTGAATCATCTTTCTGACCCTGTGCCTGACTACTGGAGTGTCAGTTGTGCTGCTACATGGGGGACCATCACATACAACCAGTAGAGTTAAATTCAGTCCATAAAGTTAAGCAGGATTTCTTTAACATGGAAGGGAGCAATGGGAGTTACTTGTGTGATGAGAAGGTAGAGCATCAGAAGTAGAGGACATCTGTAGGAAAGGAAAAAGTGTCTCCTGGTGTTTTCTAACTCAGGTACCTCCTTTTGCTATGCCCTTAAATTCAGTCAAATACAAAAAAAAAAATGTAGGCATGCTAGCAGATTAAACACAATTCTACACCTGGAGCTGCCTGGGGCAGAAAAAGCCCACCCAGAGTAAGGCTAAAACAATGTATGACTTTGTCTAAATTTTCCTTGGATTATGTCTATGTCAATCTGATCCGTTGTCCTGTGACCCCACATTCATTNTGGTTATGTCTATGTCAATCTGATCAGATGGGTGCCTATGTCAATCTGATCCATTGTCCTGTGACCCCACATTCATTCTTCTCACAGTTCTCAGGCATTAGACACAGTAAGCACACAGACCAGCAAGAGTGTTATCAGCCCATGAACAGCCTGTTTACAAGGAATGTTGTGTAAGGGTGGAACTGTGTAATCCTGCTCCAGATAAACAGAAGTTTTGCAGCTGTCCTGCACAGAACTGCCAGACTAAAAAAAAAAAAAAAAAGTGCTAAGNCCCAAAAAAAAAAAAAAACCCCCCAAAAAAAAAAAAAAAAAAAAAAAAAAAAAAAAAAAAAAAAAAAAGAAAGTGCTAAGTTCTGTAATACTGAAGGTGGGATGATGATATTTCATGTAAAGGAAGCCAAGAGAGAAGGGTATGGTCATGCATAAATGATAAGGTCAAACTCATATCAAAAATCCTTTCCTTCCTCCCTTCCTCTTTCTCTCCCCTCTCTTTCTCCCCCTCCCTCCTTCCCTCTCTCTCTCTCAAAAATCTTTCCCCTCCGCCTTCTCCCCTCAAAAATCTTTCCCTCCCTTCCTTCTTTCCTCTGTCTTTTCCTCTTTCCCCTTCTCCCTTTCTGCCCTTCTTTTCTTTCCTTTTCTCCCCTTTCCTAATTATACCATGATCTGCTTTTTATTCATTTCTTAATTCCATTAATCCCCTTATTGTGTGGCTTTGTAAAAGCAAGGAAGAGTAAACATATTCTTTGCTTGTATGTGTAGGATCAGTTGGATTTCTCAGTATTATACCGCCGTTTACTCTGGATACCACCAGATACTGCTCAAACAGAGAATGCAAACAATTTCAACACTAGGTTTAGTAATATTAAATTTCTTTTTCTTTTCTCATGGTTGTGAGCAGAAAAGATGAATGATATCAAAGGAAATGCAGCAAAGGAGGATAATAAGATGAGGGAAGAGAGGGTTTCTCCAGCAGATGGAAGATAAGGATGGAAAGGAGAAGAAAACATTGACAGATATCTTCTAACCAGCATGGCTGGTTCCATAGCAATTATTTTCAATTTGTTCTGATTTCTTCTGCATCTGTGAGAGTGCATCTGTTTTTGTGGCAGCCTTGGCAGTGGTATTTACCAAATCCCTGTTTGTAAGTCTGTGTGGTTTGCGACACATGCTTTTTAATTCCATGGAAGCAGCATGCTCTAGAGAACTGCAGATATTATTTTGCGTCAGCTACCAGGAGGAAGCACTAGGAAGGCTCTCATGCCTCTTTGTAATGAGGAAAGCAAACTATAATGGAAGCCTCTGCTGTATCAGCTCCTTAGGATTTCTGAAGTGTAGACAAGAATCAATACGCAGTGGTGTGCTTTGAACTGAAAAATGCCATGATGATCCTGAGCAACGCCGAGACATTCTAAGGTAGTTATTTGTACCTCACATGTGCCCTGAAGTTGGACAGTGAATCTTTGTAGTAGTTTCTTTTAAGAAGGGCCTATGCTGTTCACAAGCAACAAATGTGGAGAGGGATATGTTCTGCTCTTCTGCTCTTGCAAGAGATAGCCAAAACAGTGAGTGTGTCTTGCAAGTTTTGTTATTTCAGGCTCAGTTTGCAGGAAACTGGACATGGAGGCTTTCCCTTGGCTTACACACATGCAGTCTTTCCTAACGGCAGTCCCAGCATGAGTCCTGACTGTGTTCCAGCTCCTCGTGAGGACAGGATCAGGTCTGCCACTTTGCCCTGGTTTCTGTTCAGGCATGTAGCCCAAAGTCTCAGAAAGGTGTTGAGTAACTCTTGATGGATGCCTTGTTTCGACAATGAAGAAATTGTGATTCAGTGTGGCAGATGCATCCAGCTCACAGCCTGAACTCTCTCTTGAGACTTTTAAGTCATTATTATTTTATTAGTAACATACCTCTAAAACTTGTTCAGCGGTTATTTGAAGCATGAATAACACTGGAAGTGGTCCAATACTTTGTATTTTTATATTGTTTTGGCATAGGCTCCCGGAGGATATGAACAGGACTCTGCCCTTCAATTGGCCGTGTGGGTTTAACACCCCTTGGCAGGCACACAGACCTTTACAGATGGCACAGTGCAGAGTCTTTTGGGGAAAGTTAGCTAAACCCTGGATGTGCTGAGAGAGACCTACCCCTTAGGTGTGAATTCAGCAAAATCTTGAAATAAATAAGCAGGTAAATAAGACAGGGCTAATCTAGGGTCCCTGGAGGTCAGAAAGGAAGGCAGCTGCAGGAAGAGCAGGAAATGTCTTTATTTGGAATTTGGACTAAATAATTACCTTGTGCCAAAGACAAGTGAATGTCTTCATGATGTCTAGAAGACAACTGAAACACCAGAGGCAAAAGTTTCCTTCAACTAAATGTCTCGAGCTCCACCAGAGTGAAGTGGTCTCTGCAGTTAGAAGCAGATAGGCATTATTCTGCCAGGATAGAATGTCACATCCAACTTTGGTTACAACGCAAGGGTGTGACACAGCATCTTGGAGCAGATACACAAACCTCAAAGCCTTAATTATTTTCTGACTACTAGCCCTCTGGATTGCTGCTGAAAAAAGCAAAGAAATCAAACCTTCAGCTGCTGTCTCAGGTGCATACTCTTCATGACCTCTGACATGCCATGACATGACACGACATGACACGACACGACATGACATGACAGTACCCCCAGTGAAATTAAACAAAATCGTCTCCTATGCAGATGCTCTTATTTCATTACACTTATATCATGGCTTCATTTAATGACAGGCAAGTGTTTCTGAAAACCAGCAGTAGATATTTCTGAGAGTAAAAGTTTGCCTTTGGAGGTGTAAAAGCTAATTTTATGCTGGTTTAATGAAACATGCCTATATTTGTACAATCTGAACAATTTGTACAATCTAAAAAAAATATGATTCACGTATGTAAAGATAATTAATTTCTTACCTTTCCAGATATGCTGAGCACCACCATATTCAATTAAACTGCAGATGCTGATGAAGCAAGCAATAGTTTTTTTTCTCCTGATGAGTTTATAAAAAATTTTCATCTTATTCATTGCACATCTAATTAAACCTCTTTTGCAACTGAGAAGTTCACTGAATTGAACAATTATTACATTTAATATGAAGCTTAAATGCCTTTGTATTTCAACTGTCAATATCACTTGCTCTTCAAATAAATCCAGAAAATCCTTTAATTACAGTTATTCCAGTTCTACAGGGAAAAGTGATGCTTGATAAAGCTACTGTAAATGTCAACAGCAAACTTGTTTCTGCACCTTTTGAAAACTGTAATTTGAACCAATATTTTTTGTCTACTGTTTTGGTCTGTGTACATGTTACCTTGACATCGCACTGGTGGACATGGCTTCAGTCTGGATACTTAGCCACACTGTAGATCAGCCAAGTCAGTATTTCTTTTCAAATGGCTTAAGCTTTGGGGGAAAAAATAGCAATATGGCATTACGTTTTCCTGTTAGTTTGTAACCAGTCTAAAGACTGAATAAAGTCTAAAGCCTAGAGTGAATTGGACAGAAGAAGGGGTTTTGCTACAGAGCAAAGATTTAAGTATAACCTGTCTAAACAATTGAATCTGTACCAGCACACATAACTTCATCTGGAAATAATGGCTGACACAAGCAATAGTAAGGCCCAGTTACTCAAACATTAACAAGTAATGCACAGGTGAAACACTGAAGAACTAAGACTGTGCAGAGAATTGCCAAAGTGTTTTCAATGAGTAGTTGCAAATGAAATACCCCTGACACAGAAATTTTGTAATGGAAAACAAAATTCTTTTAGAATGGAAGTGTGATCATAGAGTAGCATAGTATATAAAATCGTGAGGTTTTCTCTTAACAGCTGCACAGTTCTCAGTCTAAGAGCAATCAGAATCATTAAGGGAATCACATGTCTTTTGGAAAAATAGCTGACATGATTCAGGGAAGAAGATCCAGGAAAAATTTGGGTACCCAGGCAAGCACTCCTTTCATGTGTAGAGCATGTTCCAAACAAGTGCCTCCAGCTCAGCTTGGCAATGGGCAACCATGCTCTGCAGACCCTTACCTGGAGGTGGACAGCAGGGTACTGGACTTTTTACCATGAGCCCCTCGTCTGTGAAACACTGAGAGCATGGGAAAAACTATATAAGGCAGGAAAACTGAAAGCTGCCTTTCTTATGACCCATCAAATCCTTTATGCCTCATTTAGTCCCGGTACCTATCTTCTGACAAGGCTGTACAGATTTTACTTGAGACTGGTGCTGGACTAGAGTTGCTGTTTCCACCAGAAATATTTCCCAACTAATGATATTCATGATTCCCAATCATCTGGCAGCCTTGCTGGGATATGTACCCTTTGTGCAAGTCCTTCAATGCCCACGTTTCCCTTGAAGGCATCCAGCAGCCAGAGCTCAGGCTCTAGACCTGGCTTTTGGAGGGCTGACGTGAGGGTGGGGAAAGGCAGAGAGCACAAGCTGTCAGTGCAGGTTTTCCCCTTGCTGCTGAGGGTCGTGGGGCTTGTGTCACTAACAAAGATGGTGAAGGGCCTTTGAGGGGAAGCTGCATGAGGAGACTGAGGGGAGACCTCATCACCTTCCTCATGAGGGGAGGCAAGGAAGCAGGGCAGACACCGATCTCTTCTCTGGTGACCAGTGACAGACTTGAGGGGATGGCATTGAGCTGTGTTAGAGGAGGTTTAGGCTGGATATTAGAAAAAGGTTCTTTCTCGGGTTTAAGAGTTTCTCTCACCCGAGATTTAAGTGGTGGTTCGTGGTGGTGGTTCGAGTGAGTCTTTTTTGCCCTCTGAAAGCTTTGAGTCTGGCGCGAGAATGAAATAGAGTCTCAAGGTCTTTTTGTTTCTTGGTTTCTCGCATTGCTGTTTCTCAATTTCTCTGTGCCCGGCCAAGATGTTCACAGCAGCTCGGGCACAGGGCAACTCCTGACTCCCAACTCCTGATTCCCCCCATGATGGGATGTCGTTACCTCTTATACAGAAAATTACANTCGATTATCCTTGTGGGTCCCTTTCAGCTCAGGATATTCCGTGATTCTGTGAACCGCCCGAGACCGCTGCCCCGGGAGTACAGGGCGGTGACGACGAACCTGCGGGAACCCCCACTCCTTCCCTCCCTCGACCCTGTGGGGAGCGAACCTGTTCGTTCGCCTGTGGGGAGCGAACTACAACTCCCGGCGTGCAGCACGGCGCCGGCCGCCTCTCCTATTGGCTGCCTCCTCC
>VXBB01008367.1:180629-296928 GCA_013399915.1 Illadopsis cleaveri
GTCGCGTTTGAGAATTTGAGTGCCAGGCTGGTGCCTCGTCCCTAAGAAGATGTGTTTCGTGGAGGGGAGCTTTGCTAACCGTGGCAGCGCCTGGCATGGTGACCAGGGGGCTTGGGCACCGCGGGCAGGAACGCTGCTAGAGCGTTCCAGAGAAATGCAACATGTCCATAGAATTTTGCATCGTGTCCCGGACAGACCGGTGATTTATGCGATGACCATGACCTGATTATGTATAGGAGGGAAGGAAGAATCAACAAAACATAAAGTAATACATAATGCTGTGTCCTTCCTTTGTTGAAATGTCACCCTTACTTTGGAAGTACGTGGGACACCCGGTCTCATGGACCGAGCCGGTTCTGTGCTCCTGCCCAGCCAAAGGAGAGATTACACAACGCTCTTTGATCAGCCTGGCTCAAACCCCGAGTGGTTTGACAGCTTTCGGTGGTTGCGCTCCGATGGTCATGCGAACTTCGCACTGAACGTGTTTGTTCTGGTGCTGGCACGAGGTCAGCTCGGGTGTTGTTGCCCTTATACAGCTTCTCCCGGTTTAACTTTTGGTCCATCGGGTGGGTTCGGTCTCTTGGTGTCCAAAAGCAAGAGAAAAAGCTGCACAGAAGGGCAAAGGTTCTGTAACTGACTAGCAGAAATAGGGCATGGCGCACACAAGAATCCCAGCTGGGACATGATTTATTGAGTTACTTGCAATTGCATGGCTGGCTTTAACAAACAGAAAATAAGCTAAAGCTACTGGTGACAGACTCCGTGTTTCTGGAATTGAATGCATTCACTGCCACTTACTTTTTACCGGAAACCAAATGGATTTGTGCATTGCTTTGTTGAATGCTTACTTGACTCAGAAACGTTATTGAATTTGTTGTGTTTGTTTATTTTCCTAGGCCATGAACATTTTTAAAATTCTGATCAGAATTACTTTTCACTACTCTTTACATCGGGTAGCTTTAACAAACATTCAGGATTCCTTTTGGGAGTGCTTGATTACAACATCCATCTGGAAGCTCCACCTCCCTTAGGGGTAAAAAGCCACAGTAGCTGGACGAATGGGATGGGGGGTACACATTCATGTCATAGTAAATATGAGGAGTGTGCCAGGGCACTGGCTCATATCCTGTGGGGCTTGAGAAGCAAGCTAGTGTAAAAGCAAAGGCATTGCAAACTTAACAACTACACAGCTATAATATACACATTGGTTCTTTCTGTTCTCGCACTCTCCTGGGATTCATCTGTAGAGAGAAGCAATTAGTGTTAGAGCCATAGGGGATGGTGAAATGTGCTTTCAAATGAGAGAACATTCAAATATTCAAAACAGTTGTGAATACTGCTTGATTGTCGACTGCTGGAGCTGCAAGTATTCATGGGTTCTATTTTGTTTCCTGAGGTCTTGGGGAGGAGGTGTGTGCAAAGGGGAGAAGAGAGCACTAGACTATATTTCAGTCCCCTTTAAAATCGTCATTCCAGCTACGGAAGGCAGAACTCTGTAACTCAGGCAGTTCAGCTCAGCCTCCCACAACTGGGAGGCTGTGTCCAAGGCCATCCATTGTAAGTCTTTTGGTTAGGCTGCAAACAGTGGGATTGGTAAAGCTGCTGTACTGGTGGTGTGTGGAGAACAATTTACTTGTTTGAATCTTGGTTTTTGAGGTACAGTTGTCAGTCTCGGAGGTGTGCACAGACTGCAGTTCCTTTTTCTAATAGTAGAACAGGGCGTGAAGCTACAGGCACTCTGAAAGCAACATTTTCACAGTTGTTCCATTGTGTGCAAGTGTTTCTTTGGAATTTTTTTTTTACTAGTTCACAGTTAACAAAGTTTTATGCTTTCCTGCCATCTTGTACCCATGATAATATATGTCCAGATTCTTTTCTTGAATTAAAATTATCAGGTAGGTTGACCTATTTCTACTCCAAAACTGGAAATCAGCATATTTTTTTTTAATTCTGCTATGGATATATTGTGTCCAGAAAGGGTCTTGATACAAAGTTTCACTTCATCTTTCTCCGTCTGCTCTTGTAGATCCTGTAATTCAAACACAACTACCTCAAAATTTCTGTGGCCACAATGAAGCCTTCGGTGCTGGGATAAAGTGGAGAGCCCGGCTTGCCCAGAAAGACCTCACATGGCCCTCATTCCCAGCCAGTCGTGTCTGAAACTCTCTGTGTACTGCTGCTCTGTTTTGTGGGTAGCTGGTGGCAGTCCCTGGGCAGTGCTCTCCGTGCCAGTATCCACAAGTGTAGCCTGCTGTTTGGGGTCAGCTGTTGGGCAGCAGCTGCTGAGCCCTCACAAAAACATTTGTCTTGGACTTCTCAGCTCAGACCTTATTCTGGCACTTGGCCTACTTAGACCTATTTCGGCCTCTGCGGTTGTCTGAGCTCCAGGTTGAACCAAGGACATTATGTCACCACTTCCCTTCAGACTTAAGATGCTAAAGGTGGGGCATGAAAGAGAAGAGCTCTTGCTGAGCTGTGTCTGTGAGGCTGCAGCAGTGTTGGATACTGCACTGAGACAGCAGTGCTGTGCACAAACCCAGCAGGATTGTAGGAACTTGAAGAGCTAGTGGAAGGAGGAGCAGCACTAACAGTGCCATGGGTACACAGGCTGTGGTACTCCCTGAGGCCTGTGCAGAAGTCTTTGCCAGCTTTGCTCTTTTATAGTGCACAAATATCACTGCGGATGAAGTGAAGGTAGAAGGGTAGAGTAAGGATAGTACTTGATCTTCAGCTTGATTAGTAGATAAGAATTTTGTTGTCTGCCACCTTGTGTTTAACTGAGCCTTTCTAGTATCTGTCAGTTTGTGGTGTTCCTGGTGGTTATTGATACCTCTGCTGACAGCTTCCAATTTTGCTGCATTGTTAGAAGAGTTCTTCTGGAAATCACAGGTGAATTGTCAGGTCTGAAGGGTTGACAGCTTGTCAAAATATATCTGCTAGGTGCAGTCATCTAAGCTCTCATTCTTTCAGTACTAGTATAGAACATGTGATTGACAGCCTAGAGAATGAACCTGATTTTTTCATGGATCAGATAAAGCATACTGTGACAGGGCATACTCCTACCATGTGCAGAAGTGTCTCTGTCAACTATGGAGAGAGGGGAGTGGGGACTTGCGGGTTGTAGACATCCCTTTTGAGTGAAAAATTCATGTAATTGGGCACTGATATGTTAAAATACCAGCAACCATCCACCTTTTCCTACTTCAGGGAGCTGCATAACCCTTTTCCTGTAGTCTGGGACCTGTAGCGGGCTTTTGCTTTCTTCTGTTTCAGCAGCTCTCACAAAGGCTGCTGGTGACAAGGTTCAACCTCAACCTGTTCTTCCCCTTCAGAGAATCCCACTTACACAACAGCCTGAGAGAATGCTTCATCCTTGTCCTGAGTTACCAGGAAGGCAGCTGAGTTTTCATTCATTCTGATAATTGGCCTTTTCTGTGGTATTGATAAAAATATGAGTCAGTGCTGGGTGCAGCAGCAGTTTTGGTAGTAGAGGATCCACCTCTGCTGGAGTTGAAGCTGATGGTACTGGTTTATGGGTATCTCCTGATTCCTCTGTGTTGAAATCTAATTGGTCAGAAACTGAATAGCTTAAAAATTCCATCTCCTGTCACTCTTCCCTCCCAGACAAACCCATTTCTGTACACAACAACAAAATGATGGAAAGAAGTTCTAGTTCTAAAACCCATTACTTTGCAGCAAGTTAGTTATTTCCAATAGAAATTTTAAAGTTTATTGACACCAATTTATTGCTGAGTGCCTGTTCTTTTAATGCTGCTTCTTGACAGTTCACTTTAGAGTAATTAATGAAGGGCAGTGTTATTCCTCTTTCTTTAGCTACCTTACCAACAGCAGCCATGCAGATGGATGACAGACCAGCAACAGAATTGGTCTCCTGTGTCTCACTCCAGTGGTGGCTCCTTCCTGAAAACAGGAAATTATTTTGAGCATATTACTGTCTTTGAAAGTATGCAGTTACATACTGCATTATATAAAAGCATGTAAGTGTCCCTCATTTGCCCCCACCATTCTTCCAGGGAGGACAGCTTTTCCCTTCTTTCCCTCCCTGTAATGCACACTCTAAAACTGGGAGGCAGGAGTTCATACTGTTCTGTCTTCAGGTGGAGTGTTAAGGAAGCCCAATCCTGAAAAAGATGCAAAAAAGAGTTACTGAGGGCTCCCATAAGAGGGGCTCAGATAATTCTAATAAGCTTGGGAGTGCTTTCCCTCTCAAATGAGAACACCTTTCCAAAATAATAGGAGGGAGAACATCAGATATCCAACCAGGCCAGAAAGCAGCATAGTTTGCAAGGAAAAAAAAAACCATAAAAAAACCCAAAAAAAACCCCACCAACAAACAAAACAACTTCTTGTTTTGTGTTTTTTCTGAGTTTGGCAGATTTAAAATATCCTCAGATTTAGTGTGTTCAGGGGTGAATTTGCTAACTGGGGAAGATGGAGAAATGAAGTTTGGTAAATACCTGGGTTCTTTGAGTTAACCTGGCTTGTATTTGGAGAAAGACTTTATTTGCAGTAAGTGGAACAGAGCCAGCATTTCTATCAAAACAAGGGATTCTCAGCTTGGGATTTTTTTGGTAATGTAAAGCTGTGCAGAGCTCTACAGCAAGCGGCAGACCCCTAGGCTGGAGCGTTTTCTCGCTCCAGATGATTTGTTGGGCATGCTGCAGGAAGAGGAGGTGAAGGGCAGTGTGTGAGCAGCGGGTGTGGCTGCAGAGTGGTTGCTAATTACTTTGGTGCTGCAGGAAGGGAAGGCCAAGTCTTGGCCGGGCTGGCCTTTCACCCCATAGCCTCTGCTGTTGCAGCCCCTGAAACTGAAAGGGATTGCTTTCTTCCGGCAGAAAAGCAATTCCGTGGAAACTACTACTGCAGTTTTATCAGGAGTAAACAGATGTTTTGTGGACTTTGTCTCCTCTAGCTCCTCAGTGCCGTGGATACTAGTAGAGTAAGGTCTTCTTATCTTAACTACAGAGCTGTTTGGATCAAGTGTAGTGGATTGTTTCAAGGTTAGGGAAAAGATTGTGCTGCCAAGAACGACTGCTCCTGCTTGTAAGTTTAGCAGGAGCCTGGTGTTAGCATAGCTGGAAACAAAACTGCTGCAGCTGCTGGTGGCTGAACTTGGGTCTCTCCCCAGATGACCTTTGCTGTCTGGCTGATTTGATTACTGAGGGTCCTCTATGGCTTCCACCCACCCACAAATGTTTTTTACAAATGTTTTCAGAATAAAATGTTTTGAGGAACGATACCTGGGTGGTTCAACATTTTAGCTGGCCATTTCTAGATTTCTTGCAAGGGCTGTGGGGAAATCCTGTGCAGGATTAGCTCCTTTCCTTACTAGTGATGACCAGAGCCAGGGAGCTGATGGCTGTGGCTCTGTGTGTTCGTGCCCTTGGCATCATCCCATACATTCTGATTTTAGTATGTCCAGAGACTGCACAGGTCTCTTTTTCACTGGATGTGAGTCATGACTTTTGCTTAGGTAAGCAGTTTAGATACCCACTAATGTGTCCTTTTGCCTGGTTCCTAATTCTACGTCTTAAATTTATGTCAAAACTTTATTTAGTCCTTTGCCTGCTGCAGCCTATTGAGACTAGTCAGCACAGTTTCAACTTGAGGCACAATTCTGCAGCTGATTCATACACATACACACACAAACTTTGTGGACTCCATGTGTACAGAAATGGTTTTGTACATGCCTTTTCAGTAGATATGAAATTCACTGTATATTCAGGAATCCTTTATTTGTCTTCTGGTTTCCATGGCTGACTGTTAAATGTCTGTATGTGGTTAACTAATGAAGATCCAGTGAAGGTGGTTCCCCTAATTATTTTGTTTTCTCTGGTTTATTTTGTGATGCTAGGCAGCTGGCCTCATTCATGAGTTTCTAAATTGACCTCCTATAAAATGTTAATTTAGCTCTGATGTAGTAGATGAAAATACTTAGCAGAGTTTGAATTATGTTGTTTTTGGATATTTTGTACATAGTGCCTGAACCAAGTATCCACCAGCTGATAAAAGTATGTTGGTAAACTCATGCTTTTCTGCAGTAGTGTGATAAGAGTTTATTCAGTTACTCTAAGTTTCACTTGAGGTACCAAAATATTTTCCTAAATTAGCAGAGTGGTTTCAGCTGTTCTTTACAGGTATAGAAAAAGAGAGCTGTAACATTGTAATTTGAGTGTCATGGGCTAAAGGCAATGGGACTCCCTACATTTAGACCTTGCTATACTTAACCATTCTGGCATTGATGGTACTGATATTTTTAAATTACTTGGTATAAACTTGAACTGTATTCATTTGCAGTTACTATTTGGGATATTTATTTTGATACCTAATGTGGTCATAGAAGCCTAGAATGGCTTAGGTTGGAAGGGGCCTTAAAGATCATCTAGTTCCAACCCCTTGCCATGGGCAGGGACGCCTTGCACTAGACCAGCTTGCTCAAAGACCCTCCAGCACTTCCAGGGATGAGGCATGTACAACTTCTCTGGGCAGCCTGTTCCAGTGCCTCACCACCCTCACAGTAAAAGAATTTCTTCCTAATATCTAAATCTGCTCTTTTTCACTTTAAAACCATTAGTCTGTCCTATCACCACAGGCCCTTGTAAGAAGTCCCTCTCCAGGTCTCCTGTAGTCCCGTTTAAGTACTGGAAAGTGTTATAATGTCTCCCCAAAGCCATCTCCTCCCCAGGCTGAGCAAATCCAGTTCTCTCAGCCTGTTTTGCTAGGAGAGGAGCTCCAGGCATCTGAATAGCTTTGTGGTCGGTTCACCTGGTCTTGCTCCCGCAGGTCCTCATCCTTCTTATGCCCTCATTCTAGATGGTATACTCATACTTCCTAAAAATCATGTTGCTCTAGATTATATTATGTTGTGCTTAAAAAAAAAACAAAATTGTAAGTAGAAATTACTTGTAATATTCACTTCATGACAGTTAATAAAGAAATTTTTAAAAAATTGATCTTTTTTTATTCAGTTTGAACAGGTGTTCAGAATCACACATTTCTCTTCCAGTTCCCCCAAGCCCTGCATTATTTGTCATCTTTTAACTGAGACAAACCTTTTGGAAGTATTCTGTTATATGGGTTTAGGCAGGAGGATTTCATTGGAAATGAAGACAGGTGTCATGAAACATAATTGTATATAGCAATAATTCAGTTTTGCTGTTAGCAAGAAGTTAATATTGCACATGGAATACGTTAGGAACACAAGCAGAGATGCAGTGTTTCATTAACTTCTTGTACTGAAGTGCAGAAAGGTCCCCTTCTCTATAATTTCATTTACCCATGGGGTGTAGTGAGCATAGGTGATCCTGGATCATTGATTCTGGGAAGAGACATGCAGTTGAACAAACACACCTATTCTGCACAAAAAGCCTGAAGCACCTGTGGCAAAGACAGGTATCTTAAAATACACGGGGAAAATTGTAGAAATGGATTAAGATAGGATGTGAAACTTAATAAATGGCCATTTTTGACAATGGTTTTCCTTGGGCAGCTGTTTATGTGGGGAAAAATGGAATAATAATTATCAGTTGAGTTCAAAGTTGATATTTATACAGCAGGTTGACAGGGTAACTATTCAAATATTAACGCTTGTTTTTGTTACAGGAATTACAAAGCTCAGGAAGAGGACGCTTTGTACTAGAACATGCTGCTCCATTCTCTGCTTTTCTGATGGACAGCTTTGGGCGGCAGCACAATTACTTGCGAATTTCGTTGACTGAGAAATGCAACCTCAGGTGTAAGAGTCTGCTCCTTCCTTACACAAAAAGGCCAAGGTTTGGGTTAGGGTATTATTGCTGTGTTGGCCCTGTGCTGTTTCTTGTCTTCACAAAGTAACAATAAAGGACAGGTAGAGACTAACTGGGGCTGAGCTACTGGTGGGATGGGAAAGCTGGAGCAAGTCTAGGGATCTACCAGAGACAGGTGGAAGTGACAGATCTTTTATCAGACTTGGTGTGGTTTAGATAATGATGCTTGTCTGCCCAAAGTCTCAGTGAGCAGGAGAGCTCATACCTAGGCATTCCCACAATTACATCTGGAAAGTCTGTGGTGATGTCCCAGCGCTTGCTGGTTGAACTTGGTGTCTTTGTTTGAATGCAGGTTAGATAGATGTAAGGTCATCATTTTCTTCTAAGTGGATCCATTGTAATTTTGAGGCACATCAAATTAGTCTTGGGTTTTCCTCTGAAGTAAACTAGGAAATTGTTGGGAGATTGTAAATTTTTTGCTCAGTTGGTGTCATTTGACATCCATTAAAGACAGCTGCCCTTTGTGCATTTTGCTCATCAATATTAGATTAATTGTTGTGGGTTATGTTTTGCCTCATGTATTTCTGTAATCTTTGTTTCAGGTCAGTACTGTATGCCTGAGGAAGGTGTTCAGCTGACTCCAAAATCAGAGCTCCTGACTACCCAGGAGATAATCACCTTAGCCAGACTGTTTGTGAAAGAAGGTGTGGACAAGATCCGACTGACAGGTGGAGAGCCGCTCATCCGTCCCGATGTGGTGGATATTGTGGGTGAGTTCCAAATAGAGTTAGTCTGGTTCTCTAGGTGGTTTTGGAGAAGCTGGCTACAATATCTCAGGTGCTGAATTGGGTTGACGTTTAAGTTAGATTTACTTTCAGCAAGCCTTTCTCCAAACTATAAATGATCTGTGAAATACCAGTAAAGCTCAAATATGTTAATGCTGGATTTCTGTTACCAATTTTTTAATACACAAATTCAAGTTTTTTAGTTGTTTCAATGAACGGATGTAATTTGAGGCTACTGTAGGAGAACATGCTATTCAGAGACCTGCTACAGTTCTTTAGATTTTTAAAAATCTTTTAGCAGATGCTTGTACATAAACTGTGAGTCAGCATCTAACACTTGCTGAAAGCTAAATTATGTCCTGGGGACTGCTGAAAACATATGCTTGAGACTTTTCTGAAGCAGCTGATAGTGGAATATAGAATCCATCTCCTTTGAGATACTCAAAGTTTAAATAAGCACTGGATATAAACTCTGTGATAGCTGTTTATTATTAGTAGTCTGAGGAGTACACATCTGCACTGACAATATCATTTTCCATGGGGTGGAGGATGGAATATTGGATGACTTTTTATAGCAACTTTTTATACCCATTTCAAGAGTGAAGTGGTGTAAGATAGACTTGTTAGTTCATGTTTTAGGAAGTATACGCTTTTCTGGAGTCAGTTGGGAGAAGTGCAGTTAAGGAAATGATTGGAGGGGAATATTTAAGAAAATTTAAGATGATGCTCCTAATCCAAAAGGAAAATGTAAATGTAAAATGGTTTACATCATGGCTCAAGCTTGACATTCAAGTTTCAGCTTCATGCTGTGGACTTACAGCATCCATTCTGTTTCCTTTTCTGGTTGTTATTTTTTGTCAGTTGCCCCTGCTTGTGCTGATTGGTGCTAAATCAGTGACCAAAGGTCAGCAAACAAGTTTAATACAGGTACGAGGGAGTTACAAAGTTATGGAGTCTCTGTCATCCCTTTTAATTTTAGAGGTCAACAAGCCAAAAAACCAAGACACTGTGAAGGTTGCACCTGGTAGAGTGTTCTGACTGGTCCTTCTTAACTTGCTGGTGTTAGTGTTAAGCCTCCATCTCTGACTTCTCACAGTTGTCTACTGTCCAATTTGTTACTACAGGGGATTCCATGTATTAGTGTAATCCCAGTGCCTCACCCTGTATCTTGCCCTGTCTGATGGGGAAAAAGATGCATGGA
Organism: Illadopsis cleaveri; assembly: GCA_013399915.1. Lineage (NCBI taxonomy): Eukaryota > Metazoa > Chordata > Aves > Passeriformes > Timaliidae > Illadopsis > Illadopsis cleaveri. The sequence continues at coordinate 190,382 of VXBB01008367.1, forward strand.
CATCAGCTGCTGCCTCTGCTGACCTAATCAACTGGTGCTACTTTTTAATTTTTTTTTCATTTTAGGCTGCAGGATGACATTCGTTTTATTCAGTACCTTTATGCATTTTACATTTCTAGCAATGAAACCTGTATGGCACCTAGACTTTTTTCCCAGTTGTTCTGAGGCTATAAATAAAAGTAGTGATGTTCCCAAACTACCCTCTGGCTTCAGCATGTATCCTTTACTCTCACAAAGATTAGGTTGTTGCTAGTGAGAGCTAGTGTTAAATAATCTTTGGCAAAATTGAGCCAGTAGCACTTATCCTCTAGGAAGAGGTTATTCTTGGTCATTTGGGAGGACTTTGAGAGCTGAAGGCCAGGAAAAAAATCTCTCTTAGTGAAGATTGCTCTTTCCCTACAATCTCATGTCTTTATCAAGCTCTTAATCATGTTCCAAAATGCTGCTGCTGTAAACTTCAGCATCTTTGCTGTGACCTAGCTTGACCCATTCCAGAGTTCTGGACTCAGCTTAGGGTGAATATTTTGAAAAGAGCTAGGAAGTGAGATAAAGCAGAAATAAAGCCCTTATCAACATGAATAAATACAGGTAAAATAGTGAGGGAAGAAGGGACTATGAAATATTTGTGCTGTAATTACAGCTGCCTCAAGAGTAAGGGTTCTTCAAATATTTCTTAAATAATTAGGGTGGAGGCTATGAGGGAGGGAGATAAAACCAAAGTAAATTACTTTGCTATGGCTCTGCTTCTGCGAGTTGTTTATGAGGGTTTTTTTCTTATTTGTTATTGTACTGATAACTGGAGGTTTGAAAGCTTGATCTCTGGAGATCTGGTATGCTGAGGATTTCTGCATTTGGCTTACGAGGAGGTAGCTATTTACTGAATCTTAATCTCATGATATTAACTGTTTCTTATGCTGTTTTCTTTTGTTGGCCATTTTTTAGTGTCTTGCGTAAGCACTCTCCAGTCAGACGGGCTACCACTGGTAATGGAAATATTTCAGTTGTCAAGTGCAAATGTTTTGTCCCTTTGGATGTTGTTGCCTTGGATTCTCTGTAATAGTCTAGTATGTTGACCTTTTTCTGTTTAGTTAGGACTGCATGTGGTGTTTCTTTCATAAGTTTAAAGTTCTACTGCTGGCAGCTACCTCTGGGTTAGAACTGTTTTTTGGTAAAGCATTGTAGGACAAATGTTGCTAAATAAACAGTTAGGTCAGATGTCGCTTGTGAAAGGGATGGCTTGCTGCTTATTATTATTGCAGAACATAAAATTCAATTTGCAAATGTGGATGAGGAAAAAAAAGTACACAAAATCAGGGGTTGCCTTTCAACAATAAAGTAGGTATTTAAGAAGTGAAGAACGAAGTTAGTGTACATTTTAATAAAACAAAACTTTACCACCAGTTTCACTTGCAGTAAACTGCTCTCTCATACCTTTTGAAGTGTATTTGTGCTAAAATCAATCTCTTAAACCAATACAGCTGGAAGAAGGCGGAAGCACTGAAGTGTCCACGTTTTCTTCACACCTTGAGTGATACTTTTTTCTTTTTTTCACAAATCTTTTGGGTTTTCTATGTAACTTACAGCTTAACTACTTCTTTAAAGTGTTCTTTTTACTTTTTGTTTCCTAGGTCAGCTGTACAAGCTAGAAGGGCTGAAAACCATTGCTGTCACAACCAATGGGATCAACTTAACCAGGCTGCTGCCCCGGCTGAAGGAGGCAGGACTGAATGCCATTAACATTAGCCTGGATACTCTGGTGCCAGCTAAATTTGAGTTCATTGTCCGAAGGAAAGGTACAAACTTGTCTTCTAAGGCAACTGTGTTAATACTTGCAGGAATGTCCTGAGTTCCTTACTGTGTCTTTCACAGTCAGTTACTTTGGGTGGGAAGTGAATTGCTATCCTTCTGAGGCTGGGAAAAGTAGTCTCTACTAGATAATTCAGTAGTGACTCTTTTTCCTTCTTTCTGTAATGCTTAGCAGGTAGAGCCCCTTTCGTTGGAGCTGGCGAAATAGAAGATGCTCAACTTACCACAGTTAGTCATGTGGTTAGTCATATAATCTATAATTGATTAGTCATATCCCTCAAGAGGACTCTCCAAATCTTGTTTTGGTCTTTTGTGCTGCTCTTCTTTAATACTGTTCAAAAAACTCAGATGCTTCTGCTCTACCATCTAGGGACAAAGATGCTGCAAGAACTGAACTTCTTGTCATGAATAGTGGCAGTTTCTAGAAGTTATATTTGGGGTATGCTAGCACTGGTCTCACTTGTGGTTAGCAATGTTCCATATCCACTACTTTTTAATAGGAATAAACATAAACCATGCCTGAGGTAATTTGAGGAGGGCTGTTAGCTTTGTAACTTCTCTCCTACTGAGCAAGTAAAATTTAAAAAATGCTTGGATATGCTCAGTGTTACAGATTCTGGTTTAAATGAATGCTAAAGCTGATCATGGATCTCAGCTTCATAGTTGGGCTTCCTTCCAAACTAAAACTGATTCGATTTTGTATCATTCTCTTCCTGTCCAGCAATGTAACTTCAGTAGTCTGTAAATATCTAATTGTGACAAAACCTCTAAGTAGCCACCAGATGGTGCAACAGCCTCAGATAGATGTAGGGAAAGGATTGTAGAAATCTGGAATGCTGTGAGAAGTAATGTCAGCATTTGAATCGCTGCTAGCAAACCAAAGTTCTGCTGGCAGGTGCAGAGAGGTGTCCTTGTCAACAGTCTCTATGGGAGCACTACTTCAGGTTTTTGTGTCATGGTACAGAAATCAGTTCCTGTCATAAAGCTGACTGAAGCATTATCCTTCCGGTGTAGGATATTGCATTGATCTGGTTGTGTCATGGCACAGTTGGCTCCCAGAGTGGTATCTGGGAGGATCTAGTCACAAACAGGTGTTGACTGTGCTCTTTCCTTCTGCTCTGTGTTTGAGTATTACCTGGTTTGTGACATTCATTAGGGACAAGCCCTTCTTTTTGCCACTAAAGGGGCAAACCTGAGCCTCCAGCTTCCTGAATTACAAGGCCAGAGATCTTCATATCTGATTAGAAGCTGTTAGGAATGTGCTGCTTATAAAGTAAACTAAAAGTTATTAGGGGATGAGGGTAATTTTTATTTATATAAGTGTTCTCTTCCACCTTTAAAGAAAAAAAGATCTTTTACCAACAAAGAGAGAAATTGCTCAAGTGAACAGCAAAGGCAATGAACAAGGACATTTCTATTACTGAGTATTTTTTAAGAGGAGAAAAAGTCTCCAAATCATAGATATTTTTTCTAAGCAGAGATCAGGTAAAAATAGTAAAATAATAACATTGAGTTTGATTGTTTTGGGGTTTTTTCCTTTTTTTTTCTTTTGTTAAGGTTNGGTTTTTTTTTGGTTTTTTTTGGTTTTTTTTTTTTTTTTTTTTTTTTTTTTTTTTTGAGGGTTTTTATTTAATAGGAGATTTCCAAGTATGGAATGAGCAGAGAATAGAGTGCCTGCCCTACTTGAGCTACCCTGTCTCCTGTGACAGTTCCAGAGGCACCAAGATAGCTCTGTTAAGGTGAGAGGGATTCCTGGTCTTGGACTCCTACAGGTTGATAACTTCTCTGGAAAGTAAAGGTGGCATCTGGTTATGGAGCTTACCAGGAACTTGAGAAACTTGGAATAATTTCTCTGTTTTTCTGGAAAGTTGCTGTAGGGTTTTAAGAAGATGTAGAAAATGTGTATCTTTGGTGCAAGTGCCCTGTATCAGAGCTGCTTCTACTTGCAGATGGTTGGGATAGACAAAATGACTGTGAGGTCATCAGAGATTTCACTGATGTTTGAAAGCACTTTAGAGTACCATAATATTTCTACTTTTTCCAATCTAGCACATTCTAAGGGATGAACAAATGAAATATGCTTTCATGCAGGTAGCCAGTCTAACCTGTTTCATGGCCTGTACCTTTCTTTTTGTGTGTTTCTAACAAGGAAAGTGAGGTAACGATGTACTTTAATTGTATCATTAAATGTAGGCCTGAAGCCTTTTTTTGTGTAAGGATTAAATGCTGGAGGGTTTGTTCCTAAGGTTCTCTGTACTATAAAGCTGGCTAAAGTTCTGACCTCAGAAGAAATCAAATATGATGAAAGTATTGAAATTTTTCATTGGGTGAAACAGGAGAAGTGGTTGCTTCCTGGCCTTTTTAGTTACATTGAGTTTCTGCATTCTGTAATTCTGTGGTCACAGATTAGATTTTCTGAGATCCCATTTAGATCCCATTCATGGCTCTGGCTAGTGCTTACAGCAGTGTATCATTATCTCTGTTGCCACAATCTGCCTGCAATCTTGCTTAATTGGAATGAGATCTACCACAATGCTGGAAACTTCTTGGGCACATGCACAAGTAGGTGATGACTGAGAAGGGTGACAAGCCATAACTTCAGACAGTTGTTTACAAGAGATATTTCACTGTGTGAAATAACTCTGCTCTTTACCACCCTTTGCAGCCAGGATTAGCGTTAGAACTGGCTTACTAAATAATTGTATCTTCTGCTTTCCCATGTCCATGCTCTGTGATGCCTTTACTAGCCAGAGAGCAGTGAAGTGAAATTTTTGTCTCTTTAGTTTTCTTTTTTTTCTGATCTTGAATACATCCCATATTAAGTGTACACAGAATACTACTGAGTTATTTCTCTTTTCTGCTAAAAGCACCTACAGAGTAAGGTATGATCTGTTCTCTAGAGAATCTGAGTTTCCAGTAGATTATAGATAAGGAAAGAAGGGTGATGGACCTGTGCAGAAAAACATGTGACTAGGAGCAGCATGGGGATTGTCATCAATACTTCTGAGACATACTACCTCTGATCTTCTGACTGATGGGTAATCAGCAGCTTCGAGAAGCCAATTACATCTGTAGCCAGGGTTGAATAGGGAATCAAGGGGCTTTTTGTTGTTCCTAAACCCATTCCACCCCAAATGTACTTTAGAGAAATCCTTTTAAAATTCACATAGCAACATTGCTGTCTGATTCAGAACAGAGAAATTCTGTCCTTGTAGAAAAGACACAAGCCATTACTATAAAACAAGTATTAATTTGTTACTCTTTTTCCACTGCATCTGGAGGCAGTTCATAAATTCTTTCCCCTCCCTTTAAGAAGACTGTAACACAAGTAAAGCTGACTTACAGGGAAGTGCAGAATCATATGCAAATAATGCATGGATATCCAAAGATGTAATAAACGATACCAGTATTGTTGATTACTCAAATACCAGTTGAATATTGATCTCAATGACTTGAGCACAATAACTTGGTAGGCTTTGGGGGTTGTGAACAGGAGTATAATTAAAGTCTCTTTATTTGCAGCTCTTCTTACTTGCAGCCCTGTCTACTGAATCAGATTGGTTTTTATTTGTCGTCTCTTTGTCTTGTACTAAATAACCACCTTTTGCATTCTGATTTGAAACAATAAAAATCCTTTTTCACTCTTTTTGTATCTTAGGCTTTCACAAGGTAATGGAAGGAATCCACAAAGCCACTGAACTTGGCTACCATCCTGTTAAGGTAAACCCAGTGTTTATTTACTCTGAAACTGTTGTGTTTTACCATACACACAAATCACCTGATAAAGAATTTATTATATTCCATCTCACCTCCCACCCCCCACCATGAATAATTTTTAGTAAAACTGGAGAAAAACTTGAAAATTGCATCAAGAAGTAATGAGAAGAACTCATACCTCCCTGTGCAGCTGGAGGTGCAGGTCATACTCTGCTCACTGGTTTCAGGTGTCTGCTTTCCCTGCAGGTGAACTGTGTGGTGATGCGAGGCTTCAATGAGGACGAAGTGCTGGACTTTGTGGATTTCACAAAGGATCTGCCCGTTGACGTGCGGTTCATAGAGTACATGCCCTTTGATGGTAAGTACTGCTGCTTTGAAATTTCTTCTTGGACAGAAGGGAGCTGACTGGTGGATATTCACCCCATAGACTTGTCTCCAGAGGTTTTGGTCAGCTCTTCTAGGGAATTAGGAATTGCCTGGAAGTTTTTTGCAGCTTATCTTCTCCATAAGCTATAGAAGAACTGGTTGGGGCTGGGACACCTATGGCTAAAGTGACATTTACAGAGAATGTGGTTCTCTGCTAATTAAGAAAATAAAATCCACAGTCTAAGGTTAGGCTGGTTTTGTTAATTCTAGGCAATAAATGGAACTTCAAGAAGATGGTGAGCTACAAAGAAATGCTTGATACAATTAAACAGCAATGGCCGGAATTGGAGAAATTACCCTGTGAGACTTCCAGCACAGCCAAGGTGGGATTGGATAGAGAACATGTGAAACGTGTCCCCATTCCTTCCCTGCCCTAAATCACCAAATTCTCCCAAGTTCAGCATTGATATTTGACAACCAAAGTAATAAATACTCAGTGTGGTAACTGTTGGGTTTTGGTCAAGCTGCTTGCATGAGACTTGATGCTTATGAAGTCCTAGTCATAATCTATACCTTTATAAATACAATGTGTTTTTTAGGTGTATTTTCAGTCAGATATAAAGGCCTGTATCCTGTATTTACAGCTTTTGAAACATTTGTCAGTCTATGTCTGCACATTAACAATCTGATGGAAGAGTTGTTCAGTGAAAAAACTATTGCTTTGAAATGTACAGTGCCAAATAGGGAATATATAGCTCATGCTCCCTGCAGGCATCACCTGTTAGTTGATAACTACAAGAGCAGGCATTTAACAAGTTTGAGAATTTCTAGAAACAGGGCAGAATAGACTGGAACACCTGAATAAACTGATTTTGCTTTTATTTTTTATTTGATATAATCTTAGGGCTGAAGAAAATCTATGTTAAAATAGATTTTTTTGATCTTTAGGCAAGTGGAGCTATAAAAGCTAGGAGTCTGTATTTGACTCTTTTTTTTTTTTTTNTTTGATATAATCTTAGGGCTGAAGAAAATCTATGTTAAAATAGATTTTTTTGATCTTTAGGCAAGTGGAGCTATAAAAGCTAGGAGTCTGTATTTGACTCTTTTTTTTGGTGCCACATTTCCAGGGACAAATCAGCTTTATCACCTCCATGTCAGAGCACTTCTGTGGATCCTGCAATCGGCTGAGGATAACAGCAGATGGGAACCTAAAGGTAGGTTGATAGAGAAACAGGATTCTCTTGGATTTCAAGCAGTGAAAATAGTGTTGAAATTCATGCCCTAAAAGTAGCTGGGATGTAAAGACATGTAATTATTAACAGCTAGCTCCTGTTTATTTATCCTGTATGTATTCTTGTTCCATCTTGTCAGGCTGTTAGGGAGATGTTACATCACCTTTTTTTTCGGTTTCTCTGTTTTGCTACTAGTTAACTTCAGTTGTAAAACATGGTTGCAAGGCCACTAAATATAAATATTTATTCTAATCTTTGATTCAAAATCATCTTAAACATGTGACAAGCAGATGATTTCCCATTAAAAAAGGGTCCAAGCAGCTGTGAAGGCTTGGCTTTTGCATTCCACAAGGATCCTGTCTTGTTTCCCAAACAACTTGTAACTCTTCTCCTTCAAGAGCAGCCTGTACATTTGCTCAATGACTGTAGAACAAGGAGGGATAACCATTTCCTGCCACGTTGATACTGGCAGTTTCTGGGGGAAAATTAAAGTTTTCAATTAAAAATTGGCACTTAGGCATTGTCACCTGATATTGACAACAGCTGTGCTGCTGCCTAACATCAGATGACCGAGGCAGCCTGAAGGCCCAATGAGCTTAGGCTGCATAAACATCCCAAGCTGTCTGCATGTACATGGGGAGAGATAAAGAAAACAATCTCCATAAATGTTCCCTTCAATAGGGTAGGCCTCTTCAAAGCTCTTCACTCTGAGGTTAGTACAAAACACTTGTAAAAGTAATTTATTCCTTCTCATTTCTCCTCCTCTGCTTCCCTCGGCTGGCTGCAGGTGTGCCTTTTTGGGAATTCAGAAGTGTCCTTGAGGGATCACCTACGGTCGGGTGCCTCAGAGGAGGAGTTGATTCAAATCATTGGAGCAGCAGTGGGCAGAAAAAAGAAACAGCATGCTGGTATGTTTTTTGTACTCAAGAAATAACAGCAGTGGTAGGGAAAACAATGTCCTGGTACTTGTAATCTTCCATGAGAGTTAGAATCCAAGCTGTCTGAATGACTTTCGGACTGATTCTCAAATAGATGTGAATACCACAGCTCACAACCACAACAGCAAAGTGTAAAGCTAAGTAGTTGTACTGGGTCCCTTTTTTAAAAATTAGTTTGCTGTAAAAGAAGGACTAAATTGAGCTGTTGATGCAAGTACTGCATTAACATATTTCTAGAAGTGACAGATCTTTTTTGCCATGCAGGACTTCATGAATACTCATCTGGTGCTCTGCATAAGGTCATGACACAGGGTCTGTGATGATGCAGTCACATTCTCAGGCTATATTCGTCTTTTCTGGATTTATATTGATATAAACATCTGAACCTAACTAAATTTTTGTAATCTGGCTCCAGCTGGGAATGCTGACCTCTTGTACATGAACTGGCTTTATCATCATGGATTAGTCCTCTATACACTAGAAATACACTTTGGCCCTTTTGTTTTCTTACAGAATAACCGTAGGTTTTTCCCTTTTTTTTCCCCTAACGTGTGAAACAAATTTAAAGGTAGCTTTTAAATCTAGGCATAGACTGACTTGCAAAGGACATTGGTCTGACCAAGATAAAATAATGCCTTATAAACCTAAGAGAAGGTATGGAGGGATTGGTTTCTTTATTTGTAGACCCTTTATTTATAAATTCTGGTTTGGGAAAGCAGGGGCTGTTTAGGGAAGTCTACTGAAGTCATTTTGCCATCACCAACATTTACCTGACGTTCTTCTCCCACTTTATGTTAATCTTGTTATTGTCCCTGGGGCTTTCTCTGGTTGAACTTCTTTGAGTTGGAACAATGGTTAACAGCTTATCTATAAAACTAGAAGAGTCAAATACTATTGTTAGAGACAAGATAGTCTCAGATTGAATTCTGTAGTAGGTAGACTATAATTCACATTATAGAAAGCTTTGTGGGAAAGGGTTCTGCAGTGTGATAGACCCATAGCAGCTGGATGCCTGGAGACTCAGGCAGCTATAGTTTTAAATAGTACTGTGCTGGATTCCCCTTCTTCCAGTTCCCTTGGTCGTTACTGAGCTTTGTTTTAGTATTATGCAGGTTGCACTGTGAAGAGCAAAAAACTAAATATGTAAACCAGATGCATGATTTAACACCTAAAAAGCCAGGATTTTTATGTGTTCCTTATTTTATTTCTAGGCATGTTTAACATTTCCCAGATGAAAAACCGGCCAATGGTCCTGATTGGTGGGTGACAAATCAGTACGTAAAAAACATACAATGATTATGTTTGGTTTCTGTCTTTGGGGGAGCAGAGTAGATTTGGCTTCTAAGTCTAGCTTGTGGTTCTGCCTTAGGCTTAGGCAAAGCAAGGGGCTTCTTAATTAGCCAGTTAACACACTGAAGTGGAAGAGGAGGAAAGGTTTCGTGTCCCTACCAAGCCTTACTCGGTTTTCCAATTGAAAGCCTTGGTTTTATTTTCTGTTAATTATGACAGTTCATGACATTTTCCAAAGGGAAAATCAACTTTCCTACTTCATTTCCTATCAGCTTCCTTTGTACTTAAGTAGAACAGTATAGTTACTTATAAGATAGTTCGAGGTGAGTTTTGACCATATTGCCATATAAATATAAAGGATGGAGAATGAAGTATTATCCGTGGATTAAGAAATTCAGCTTTGTTTATAACATATATAAAGCCATTGAGCTGACAGAAATGCAAGTGTTCCTACCTCACTACTACTTCAGAATCTGAGATGTGGGGCTTCATTCTTTTGAAATTGCCTCTTATTGCTGCTAAGTCTCAGAATGTAACCATGAAAGACCTATGAACCAAGAGCCTTTCCTTTCCTTCTAGTGTCTATGGAAGCTATTTGCTAGCTCTCCCTTCTGCCTGAAATTCTGTTCATGAGTGATGTTGCACTGCTGTGGCTCTCTTACTGATTTTTAACATCTCCTTCAGTGTGATTTTACCTCGTCCATGCCTATGTTTACCTAGTCTGTAAGATAGCTGTCTTTCCAAAGACGTTAAGAAATGGTTACAAGAATTAGCTTTGTGAGATTAATTGCAAGATGTTTCCTTGTTCCTTATCAACAAAGTGTGGAAAAAGAAAAAACAAGCAAGGGTGAAAGACATGAACATTATATTTCAAATCCAAACTCTCCTCCTCCTAATGATGTTTTGGAGCAGGTTAGCTGCTGGGCAGCTTAAAACACAGGTTTTAAAACAAGTACCCGTGGGGAGGGGAACATGCATTAATGTGCAGGTCTTTGCAACAGGTGTTACAATAACAACTACTCTATTTTTAAACCAAACACCTAGGGCTTGTACTTTTGTAGCCTTTATTAGGAAATAGGATCCACCAAGATCTTTAATGTAGGTCTTCTCTGGAACTGTTTTTCACTTGGTGCCCCACTTTAAAGGGCTGTCATTTTCCATGTTGACTGGTGCAAGATTGTTCTTTTGCTTGCTTGTATTTGGCCACTGCTGCATTATGTTCCAGAAAAAGGGTAAGGAGGACCTTTTGTTTAAAATGTATATTGACTTGCTGCATGAGGAAAAAATTTTGTTAGTTTTTTTTGGGTTTTTTTAAGATGAAAAATACTATATTAAACTCTTGACTGCTCACTGGGACCTACATAATTTTTCATGTTGCCTTTGAAAGAATTCCCACACTCCAAAGTTAGCATTCATAGCAATGTTTGGATGTCTACAGAGCAGATCAATCCAACTTCCTTTTGAAAAGTGCTTTAACATTGTCTTACATGCAGTGAAAGAGGCAGCCTGTCCAGGTCCTCCTCCTTCAGCTGTTCCATCTCCCTTTGAGACTGACTGCTGGCAGTCATCACATCAGTGGAGAGACTGGAGATGAGTGGAGAGCATCCCACTGTGACACATGGGGAATCATTAGGACATTTCCTAATTGTGTTTTGAATTAGTTACAAACTTCAAATAATGCTGGCGTGCAAGCAGTCAGTGGGGGAGTGTGTGTATGGAATTAATTTAATGAAATTTAATGAATGCTGTGGAAATCACTAATTGGTTTTGCTAGACCCAGTAAGCCAAACCTGGCATCTTCCCTGCACTGCTGTTGTCCAATCCTTTGCTATATGGTTTGTATCTTACTTCCCTTAATCAAAATATTCTTTTCGGCAGGTTCTTCTTCTCCTAGGTTCACTTCAGTTACGGGAATTTCCTCATTAATTTAACTATCTCCTGCCTTCTTTTCTCCCCCTGAGATTGTGCTAGTTGGAAGCTGACACAATTAAACTTGAGCTGCAGTAGTAGGATATAAGGAGATGGAATTTGACAGATAGTTTCAATATATGGTGCAGCAGAAAACAGTTTTGGGTTTGGTTTGGTTTGTTTGTTTGTTTGTTGTTGGGGTTTTTTTTTGTAGGTATATGAGCAATTTGGGTGCAAATAGAGGTGACTAGGTACAACTTCAAGAAGCATAGGTTGCTCAGAAAAGCAAAGATGCTTTGCACTCATTACTGTCTCTTGCTGCCTGTTTACTTCCGACTCTACTTGAGCAGACTTTTCTCCCTGCTCCCACCCACGTGTGTTTACCCTGTGGAAAGAAGTGCTTGTCTGCCTTTGCAGTCTGGCTTCTCCTGCAAACAAGACACTTTCACAGGGGTTTAGCTTCAGCTTTAAAGGCTTTAAAGCTAATCAAGGAATCCAGAAGAACAGAGTGCCTTGAGTTCCTGGATTTTGAAAGGAATATTTAGGTTAGGCCCCACTATGAAAAGAGAGAGCAAAAGAGGAATAAGAAAAATAATTTCCTGTGCTCTTCTAAAGCAGAGCAATGTTGCACTCAGTACATTTATGTCCATTTAATCCCATTGTTCTGAGGTAAACACATGCCTTCAAATTTGCAGGAATCCTAATTTTAGCGGATAGGCCATCAGCTGTAGATGAAAAAAGGCCTTTGCCTGAATTTAGGTTGTTGCAGTGATTATAACCATGAAATCTATAGTGATTTAAGCTTCAGGAATGGGTACTTTTAAACCAGTGTGTGGATGAAAATGGTGCTAAGTGCATCAGTCTTGTTTTAGTAGAGGCTGGGACTAACAAGGAAGAGTTTGGTGGGTTTGTTTTTAAAAAAAGATGGAGGAGCACCATGAGACTTTTGTCCACAGGCTCTGTCTGTTACTATCATGTGGACAGTCCCTGGGCAGCAGAGGTAGCTCAGCAATGTGCAGAGGGGCAGGAAGCTGCTTTGATGCACCTGTGGATAGGCTGAAAAGGGAGTCCTTGAATACCAGAGCTACCAAAGGAGGTTATTGAGCACAGCCTAATTCCACATTTCTCAGAGCAGAGAGAGGAGGAGCTTCAGAAAAAGAGAACCATGCTTATTAGTGGTGCTGTTAAACCAGGGCTTAGCCACTTACCTCTGTACTGCTTTCTTTTCTTAGAAAATATTTTGTTCACTTTTATGTGAAAGAGACTCCTTCTGTCTTCACACTTGGCATTTAGCCCAGTGCAAATGCCAAAACCAAAGGATTAAATAGTGAAAAGGGACAGGAGGGCTTACTACCTCTCTGCCAGCTGGGAGCTCTGCCAGCTCAACTTGGAACATGATTCTGAGTAGATATAAAATCTGTCTGTCAGTGAGGGAACTGTGGTTTTTCCAGTGCTTAAACTTCAGCTGTCATTAATGTGTTAAGAGCTGGCAATAATACAAGATGTCCCCATCACCCTCTGAGCTTGTAGACAGTGTAGTTGCAGTGCTTCTAGTCCCTGCTGTCCTCAAGTGCTGGCATGACCCTTCCCTGCAGAAGGAGATGAAAGGAGGAAGTGCAGCCGCCTGTGCTGGCAGGGAGGTGTTTGGAAAGGCAGAGTTGAGAATCTGAGTGTAAGAATTTCCTATTAACCCTGCCAGGCTTTTGAAAGAAGGCTGGTGTTGGGATGGTCCCAAATGGATGCTGAGATGCTGTGATTCACTTTTCTTCAGAATTGATGCTCCGATAAGCTTTCTTGGCTGCTGTTTCCCAAAAGGTGTTGATGCTTTCAGAAAGTTGTTTCTTTTTGTTAGGGACCTTGAAATGAGTGCTCTGAGTCTTGACATTTGTAATAGCAAACCAGGAAATGCAGGGAACTGATGAGAGAGAAGGAGCTTGAGGAAAAAGTGGATGGTTGCAGGCTTATTGAGGTTTTTGCAAAACAGGAAGTCCCAAGCAGTGCTCTGACAGGGTTCTCAGCTGCTACAGGCAGCTTAGCTTTCCAGTTAGTAAGATGTTCTTCTCATGTTACTTTTTGTTTTTTTCCCCAGAGCCTGGATTGATGTCATTCCCACTATGCCAGGATGGCCTACAGAATCTCCCAAATCCAAAACAGTGGGGCCACACATTTAGTCATTGGCTGACTTTGACAGCAAGTTTACCCAAACAAAAGGGAAAAGCATCAATGAAAAATAAACCCACAGGACAACTTTTCCTGCCAGGATCTCACCCAGAGAAACAGTGGCACATAGCAACAGGAATTCTACAAACCCAGCTCCGAGGCTACTGTGTCTTCCTGAAGGACCCAAGCTCCACATTTGATACAAAGTGCCTTGATGCTTCTGTTGGCCAAGTTCCTGTGGACTGTCAGTCCAAAGAGGTGTGTTCAGGATCTGAATTCCATACCAGGGGTTTAGGATCTTGCACCAAGGTACCTCATGCTTCTGACAACTTGACTCACACTGATGAGGAGGGACGGGCCACAATGGTTGATGTTGGAGGGAAGCCAGATTCCAGAAGAAGTGCTGTTGCTGGTGCTGTGGTCCTCCTGGGTGAGAAGGCATTCAGGATGGTGAGGGAAAACCAGATGAAGAAAGGGGATGTGCTGGCAGTCGCCCAAATTGCAGGAATTCAGGGTGCCAAGTTGACCAGCCAGTTGATCCCATTGTGTCACAACATCCCTCTGTACCATGTTGAGGTGTCTCTGAGTCTGGATGAGGCCAGGCATGCAGTGGTGATTCGCAGCTCCTGTCACACCTGGGGGAGGACAGGTGTGGAGATGGAGGCTCTCACGGCTGCCAGCCTGGCTGCGCTGACAGTGTATGACATGTGCAAAGCAGTCACTCATGACATCATCATCCAAGAGCTGAAGTTGCTTAGTAAGACAGGTGGGCAGAGGGGGGACTTCTCAAGGGTCTAGATAATACCCAGATACCTCCAGCCCTCCAAGAGACCACTGCTCCTGTCCAGCCTCTTCCAGAAGTCCTGCTCAGCTGGTGGGCTTGGAGACCTCAGCAGGTGTGTACAGTACAGCAACCCCATGCCTCCAGCATTGCCTTACTCTGTCAGCTCACTGCTGGGTGAACAGTGGAGCCACTTATCCCAGATGAAAACCATGTGTATTTTCTAGAGGACAGACTTCTCCACTCTGCGAGTACCTCCATTTCAGTGTCCTCATGATGAAATTGAGAAAAGATTCCTGCTTATACCACAGAGGTTTTTGGTTTATGGGTTTTTTTTTTTTCCTCTGTGCTGTGAAATACACCTGCTGTCATCATGCCATGCAACTGTGAGCTCTGGGAATGAAGGCACTGCTGAAAGTGCTGTTATTTGGCAACTATTTTTAAGTCAAGGATTAAGATTTCAGAATTGTGTCTGTCCATCTTTCCCTATGACCTCCTTCATTGAATTTAGAGGGGGACAGTGAGAAGAACATAGCTGGGGAACTTCACCATACAGCAGAGATTATAAACATGGAACAGTCAGAGTCAAGGGGCAACTCCCATCCCTTTGCAGTGCTACTGCTTCCCTTCACAGAATCCCAGAATGGATGGGTAAAGGTTGAAAAGGACAACAGTGGGTCACCTGGTCCAACCTCCCTGCTCAGGCACCCAGAGCACATGGCACAAGGTTGTGTCCAGACTGGAATATCTCCCGTGAGGGAGCCTCCATAAATTCTCTCAGCAATCTGTTTCAGTGTTGAGTCACCTGCAGAGTAAAGAAGTTCAGGTGGAATTTCCTGTGCATCAGTTTCTGCCCCTTGCCTCTCGTCCTTTTGCACAGCACTACCAAGAGGAGCCTGGCTCCATACTGTTGGCATCTCCCCCTTAGACACTGATATATATTGTGACATCAGTCATCTCTTTTGAATGCTGAACAGGCCCAGCTCCCTCAGCCTTTCCTCATAAGAGAGACACCTGCAAGTGGGAAATACCCACATATCAGTTTCAAAAGAAAAAAAAGATAAATGGCAGCTGCCCAGTTTTCTGCCTTGTGCTCTGTAAAACATGATGCACAAAGAGGATATCTGGGTTTGGAAGAATTATTTTTCTGATCTGAAAATATGTTTTACAATGTTAGAAGCATGTTCCAGCATTTTGACGTAGCACAGAAATACATGGATGCTCTGTTTGCATGCATAAAGGATTAATTTTGCCATGCACAGAAGAAAGTATTAAGCTCTCCCTGACTTTAGAAAGAGATGTCGCACCAAGCCCTAGAAGACTCCACATTTTTAATGCTACAGTGCAGCTCCTAGTAACCAGCAACTTGCATATTCCTGACAGATAAAGCAGACTTTAATACTAGTGGCCACTTGGAAAATTAAGGTAGTTACTGTTGCCCTGCCAGAGTGTTTTCCTGCATGTTTCTCTAATTTGCTTTTCATGAAGTCTTCTGGCCTTGGAGCAGTGGCTACAGTCATGTAGCAATAATTAGCTTTGGTAATTAACTGTCCTAGATAAGGAATTACTCAATGTTCTTGTTAATATTAATGGCTGCTTTTCAAATGTTAATTTAAGTGGTCTAAACAGGGTGTTACTGGTTGCTTATGGCTAATGTGAAGCTGCACATGATTCAGGGTGCTCCCTCCATACACACAGGGTTGAAGACGACTCTAGTGAGGTCAAAGACACAACCAGAAAATCATCTTAAGCTTAAGAGGTTAAAGTACTGTGAGCACACCACACTGCCACGCACATCCTGCTCACGTAAAGTAAGCACAGGTCTCAGATGAGGAGGCAATAGGTTTTACTACAGATCCTTCACAAATCTCATACACTAGCTACAAGAAAAGGCGCTCTTTCCATTGCAGGTGAATTGATTTGATTCTTTGTTGTCACTGTGAGATAAAGTAGATAGAGTGACAGACATAGCAGCTATAGCTGAAAAGGAAAGAAATCTGGAAAGCTTGGTGCCCAAAAGCCATAAACATTTGTACATCAGTGATGTGGTTTAGGAATGGTATTCCCCAGTTTAGTGTTCCACTCCCGCTCACTCCTCCCTCTCTGTGGTGGGCTGGAGATGAGAATTGGAGGTACAGTAGGTAAAGATCATGGGTTCAGATAAGAACAATTTACTGGGAACAGCAATGGAATAAGAAAATGAGCAGCAACACCGTCAATAATAGAAGGAACAGGCACTATATGACCGCTTCCTTACTGGAAGAGACCCCTTCCCTGGTGCCCATAATAACCTGCCATGCTGTTAGCCATGCCCCCTTCTTGGATCCTGCAAAAATTACCCACGTCCTCGCCAGAACCACGACAATCTACATTCACTCATAGAGTCTTGACTCCCTGTCATTCCCAGGAGTGTAGCTAGCACTGCCATACTGACACCAACAATCCCACCCACTCCTGCAAATACAAGAGATTGCATTTGTCTGTGGAACTGCTGTGCCCATAGCAAGAAAGTTTCCTTAGCTCAGCATGGAAACAAAGTGCCAGAAAAGGAAGCACACGTGTAACTTGCTAAGTCAACTGACTGACACAAGCACTTACCTCCCCTCACCACGCACAACACACCCTGCCCTCCTGCTCCAGCCCCAGGCTCTAGCTGATTTTGAAAAAGAAACTCGATGTACTCAAATAGTAATAAAACAATGCTTTGGGCATATGATTCTTTGGCTGCTGAGAAGTGTACTGTCATGCTGTAAAGCTCACACAAAGGACTCAGGGCCATACCAGGGACTACTCAGCACACACATGACCGCCACGCACATCTCGCTTCTTACGCACATTTCACTACTTCCCTGGTCTGAGAGTGGCTGGAAGTGCAGGGCAAACTGACTTCAGTGCCATTTTATGCTCATGTTACATTATCAAGTCTTTAAACTATGCACATTTATAGGTAATAAACCAAACATGAGTCAGCGTTTTGCAAGAGAAATGGGTTGAGAGCACTCTGTCTTTCTGTGGTGCTGGGTGGGCCATCCTGTAATATATTTGATGAACTGACTACTTTTTGGAGGCTTGCGCTTTTTGTCCAGTGTATTTTTAATAAATACTAGTTGCGATGGAGTGTGGTTTGCATTACTTCGAATGACTTTTTTGTTTATCTTTCTATGTTTTAACCCAAAAGCTTCTATGAATAGTTACCTCGGGACAAGCAACAAGACAGTCTTTGCAAGTTACATGATTAGTCAGCAATTAGCAAGGGATCAGTCATAATAACTTACTACTATAAAGAATCTATTTTTTTTTTTTGCTGTTGAGTGAAACTCATTTTAATCTGGCTGTTCTTAAACTGTAATCCTGTGGGTTTAACATAATTTATCATCTCTTTTCATTATCCCAGCTTCTCCCACATGCCTGTTCTGAGCCAGTGACTGTAGATAACATCATTGCTTTTTGTTGCAGAACTGGGGCCTCCAGAGCTCTTCCTCCTAGTCTGTGTGACCACAACTGAAACCAACATTCAGAGAAGTGCCTGTATAAAAGTCCATCCCTCCTGAATCACAGATAAGCTCAAGAGAAATTCCCCTTCTCATCCATCTGAACTTCGAGGAAAGCTCTCAGGTCTCCTGCTACCAAGAAGGCATCAAAGATCTTAGGGGTCTTTTCCAACCTAAATGATTCTAAGGTTCCAAATGCTGTCAATCCTAAAATAAGCACATCATTTTTCTAAAAAGAGTAAAGCACCAAGCCCACCACTACCTCCTCTTGAAGGGTGCCATAAGAGTTCAAGCTGCACTTCTATGCATGTCAACACTCATACTGCAGATCATGGCAACCCTCACAATGCACACACAGTAGAGCTTTTGCCTGCTGGAAACTCATCTGTCCCAGCTCATGGCCCACTTGTGTGTTACAGACTGTTCACTGCTAATCCAGGCTGAAATCCTTTGGGACATTCCAACTCAGCTTTCCTTCATGCCCACCTCCTGACACTAGTTATTCCACCCTCACACTGTCCTGTTGCAAAACTAGATGCAGCATATAAAAGAGAAGCTGGCAGAAGCTGGTCATTAGGAATTCTTAAAGAGATTAAATCTATGTCAAAAGAGCAGTGATTTCAGGAAGTGCTGGGGGAAGGAGAATGGGCCATGGGGGGGAGACAACTTGAAATACCTCAGGGAGGGACTTGTTTTTTTCTGAATGGGAACTGCTCAAAACCAGATACTAAAAGCAACAATGGCTGAGCAGTAAAATGAGCAATGAATTTTGTTAGCTATTTTCAGCCCCTGGTGACCTGCAGTGATTCCCTGTAAATTCCCTGTTACTCAGTTTTACATGGGATTTGACTGAACAGGCCCTTGGTCCTGCCTCTTCCTTGGTGCTTTGCTGGTTCTCTGGTTCTTTGCTGGTTCTCTCTTTGCTCCCTCTGGCTGCCTCAGTGGAGTCAGGCAGGCTTTGAACAGCTGAAAAATGGCTGGTGCACTGTGTGTGCTTTGGCCAAGACAGAGCTGCTAATTAGTTAAACAGCAACACAGTTCACTTCCCTCCATGCACCAGAGCTTCGCTCCAAGAGCAGCTCAGCATTTCAGGGAATCTAAAATCGGCTGGAGGAATTGCTGGTTGTGGTGGGCTGACCATGTTTTCAGGTTTTTGAGATGTCAGGTAAAAGCCTCAAGCTTAGGTCTCAAAACCAGTGGATGTGAGGAGCTCTGCAAAGTCACGATGATGGCAGGCAACACCCTGACATGCCTGGCATGGTGCCATGAAGATGAAGAGCTGAATCCTTTGTCACAGGCTGTGCCTGAAGGGCTTTGGGTGAACTTTGTGCACTCTGTCATAAGAGCAGATTTTCACTTCGGGCACAGCAAGCTTAAACAGTGGGTGGCTGAGACACAAATCCATCTGTCTGTACCTTCCCCTGTCCCTCCAGTGCCATGCCATGTTTAGAAAGCTTCCAGTTTAACATCTCTATCTTTGTATTTCTACTGTTTGCTCCTTTGGGGACTACAGGGTACCCAAAATAGTAGCAGTCAAGTGCAGCTGAGTGCAAGTTCACAGGAAGGGATGGGATGGATGCCCTGAGACACTGTTGAGCTTTCCTTCACGCAAAGAAGCACAACAAACCAGGCATTGCTCAGCTGCCTGTGCACAACCCAACTGCAAAGGCACAGCTATGGCCATCAGGCAAGCTGCCTACTGCCCATGGCTCTCCAAGGTGCCATCCACACAACACTTGCTCCACAGAACAAAGTTTCATGATTACTTAAGGTTTGCTTCCAGAACCCCAAATTAGCAGCAGAGACAATTGCTTCATCAATGACTCCATCAACAGAGCAGGCACGATCTCAAATTCTGGACAGCCCGCTGAAAACCAGAAACTCTCAGTACTATTAAGTTCTTCCTGCATGAATTTAGCCTTAAAGTTAAGTTCAACAGAAACACTGTCTTCTATACCCGTGATACTTTCAGGGTGCACAGCTGAAATGATGCGAGGCCAGCAAAAGCAGAGTTTGTGTTTGCAAAGTCAAGGGCAACTTGGCTGCAGTGGGACAGGAGGTAGGGGAGGAAGAGGAGAAGATAGCAGGAGGGCCAGGCAGCTGTAAAGTTGTATTAATATTATGCTTGGAAGATAACACAGGCTATCAGATACACGGCTGCTCCATAGGTAGTGCCCTAGGCCAGTTACCTGCTGGTGCAGGTTGTGGCAAAGCTCTGTCAACACCAGCAGAGCTGTGCAGTGCCACAGCAGGCAGCATCTGCTGCTGGGAGCTGGGACAGAGGGGTTCAGCTGCACAGCCTTGACCTGCCACTACTGCAGCCTGAACAAACTTAGGTTTCATTATCGAGATAATTTCGGTGCTCAAGGCTCCCCATGTGCACAGTTGCAGCAAGGCTGGAATTGCTGTTGTGTGAGGCAGTGCCTGGAATTACACCACTAGTCCATCCCTCTCTCCCTCCATCCCCTCCCCAGCTGCCACCCACAGTCTCAGCGCTTCAGAGAGCTGCACTTCCCCACCCTGGGCCTGACGCTGAATGGAAATGTTTTAGCTCTGTGTGGCTCATTTGGCTTCTGCAGATCAACCCTTGAGGCCATCCTCAGCCCAGATCCAAGAAATGAGCTGAGCCGAGGGAAGAGAATAATTTCTGCTGCCCCTGAAGCCTCATCTCTCCTATTGCAGCTGGCAGCTCAAAAGGCTCCATCCTGCCAAGACTGAATCTTAATTGGGATCAGTGGAAAAGACAAGCTGCTGCCAGGGCCGCCCTGATCCTGGGCTCACAGAGAACATGGGCAGAACTTGCCCAGCCCCACAAGAGATGGCCTTCACTAGGGTTTACAAAAAATAAAATTCCCTTCAGAATATCAGTGGAAGCAGCAGGAGGAGGCCAAGGAGAGGACGTGGCTTAGCCGGGTAGTTTGCAGTGGAAGAGCAGGCAGAACCACATCACACGGAAAATCCTCCTGTCCCTGTAGCCTGCTGGGAAGGGAAGCCACCAGCAAAGGCTGAGGGGTACAGCTAGTAATCCCCAAGCCCTGCAGTGAATTCAAATACTATAACCATCTCTGAACAAACACACAAGACCATCAGTCATGCCCAGAACTGCTCTTGCCAAGAGCTACAGGAAGAAGGACAAGGTAAGTTTTTCGTCTTAGAAGAGAAAGACTAGAGCAAAACCTCTTCAGGCATCCCATCTGCACGTGGCACCAGGATGCTACATGACGCTTTTTCCAAGCCACAGCTGCTGACTTCAAGCCCACTTGCTTCAAAGACCCTGGCAGAGCTGACTCATACCTCTGTGATTAGGCACAGTCTAGCCACCCCTTTGGCTTCGTGGAGGCAACCAGAATCAACACTGCCAACTCCTAATGCACCCAAGATGGGTGCTCCTGACCCAGTTTCCTTACAAGCACAGAGTGCTGTCATCTCAGCACTGTCTTGTCCCAGCAGCAGCCATGTGCAGCAGGAGTGGAGCAGAGCGAGTAGCCGTCAGCCTGGGTTATTTTTACACCATTTGTTCCACCTTGCATATTTAGGTGCATTTCCAAGTCCCTACATCAGAGGAAAGCCACCGTGGCAAGTCTTGCTCAGACTGGAAGCTTTAGAAGAGCCTCCCTTGCTGACTCAGGGGAACAGAGTTACCAGCAGCTCATGCAGCAGATGCCATGTCAGAGGTGCTGGATCTGAGCAATGAAAATGGGCTCTTGCTCTGGTAAAATGGCTTTAATGGGATTTTCCAGCCAGCAAACATACTTTGAGGGACACACCCAGGACATTCAGCCATCAGCAACACGACTGCATGCAGAAGGCTCTTGGCCAGCCAGACTGGGAGGGGCATTTAAACACAAGTTTCTTGCCTTCATCTTTATAGCCTGCTATTTCTCTCCCGGGTTGCTAAGGATGCCCCAGAGCACATCCCTCTGGGATGTCCCCAACACAGCAGAGGCACAGTCAGTAACAGCCATCACCAGTAAACTGTACTTTAGCAAACCTGTGCCAGAGAACTCCAGCTGAACCCCAGCAGCTGGAGGGGTTTTCATTTCCACTTCTCCAAGGCTGGTATTTCAAGGTGTTTTGATTTCTTTTTAATCAATGCACATGGCCAGATCTGGAGGGGGCTGAAGGAAGAGAGGGAGGCAGTGCAGCCACTGTTTCTACACAAAGTATTTCCACATGCAAGTGAAACGGGGCTCAACTCTCTCGGTGCGTGTTTCGCAGTGCGGTTACGGGCTGCCGTTCCGCCTCCACAAAGCTGTTATTTATTTACTTAAAGACTTGCATTCCATGGAAAAAGATGCCCCAAGATAGCACTGTGTTTCTAAAATTAAACCCAGCTGCATGGAGTGGGGAGCAAGCAAGTGAGCACTCCTGTGCTCCTAACAGCAGTGGGAACAGGGTTCCCCATGTCCTGGACTCCCCCGCCCTCACTGAGCAGCAGGAGAGCCTGGCAAAATGCTTGCCGTGTCCTCAGCCTTGAAGGAGGCAGCTCTCTGGGAAGTCAGACCAAGTGCCTTACTCAACAGCAGGAGTGCCACTTCTTCCTGTGTGAGGGGATCAAGGTTTAAGAGCAGTGCTAGCCCTTCCTGCCCCAGCAACTCTGCAAAGCCCCCACCCTGCTGCAGGACAGCAGATACCTCACCACGTGCCTGACACAGGTTTGAGCGTGGCCAGAAGTCCTTTAACAGAATTTGTGAGGAAGGCTGCATTCATGAGGCTCATTTTCTACCTAACCCAGCCAACATTTTCATCTAGTTTGTGTCACTGATAGCATCCTGCTCACAGTAAAGCTCAATTAGCCCTTGCTGTTGTAACCTAAGTTAAGAAACCTGTTCTCACAAAAGCCATTTATAGAAGGGAAGGGGAAAACCCAAGTATTCCTCCAACCTTGCAAGGCACCAGCAAGAAATCCCTCCCAGACATACTCTTAGCACCTGTTCCCCTGTCCACATGAACATATGGACTGCTTCTACATCTACAAGTGTCTCTGCTCAGAAATGAGCACATCAGCTCATCAGAGCAGCTGTGCCAGACCTGCTGCTCAGGGGCTTTACCATGGCCTGCATTTAGCCTCATCCCTCAGACAAAATGTCTCCTCATATGCACAGCTGAAGCTTTCCACAGGATAAGTTGGGCACTGGTGGAGGCCCTTGCACCCATGAGGGCTGGGAGCACCTTGGAGGCTCTAGGGAAGCAAAGGTCCAGCAATGGCAAAGGTGGCTCTGCAAGGACCATGGGAAGGAAGGTAAAGTACAGCCCCAGACCTTGCTTCCCTGCACCAGAAGGTTCACACAAGTGTGGGACAGGAAAAGATGGCAAAGAAGTCTGAGCTAGACCCAGAATGAACAGGAAAAGAAACAAGGATGATGGCTAATGGGAATGGCTGAGCAACAGGAAAAATGGTGAAAACAGTGGTGAGGTCAAGGTGCCCATGCAGCTGCTGCCTCCAGGCTCATGTGCCAGCTCTCCCAGGGACTCAGGTCCATGTCCTGTCCTGAGTGCAGGCAGGAGATGCTGCTCCTTCATCTATGAGCAGAGAGACAGTCCCTGGCATTATATGAAGCTTGTTTCAACCGAGGCAGAAAGGACAGTCCCACCACTACTGGCCTGGACTGTCATCCAAGAGAACCTGACCACACGTATGTGGGCCAGACCAACATGTCATGCTTGGTAAATCACTCAAATTATTGTTTGCAGATGGGGACACTAACCTGGCATTCCCGTTGATCTGTGCACTCTGCAGTGAGCACCTGGAGACAGATTTCCAAGCCTGAGTGCTCCTCATGCCTGATGTGCAATTGGAGAAAACGATGTTTGCTACCAGATTGCCGAGTATGTTTTTAGCAGATGGGCTTTTGTCCCTTGATTTCTCCTAAATATTAGAGGACGATTTCACCTTGCTGCCTCCGAAGGGAAAACCTTCACATGTGTTGGTGATAGCACAGACCCTCTTCTAATGAGAATGAGACGTGCAGACTTTCAGGGTTCATTGCAGAGCTGAGGGAAAGGGTGAGGAGGATTAAGAAGAAAAGCGAGCTAGCCACCAGAGAAGATCTCAGGAAAGAGCCTGCCTCTCATCAAAGCTCAGCTATTTCTGCAACTATGCCCATTTTCCCAGAATTATACTGGTTCTGCTCTGCACAGCACTAAGTCAAGTCTACTGATCCCTGTCCAAACTCCTGCTGCCTTCCTGTTTGTATTAGGGTGCCAGCACGGGTTAAAAATTAGAGAGTAAGATTGCCTCAGTATCTGATTTATGCCCTTTTTTCCTTCCATCTTGATTTGGGATGTGCTGGTCAGCATCCCCCAGGGAGAAGATTAATCAGGAACAGAGAGAGAGCTGGCAGCTGCCTGACAAGGACAACACCATGGCTATGGGACAAGCTGTAATCTGGAATCTCTTGCTTAGACCCTGGTACAAGTCCAAGATATGCTTGCTGATGCATCCCAGCACTGACATCCCAGGAGCTGGCACAAGGTCAACACCCCCAAGCCCACAGCTAGCTCTGGTCCCGATCTCATATTGCCTCAGTGCTGGAGATGCCTCTGCGGTGAAAGGCTGCCTATCCCTGTGACTCCAGAGGCAGCTCCAGCTCTCCGGCTCCTCTCCACTTACAGAGAAGCTCTCATTTCAGGGACCAGAACAGGGGAAGACGTTACTGCCATTCCAAAAGGGCAACACGCCTTTAACATTTGGTCCCTGGATGAAAAACTGCTGCACCACAAGGAGGACAATGGGAAGGTAGGACACAGCACCTGATCTACCTGGCAACTCCTGCCCCATGTGAAGCCAAGCTGAGTGCAAAGCAACAGTGCTTGCACCTGGGTCAGTCCTCTGCCAGGGGCTTCACCTGGAACCTGAGATGCCCAAGCTCCTGCAGCTGTTAATACTACAGAGAAAGGGCAGCAGATCCTCCCAAGATGGGCAAGAAAAGGATCATGGCAAGAGAAAGGAATTGTGAGGGCACAAGAGGGAGGTGAACAGGGCTCAGATATTGAAGGAAATCAGGAGCAGATGCAAGGGGTACTTTACAGCAGAATGGGACATGACCCTGAAGAGTTATTTTCTGCTTGGGAGCCCAACAGGAAAGAAAACACTGGATTGCACAACCCTGGGAAAAATCTGTACTTCAGGGTTACCCAACTTCTACAAAATAAGAGCAGATCCAGACTTGTTCAGGAGAACAAACGCAGTGTGTGTTACCCAAGGAAACTCTTGCCCAGTCATAACACCTTACTGTGAGCCAGAGGTAGGTGAGTACTGGGCTGATTTGTACTTCTGCCCCTGAAAACACCTTGTGACTATGCAGGGGCTAAGACGACAGTTACCATCGCCCCCAAAGGCCATCACACCCAGACAGCATTCAGTCAGGCAGAGCCTCATCACTGGAAAATCCAAGGGAATGCTGCAGAACACCATTTCTTACCTCTCAAATCCAGGGACCATCTAACTTTCTTGGGTGGGGGGGAGGAGAAATCCATCTTTGTTCTTTTACAGTATAGCCACAACAAAATGAAAAATATCTTAAGC
The DNA here is from genome assembly GCA_013399915.1 of Illadopsis cleaveri. Lineage (NCBI taxonomy): Eukaryota > Metazoa > Chordata > Aves > Passeriformes > Timaliidae > Illadopsis > Illadopsis cleaveri. Next base: position 215,599 of record VXBB01008367.1, read on the forward strand.
CTAAAGTAGATGGATACTCATTTTCCTCCTATTTTGTTTGCTTCCTTCTGTGGGCAACAAAGCATGCACAAGCTTTTGATAGTTTGGTTTTGTTTTTTTAATTCCTCAGCCACTGTGCACAAAGCAACTTCTGATACCTTTACAGACCGCTCACTGGCTTTCCAGGAACCACCACTGGCAAAACAGTGGCAGGGTTTGACAATCGGAGCATGAGCTATGGATTCACCACAGACAAGTTCTTGTTAGTCTCTTATGAGGCATCCAGGCCAATTCTTACAACACTCATGGTATTTTGGGGGATAATAAAACATGAGTTTTACCCCTGCAGACCTACTGGTAAGGGAGAGTCTTCACTTAGAAACAGACGAATAATGAGTATTTGTCAGATTTCTTGAGACAATCACAGTTCTCCCCCCACCAATGTTTTAAAACCTCTACACAGAATATGGACAGACAGAAGCCCTCCTCTGTGCAGGGGCAGGCAGCAACATCACACAGTGCCCAGAACACCCACCTCCCTGCCTGCCCCATAGGAAGGAGTGTCCAGGGATGATGTCAGCCCTGATCCCCAGGTCCCTGCAGCCTCTGCATGACTCTTGTGCCTTCCTTGGTTATCAGCTGCCTGAGCCCTTGCTTCCTTGCTGGAAGCGCTCTGAATAGCCCTTCTGCGAAGGGAGAGTATGGCAAAGGTCTTGTTATAACACGACAGACCCAACCACTACTGGTCATAGACAATTCTGGCAAACAAAAGTTTTTCCACATCTCACAGCCATAAATTATGAAAGTCTTTTGCCAGATCACAGAACCACAGACTATTCTGAGTTGGAAGGGACCCACAAGAATCATCAAGTCCAACTCATATGTGAATGGCCCAAACAGGGATTGAACCCACAATCTCGGTGCTTTTAGCAGCATACTCTGAGGTCATCTTCCTCCCTCCTATTTTCTGATTTTTCAATTAATGTAATTAGAGATATAGTCTCCTTCCATGAGCACTCAAGAAATTGGCTTAACACAATTGTGCCCCACATCTAAAACAAGGTGGGGCAAAGAAAAATTCCTGGATTCCCACGTTAAAATATTCACAGCATTTCAGACCCTTCTGGAACCCTCAGGTTCAATGCTGTCACATGGTAGGAAAAATGCAGCAGCTCACTCAAAGCAAGCCTTCACCACACTGCTGAGTCTGTGGTGGGAAGAATTAGGGGAAAAATGGCAAAAAAGGCAAAAGGGAGAGAAGAAAAAAGATGAAAAAACAGCAAAAGGGGAAGAAAGACAAGAAGGGAAAAAAGGACCTTACCTCCTGGTGAGCCTAAGCAAAGTAGAGATAAATAGCAACTATGCCTCAGAGAAAACAGCAAGAAGCCCATTAACTACAGGAACATCAAACAAACAAAATCTATCACAACAATGTTGAAAACCAGAACTTTTGGGCTTTGCGAGCAGGAGAAAAACCCCAAACTTTATTTTTTAATTTCCTAGTGGTACAAATCTAGGGCAAAGCAGATTTCTCCCAGAAAGCTCCATGTCCACTATGGCAGAGAAAAAAGTCACCTTTGTTTAATTAGAAGCCAGACGTTTAAGACAGAGAAAACTGGTAACTGATAGACTCAGCCCTTCCCAACAAGAGCAGAGAGCTCTCCTTACATTCCTCTTCACTGCCAGTCTTTCAGCTAAACCTCAGCCCTAGTTTTGCTCAGAAAAAGCCATGAGACACAAGGCACTTACCTTGCTCTGTGCAGTGATGACAAGGACAGGGAGGTCTGCAATCATGGGAAAGGTGACAACCAGGAAGATAGATGGAAGGAGGCTTCTGTGATAGACCCATGCTGCAGGGCAGAACACCAGCTCCTTACTGTGCGCTCCAACCCCAAACAAAATACTGAAGAAAAGTCTTCTAACAATGCAGGCAGGATATCTGTCTTGTTCAAAGCAGATAATTCAAATGCCACTGGGTTTTACCTCTAATAAGAGGAAAAGCAATGGTTTGACTTCCTCTACCAAACCACAGCTGCCAGGGTAGAGAACTCAGGGAGGTCCCTGCATTTTCATCCTGCCTCCACCACTCACATGATGCAGATGTTTCAGGAACATCCCTTTGCCTCTGCCCTTGCATCTGTATAGCAAGAACCTAAAAGTCAGAATTTTAGCGAAGTATGAACCAAATAGATCAAAACAAAGAAACTAAAAGCCTTTGTAACAACTAAAAGTCAAGAACCTTCCCACAGAGCACTCAGACTCCCATTTGCTGCCTGTTGATCCTCAGCCTGTGCAAGCAATTACACCCTAATTACTTTTGCTCATTTCCACAGTTCTTCCCACCTGAGAGCCAGAGCCAACAGCTGGGACTTTGTCTGGGGTCCTTGGGAACTTTAGTGCTACAGGAATGTGCTGCATAGCCAGTAAGGCTCCCACTGGAAGCCACGTATGATCTCAGGAGCTCAAGGTTAAAGCATTGCCCTTTGATGGGTTGAAGATAAGAATGAAATGTTGTGGCTTAAGGATAATTTTGTCCGAGGGGTCTTTCCATTAACAGAAATGGGGAGATCTGTGTATGAATGGAACAGCTGTCACATTGCCTCTATGATTCTGCCCCTAGCTCCAAGGAATTCCTCAGCACACCCTTCAATTCAGTAACATATTAGCCCTAAACCTTGTGTGCATCTTGCTCAACCCGCTGTTCTGTGTCTAACTTCTCTCCAGACTCCCCACCTTCTTTTCTGAAGTCTTCACTCCTGATGTTGGCTTTTATGCCTTCTTTTCAGCTGGCCTTATTTATCTCCTTCCTTGGCAACAATGCTGTCCTGCCCACTCCTCCTCCTCGTTGACGCTCTTGCTGTCAGGATGTTGCTCAGTTACGTAAGTGAGCTCAGGGTCAGTGCTGCTGCCCTGCACTCCCTTCCTTGTTCGGAATAGTCATGTCCAGCCATGGATTATGAACTCCTAGATATTATCAGGACTGTTTTACCTTTTTCTTTAAGTGAACTCCTGTATACCATATGTACTTCTGAAAGAGGAACAAGTGAGAGCTTTTAAAGAGGAGCCTTGGATATGGTAACCTGCTGGCTCTGTGGTCAGCTCTTCACCATTGCACGGTGTGGGGGGGATGTGCTTGTGTTCCATGGTGTTGCTTGTTCCCCCAGAACAACCTGTGGAGTTTCTCACCAGCTCTGCAGTGATGGTGTCACCTAAAGAGCTGCACACTCTTGATCAAAAACCAAGAGGTTAACAAAAACTGCACCCAGACCCCACCTCGCCTATCAGACTTTGCAGCAAAATGCACACAAAATGAAACTACAAAGAAATGTACAGAGATGCAGTGGGGGCAATATATCTTTAATTTTTTTTGCTTTTGTTTTTTAGTATTACAGTATATTCTTATAAAAAGATACAGATAAAAAGGACACTACAGGATTTGTACATTTAATTCACTTATAGTCTTAAACTGACTAAGAAATGAGGATAGGCCAAGGCATTACAGCAGCACACAACCTCCCACTTCAGTAAGCAGCACTGTACTTTCTAGCTTGGCAGGCAGGGCCACCTCCCAAAGTGACCTGCGAGTTTCAAGCTGAGCAGGCTTGCAGGGGAGCAGAACAGCTGCAGGTGGAGATGACTTGGAAGGGAGGCGTTGAGCACAGAGTGGCTCAGGTACCGAACATTCCTTACAATTCTAAAAACTGCAAGGCTTTAAAGAACCTGTTTGAAGGTGAGCAGGGAGGGGGCAAATGGCTTATCAGAGAGACTTTTCTAGATCAATTTGGCTCAGGGCTCCTAGTGGGGGAGGCTGAAAGGATCAAGCCCTACATGAGCTGTGGTAGAACATCTTGTAAATAGACACTACTGTCTAAAGGAGAGTTTTAATCCAGATCCTACTTTTAATTATGCTGATGTAAAACCAGAGCAACATGAACTGGTTACTGTGGATCAGTTCTACATTACCATCCATAACAGAAGACTCCAGTTTGGAACCATCCAGACTCTTTCATGAAATTAGGTGCCAAAACACCACGCTAGACTCATGGCATCCTTCTCAGCAGGCACTGAGTGAGCAAATCTGGCCATCTCCAGGAAATACTGGCCATCAGAACTACTATTTAGATTAGTAGATAACTTTTTTTTTTTTTTTTACATTATGTAACTAAATATATAAATTCCATATTTTCAGTTGGCCAAATTGTATTATCCAGGTTGGCCCCTTCTACCTTTATAAGAGAAGCTAGAGTGGCCAATGTAGACTACCTCTTTGGATGGCAGGCAATCAGAAATCTTCTGTGTCAAGTACAGAATCCAAGGAGCCATGGCCAAACACCTTATGATTGCCAGAGACTCCACAGGTAACCAACCAACTAGTAGAAAGATTTTGCTTACCTGGGGTAACCTGGGGAAGTGGGCAGGAGGAGAAAAGATGTAATGTAAATTAAATCTTTCTTTGGCCATGAAAATAGGGATGAATATTAGCTCTGAGGAAGGAGAACTGTCCCAGTTTGTCTCACTAGTGTGTTAAATCTGGTGAGAAGTTACAGGGCATGAACCATTTGTGGCCATCTAGCCAAGCTTCTCTGGAATTATGGACTGAATTTGTGTGGAAGGGTGAAGTTTGAGCGAGCAACTGTGCACCTTAACTCTTCTCAATCTTCTCATTGTGACACATGATAAAAAACATCTTTTGTAGAAAGCGTTCTAAAATAACCAGCCTCCATCAGTTCACCACAAGCTTTAAAATGAGTGCTTTCCCAGAACCAGGATCACCAGGGGCAGAGTAATTATGACAAAAACCAATAGTTTTTTTTTTCTTCCCTCCCTTCCCACCAAGACTGCTCACCTGCATCCCCTGGCCTGGCTCAGCTGGCACAGGAGCCAAGCCAGCTCTCCAGCTGGTGTAATGCCCTGGCATGGTCTCAATAGTCTTTGCTGTAATGCAGTGTATACATACAAATATAGCAAACTAAAATAAGGCAAAATAAATAGAGGTGTCAGATTTACAGGTTCCCCTTAGAGATTCCTAAAACCCTTTTTTAAAAAAATCATTTAACCCCCAAACAAACAGACAAACAAAACCCAAAACAACCAACCTAGAAACAAAACTGCATATATCATGTACATCATCTACTGTACAACGGATCTCCTTTCCCCTCATGGAAACTCCTGACACAAGCTTCTCCCGTGCAACCCAGCTCAAAGCGTGATCTTTCCCAAAGAAAAGGAAAGATTTAGCCAGTGGGGCTGATCATTATGGAAACACCTGCCCCACAGTCTCCCACCAGGATCCTTTGCAATTCCTTTCCCTTCCTCAGACATTGCGAACACATTACAGAAATGCTTCTGAAGGACATCCAGGTTGTTTCCCTAGTGAGGAAGTCTCTCATCCCTGAACACTAGTTCTACTTCTGCTCTCATAGGGAACTGGTGCCTGGACAATGGCTATGCTACAGAGCATGGAAGGGTCTTGCTCCTTGAAGTCACTTTACCTTGTAGCATTTCTAGAGACATGATAGACTGAGAAGAGTGACTCGGTTCAAAGCAAGTGAAAGGGGGAGGGAGTCTTCTTCAGTCTTTTCTGGGATCATCCTAATGCAACCTATGCAGCAACAGTGCAGAGACACAGAGGTGAGCGAGCACTAGACCTCTAGGGACAAATTCTGGAGAGTTATAAAGTACCTCTTCTAGGTATGAGGAACTTCATCATGAAGTCAGCAATTACTGTATTTCTGCAGGAAGCAGAACAAGCCCTCAATGATGCCTTTCTTTCCCACATCTCCCTCTCCTCCATTTATTTCCAATGACAGAATGACTTCTCTTACAATGCTAGTTCTAGGCACAGGTGCAAGGACAACAGTAGACCCTAGCTCTTCTCCAGTTTCTCCAGCGAGGTTAGACCTCAGACTGCTTCCTAAACCTACTCAGGAGTAAGATTTTCTTTCTCCTTCAGCACCTGGCAACTCAATCACAACTGTTGAAGAAGAGAGTATTATATGCACTCACAGTACCCAAGAGATGAGAAATTTGGCTTCAGCAAGAATCTGATGCCAGGCTCTACAGCAAAGCCAAGTTTTTCCTTATCTTCTGTGTGGGAAACCTCATCTCATACAGTAGATAAGTTAATGGGCCTCTCTGCTTGTCAACACTTGTATGAAAACACTGCTTGCCTCAGTGTGAAGCTGAGCTTTTCCAAAACCTTCTTTATGAACTTTCACCATGGAGTCAAGAGCCTGGGGGACTGTCCAGCACAGTGAATGAAGCTTTTGGCCACCATCGCTGATTCAAAACAGGGGGAGCCTGGGGTGCTGGAAATGCTGACAAAGTTGAGCTGCATTGAATTAGGACATGACTCTGAGCTTTCTGTCCACCCCCTTAAGGATCCCACAGCTGATTTACAGGAGTTGCACAATCTCTCATTGTTAATGTATGAGTCAAAAAGGTGGCAAAACTGTAGCAGCTTTCTTTGACTCTCAGCGTGGCTGGAGTGTTATCGCGTACCATCATACAGAACCTCTTTAAATCAGGGCTGAACTGTGTACACAAAGAGACAGAGGATTTATCACTCTCTCTGCTTTTGCTACATTTCTGGCCTGGCAAAGTGACTTCAGTTTCAGAAAGCACAGCACAAACCTGGTTTGACAAATACCGGGGCAGGTGAAATGCTGTATTTATATTCAAAGGGTTTGCCCTGAGGTGTTTCTTCTCTGGCAGCTGCCATGCTGACAGTCTGCCTTATCCAACAAGTACCTGGGGAGCAGGCAAGCAGCTGTACTTGCACATCATCTTGCACCAGGACTGACCTTGGCACTACACATGAAGTTCTGGGTGAGTCCGAAACCCAGGGAGAACAAAGAGGGAGGGGTAACACCCTACAATGTTCTAATCCTTAAAAGCATAATCTTTGGAATTCATCAGGGATTATTCAAATCTAAACTCAACTGTATACCCATTTGGCACATATTACCACCTCTCATATGGCTTACATGGCATAGGTTACATGGCATGCTTTAAAACATGACAAACAAAAGGGCTGGGATATATAGCAAGTCTACTTCAGAGAGCAGCATGGAGCTTGTTAATATAATTTACAAGAGACATTTCTAAAAATTCATTTGTAATTTAAAATAAAAATGCTTTAAAAAGTGAGATTTTTTTCTTAAACTTTCAAAAAACCTTTATGAAATAGTCTTTCTTCTACAAGGTGCTTGTGTCCACTGCAATAGGCATTGCTGTTAATAGCTAATCCCAGAAGGGGAGTGGGATAGTAAGGGAGGAGAATGCACCCAGCTCTTGTAAGATACCAGCTCTTTACGATGAATATTATACAGAGGCGCGGCAGTCTGGAATGTCCTAAATAGGGAAATTCTGGGGCGGGAGACTCAAAATTCAGTAAACAATGAAATATCAGAGTTTAACAATTCTGACTTTTTTGCTTCTCTCCATAGATTACATAATTATTTAACTCTCAAAGTGTTCAGAAAACCACCACAGTTTGCTTCTCCAATATTGTAGTGTGTAATACTGATCAGGCAGCGTGCATTGCAGAGGAAGTTCTGTTCTGCAGACTCAGTGCAGAGCCTGAGGTTAAGTGACATTCAGAGAAAAATCAAACCAAATGATTAAACTTCCCTGGGATTCCTTGACATTTTGTGCTGTTGAATAATGCAGCAATTTGTAGATGGTGGGTCCCTCTTCTCAAATGTTCTCTCTTTTCTTCCTGTCTAGGAGGAAGAATCCATCACCATTCTTTTTTCCTTCTCCAGGGAAGATATTAAAAAAAGAAGACAAGTTTGAAACAAAAGGTTAAAAAAAAAAAAAAAAAAGAAGGCCATGACAGCCCACACAATCCAATCCCTTTCGTAGAACCATGAAGACACACAATTCAAGCCTCCTCTTGGGTTCTTTGCTTTTCTGCTTTTATATATTTAATTCATGTAACTTAACTAGCAATTTATTTGTTTCTTCTAAATTAACCCAACTTCAAAGCCTGCTTGGCTTACACAATTCTGTGTCTTCCTCGAAAAACTCTCAGTTTTAATTATGGGGCTCTCCCTTGGTTCATCCCAAATGATTTCTTCAAAATGAAAAAGTCAGCATGCTCCAAGGCTCTCCTTTGACACCATTCATATCTTACTGAGTGACATGGTTCCGCTCGGCAGGAGTAGGGTGTGTGCAGTGGAGGTCAGGCTGTTAGACAGAAAGACCAGTTCATGCCAACAGCAATCACAGTTAGCATCAAGTGGAAAAGAAATCTCACTTCTGGCAGGCAGCAAACCCATTTGTTGTTTGCTACTGGAGACCTGCAGATGATACTAGGGAGCTCCCAATTTCCAATTTTGCACAAACAGATAAGAAATTTTCCACTGATTCTCTGCCAGCCTCCAGCAATGACAACAGGCTCTACAGTCATCTACTTGTAATCCCAACCTGGCAGTAATTTAGTTTTCTAAAGGAAAGCCAGAGTTTCTTTCCAAGAAGATGCATTTCATAGCTTTGAGACTCAACCACGAAGAAATTCCAGAAAACTCCTTCTAGCAAAGCAGAATCCAAAAGACTTTTCCAAGTTATTATATGTTGATCCTGATTCTTGAATTTCATTTTGTTACAGAAACTGAAGACTTCTTTCTAAGCTTCACTTGCTTTGGACAGTGTAGCCCACACAAAAATACTATACAGGACATGACCTTAAATGCATTTTTTCAGGTGCTAATCAATGGCTTGTAAAATCCAATTCTAGAAGGGAACTGGAAACTTGAGAACCACATCCCAACAGATCCCTGAAGGCCAGTCGAGATCTTGAAGATGTGATAGTTGTTTACAGAGTTGTTCTGAAATTAGTCTTCCTTGTTATCAGCAAATTGGAGATCATGACTAGTTTTTACTTTGGCACACAGAAAATTATCTTGTTCCAGCTGTGAGGCTGTCTGCAAGGCCCAAGTACTTTCTATCATCACCATGAGGCTTTTCATGACACAACAAACTCCCAGAAGCAAATCTGTCAGCTCTGCATGGCCCAGTCACAGGCCCTGCTGGATCCACAGAGGCACTTTTATAATGGTTCAAATTAGGAGCACAGAAGAGGGATGAGAGGAAAGCTGATCATGGAAAGGTATTGTCTCTAGCTACAGACCAAAGAAAGCCTTTGGGGCAGCTGTCAGCCAGGTGCCATCACACACATTCATCTTCCTTGTTTTGCACGTTTTCATCACCTTTTTTTGGTTGATTATTTTTCTTCCTCTTGTAATTAATAATTTAGCTTTGTCACCACCCGCTCACGGCTTGTCTCTAAGCCTTGGTTCCCCGAACGCTTGCGGTTACGCTTGAGCTTGGATAAGTCTTTGTCAAAGACTTCACCTGACCTTAATGCTGACACCAGGTCATCAAACTCCCCACTCTCTTCAGAGATGCTTCCAGCTTTCGCTTTCTTTTGTCGCCTCTCTTTTTCCCTCTGTTCTTTTAGCTGTGGAGAAGGACACAGAGTCTCAGGATTAGCTAACCAAGATGCCAGATCACTAGGTACATTGCCAAGAAGCAGCTAAAATGCATCAGCACAGATTAGGGAAAAAAAAGAGTAGGAGCTTATCCACAAGGCCATCACCTGTGCCAAGAGCAACAAGAGCCCATGCTGGGCTTCTCTTCCACACAGGCAAGAAGAAAGCAGGAGAAATGAGGAATGAATAGTAGCACACGTCTGCCTCACAAAGCACAATTGGCCTGCAGCAAGAGGACACACGGGATCTGTCCATGCTGCTGCTGTTTTGCACTAATTTTATAGCAGGATAGTGCCAGCTCAGCTCTCTCTTTCCACTGCTCAGCTCTAGGATCAGTAGAACTGGCAAGGGATGGTTGTGGCTATCAGGAAGCAGGTTGCTTGCTCTGCAAATGCTAGCCCCACACTGCAGGAAGACTCTTTCCATAAGGCCTCCCTCATGCCATATTACGCCTACGAAACCATCCTACGGTGCTTTAACAGTGGGCCCTGAACTTTCCAGGCTGGATGAGAGGAAACTTAAGCCTATGTCCTGGCATTTTATCCTTGTGTCTAACAGTAAGGCTGCTGGCATCCTAGTGTTTTACCTCTCTCCTCTTCTGAAAGGCACAAACCACTGCTTTTGGCTCAGCAAACATTTAAATCAGCAACACCCTGCAGCGTGGCCTGGGGCCATGGCAGCAGCCAGGCCTAAGGCTCCAGCAGGGGGGAAGGAGGCAAGGGACTGCTGAGTTCTCAGGCAGCACAGAGGCTGAGGTTAGAGGGGGAGGCTGGTTCACACGAACCCCTGGGGACACACACGTCTGTCTCCCAGCAGCAAAACCCACAGAAAGCTCTCCTGCCACGTCAAGGCCAGACACCGCCCCAGTAATCAAGGCATTAAGGCTGGCCAGAGAGAAATACTGTCACTGTGGGCTGCAGCAGGTGCCAGGGCATTTGCTGTGTCACTGTGCACTGTCAGATGTCAGGCACACAGCAGATGATGATGGAGTCTGACTGGAAGCTGACCAGCTTGGCAGGACTGAGGGAAATCTGGCTTCTTTGCTTACAGCCCAAAAGCAGGATAGTCTGGCATGGGGTGATGGCAACCCCATCCTGCAAAGTGCCAGGGCAAAAATGCCTGAGCTAGATTTGGTATCTGAATCCAAAACAGGGTAATCTGGGAGTCAAACAGTACATCCTTGAGAGCTCACAAGACAGCAGGGAAAACATCATCACGTGAGAACAGAATGATGCCAAAGAGAGGTGTCAGAGAGAAGAACATAAAACAGTGACAGGTGGTGAGCACTGGAATTTCTCTTGAGGCATGAAAAGGTGAGGGAAGGAAACATCTTCCTGTGCCCAGATCCTCACCATGGCCTCCATGCGTGCCCTGCGCTCCTCCTCTTCCTTTTTCTTCCTCATGTTCTCCAGATCTTGCTTGGCCTCTGCAAATGACTGTAAGAAAGTGTCGAAGATGCCAAAAAATTCATCTGGCTGCATCTTGCCCTCGGTCTCTCCAAAATGCTTCAGTGCTTTGGCATACTGTCAAGGGGGCAGAAAACACAAGAGCCATAATTAGGTAGGCAGTTTGGTGAAGACAGCAAGGATAGCTTATGAGTAACCACACCATGTAATTCAATACCCTCTGAGCATTCATGTGGCAAGAGTAGAAACTACCCTCAGCAACAGAAGTGCTTCTCGTTAAGGCAGGTGCCTCTATCCCTGAAGAGTTTGCTCTCCTGTATATTCTTGGGGCAACATGCAGCAATACTGCTGGAGAGCATTAACTGTCCACTGATACAAAAAATTACTCTGAGGGCAACAGAGTAATTTCAGGGGATGACACTGTGGCCGCATCTCAGCTGCAGCTGCAGGACAGCCAGGGCATGGAAGATAGTGAGCTAGCTGGGGAAACAAGTAGTTTTAGTCCATACTTTCCCCTTCCATCTTCCCCTCAAATCCACTTTTAAAATGCCTGGAGAAAGCTACAGTCTGTCCTCTCAGAAACCTTCTGCTATGTCATCCATCTCTCTGGAGTCCTCTGAATCAGGGTGTTGCCCGGGAGAGAGGAGACTATAGACAGACAAGGCATGAGAGAGGGGCAAGGAAAGCAGCCAGGGCTCCCGGGCAGACTTAAAAGAGAGTGAATACATCACAAGTGGTTTTTATTTTAAAAAGCAAATGTTGAGGCTGCAGGACACATATGGAGGCAGCCAACTGGCAGGACTTCAGTCACAGGGCAGTTCTGATGGGGATATGGTAAATCCGCAGCAACCCCTTGCTCTTGGACATCAGTCCTGCTGTAGTTGTACTCTCTCCTTTGCACTCTCACACTCCCAAGCATGTCTCATGGCTCACCAAAATGCACTCAAATGCAAGCACATACAGCCTGTCAATAGCATGTATACACATACAGTAAGTGTTGTGTAAGGACACACAACCACTGCCCAGCTGCTCTCCCTCACACACCTCTGTGCTGCAGCAGGCAGCCCCAGGAACACACTCCTGACAGTGCTTGTGCCCTGATGCACAGCTTCCCTAGCATTCTCTGCTTGCAGTTTTAGCACACAACCACAGAGCAGCAGAGCATCCTTACAAACCTCAACATTTACCGGGCCAGGTTATAGACTGTCTTCAAGCTCTCTCATGCACATATTCAGCTCATACTAACACAGCCCAGTTTCCCTTTTCTTATGTGGGTGCTCTTGCAGAATGGAAAAGACAGTAAGAACAGTTCAGGCTCTGATCCCAGCACAAAATGAGTTTGGAAGCAGGTCTTATAAACCCCTCTGGCCCTGTACCAGGTAAAGCATAAACAATGTCTCCCAGTCAGCTGCAGGAGGAAGAAATCTCCAAGGAAAGCAACTTCCTTCTGGCACAGCCCGAGAGATTCAGCATCTCTCTTTCTCTACTATCCCTGCCAGGCCCACAAAGCAGTTTGAAGCAATAGATTCTTTTTTCTTTCTTTAAAAAGGCTGCGTTCTCAGCCAGAAACAAACAAAGAAACCCAAAGAATCTTGGAAAAAAAGTGTTGGAAGAAATGCAAGTTGCTTTGAGCTACCAAACATGGCAGGAGTTGAAGGAAACACTACACAGAAACAGCAACAGATTACTTCTGTGTTTAACTCCTTTCCTCTGAAGCCTCTGAAGACATACACACAAGTATGCACACCTACACCCTCTCCCCACCCCTCTCTGTAATTTTATCTCTACATTATATACACATAGGCTCTTTGAATATTAAGGAAATGCAGCAGTCTACAGTAACCCACAGTGAACCAGCACCAGCTCTTTGGCAGAGACAACTCCGGCTGTAAATACCAAAGAGGGAGATAAAGCATCTCCATATGCTCTGTTTTCTTGTCTTCCTTGCTCCAGTGTGACAGTCAGCCAGTGAAGTAGGGAAGTACCAGAGAAAGACTTCAGCACAGGCATTGCCACCACTGCTTGAACACGCAAAGCACCTGAAGCTCATTGCTCACAGTGGAATCTCTGCCCACTTAATTTGTAATTAACTCCTGCGAAAATTGAAAGTAAAGCATAAATTAAGAGCAGTGACTGGAGCTGCCAGCTAGAAGGAAGGCTTGCCCAACTGCTGCAAAGCCTGAAGTCAGGGGCAGCCCACAGGAGATGGCTGTTGCATCTTGCAATGCACTGCCTTCATCCAGTGTTCCTCCTGTGCTCAGCAAAGGTGAGTGAAGGGGCACACAGACATGAGCTGGTTGAGTCCACAAATATCCACAGGCATTTCCTAGTCTCTTAAGGAGGTTGAAAAGGCAGGGGTTCCTTTTCTGGGGCTCTTGGATCCTACATACATGGAAGTCTCCTTTAGAGGGTGGTGTTGTCTGTAAATGTTCTTCACGAGGCCTGTCACCCAACTACTAGCACCAGCTAGTTTGTGTCACACTGGCAAGCAGGGCATTTGCCACTGCCTCCTCACTGCCAATCTGAGGAGGAACAGTGTTGCTGTGCTGGAAAGACTCAGCAGCCTGGGAGCCTTCCAGACACACTCATGAGTCTAAGGTGTTGTGGTCTCTAAGCAGCAGCAAGGAGGCTGAGAACAGCCTGTCTTTGGTGCCCTGTAACACAGGGCTTAGGAGGTCACAATCACTTACTGTAAAGCAGTGAAAGACGAAAAGCAAATCTGTGAGCTGGGTGACCTAAAATAACTACAAAAGGAAAAATCTGGAGTGCACTGAAATAAACATTCTCCTTCTTTCTCTACCCTCTCTGGAAAAAAAGCTGACTGAGCAAAAAAGCTGACTGAAGGCAAGGCAGGAGATCCAGCTTCAGCTGCCAGCTCTGCCCATGATGTGGCTTGGGAACTCATGCTTCCTTTCGAGCCTTGTGCTCTCCATTCGTTACAGAACAGAAAGTGTCACCCCACTAATCTGATATAGCAAATGGCAAAAACCCCAGTTGTTCACATCTGTAGGGCACTGCACTAATGTAATGCACCATAATGTATTGTAAAGAGACACATGCTGTCTTTTCACTGTTTGAACTACAACAGACCCCTCTGGCTTTAATACTTCTTCTGCTTCTCTGTAATTCTGGTTCTGCGACCACATATGCTTCTCCAAAGCATCAGTGCTGGAATGAGGGGCAGTGAGCTGCTGAAGACAGCCTCCACAATGCTGTGGAGGCTTCTACCTGCCCACACTGGCTAAAATCATACTGCCTGCCTCATTCAGGGCATTAAGAGGCAGAGTGGCAAAGACCAAGGTGCTCTGGATCCCAGACCTCTCTTCTGCTCTCAGTCCTGGGATTTGTGTCACCATGTACAGATCACTTGATTGTTCCACAGACAGATTCCCTGCCAAACACCACCAGCACTTGTTCACAGTTGTGAAATCTGTAGCTGAGTCCTCATGCATGAAATATGTTTCCCAGAATTTTATGATGTGCTCTAATATTGTGGAACAAGAGCTGAAACTTGCTTATTCCTGAAGTCATTTGGGGACAGATGACATGGGCAAAAGCAAAATGGAAAACTGTGTTTCAGCAGGTTTTCCACTGTAACACAGAACGGTATATCTTTTTTCATTAAAAAATTCATTGCTTCACCATAAGGGCCCCCAAGCTCTATGATATAACAGGTCCACGAGCTCAGTGCCAGTTCTGCTTCCTCTGCCAAACTTTCCACTGAATTTATCCTCTTGCCAAAGCAAATCGTTTAGACAGTTGTTTATTTTAAAAAGCCATTTTAGCAAGGAGAGGGAAAGCGGGACAGCAGCACACACAAACTCTGCTGTGCTTGCCAATGAAATGTTAAACAGTGGCAGAAGACCTCTGGAAACGGCAGGAATGGGGCTCTGTGAGGAGGAGGAGGAAAAACAGCCATGATAAAAATTTCCTGCTGTCTGCTGTTGCAGGAGGAGCCAACACACAACTGAACTATACCATGTAGCCATGGAACTTGAACTGTATTCCCCAGACAAGTACTCTTGAGTGTGCTCTTATGAAGACACCAATTCAGTACTGAGGCAGGTCAAATAAACGTCTTTTCTCTTTATGGGACAAATTCAGACCAGTTAATGGAAAGAGACCTGCCAATTTCAGGCAGGGCTGGGCCCAGCTCTTCTTGTTCCTAAATGCTCTTACAGGATTCTCCCAGGAGTTTAACAGTTACATCAAGTTACAGGTGCTTTAAACATTTCTCATACATAAGATGCCCACCTGCACTGCAGCATCTGAAGTTCTAAGTTACTGTACAACAGCTATGTGATTTATTTACCAAATGGCTGGCAGTGTCTTTTGTAGGCTACCTCATCCTGACCCTCTGACTCTCTGTCCTGATACATTCCTTATGAATTTCCCCTAGTCACTGACAGAAAACACCAGTCCCCAAAATGCACAACTGCAGTGCACAGCCTATAACTGGCACTTGGACTATAACATTTCTTTGTGCTTCATAGCATTCTGCCATTAATGAGTATTTTCTTAAGTGGTTTTCACCCAGCAAACTTTCACTGCCTTTCTGTTCTTCAAAACAGTTACTGTAGGTGCTAAGCTTATTAAATGTATGTGCAGATTCTGAACTCCTTTCTCCATTGATAAATACCTTGCTTGAGAGGAACTGTCATCAGAAACACTGGGAATGGACACCTTTCCTACCCACCTTGCCCAGTTAGTAGTCTCCACAGTGTCTCTATAGAGAAGCTTAAGTCTGACATTTAGCACAGGAATGGCAATATCTGACCAAGCAGACTTTGTACTGCTAACAAGATCAAAGTGTCTTAAAAACAGGTTTTTCATAAACGAAGCATAAAGCAGAACAGGAAGTCAAGTTATCTAAGTTCACACCTGTCAATATTTAAGTACATAGCAAAGCTTCATATAGGACAAATGTCACCTTTTGCAAGGAGAAAAATAAAATTCATACCATAGGAGGTTACTCTTCCTCTGCTTGGCCATTTTCATTACCCGCCCCCCCACCACAGGAAACAGAGAGAAAAATTTCATGAATAAAATTCAACCTCTTCTTTCTTACATTAAAAACAAACAAACAAACAAACAACAAAAAAAAAAACCAAAACCAAAATTTAAAAAAAAAAATTTCATCTGTTCAAACATATAAAAACTGGTGAAGGATTCCAGGGCAGATTTTCACTTTCTCCTGTGTCAACCTTCCAGTTTATGGGAAATGGCAGAAAACATTATCCCTTGATCTAATCTATATACTCCCTTATAAAGTGGTATTGAAAGTGAGAAAAACACAAAAAGAACAAGAACCAGCTGTGCTAGAAAGCCTGTTTAGAGAGTTGGTCTAAGTTTTCAATCAGTTCTTAACCAAGCCATCTGTTTACTGCATGAAGATAAGCACAGTTACAAGGCTTCCTCTTCAAACATGGATGCCTGCATCTGACAACCTGGCCCTTTAAATTTAAAATATCACTTCCTTCCCATGGCCACTGACTTTGAATGGTTCTGTTTAAGCAAAAAGGCCAACAAGGTACTGCATGGGATTGTGAAAAATATTGTCCGCTGAGAAGGTCAGCACCACACCTTGGTAATGGATTGTTTCCATAACTAAAGAAATTACTTCTGCTAATATTGAAAAAGTTTAAAAAAATATGAAAAAAACTTCCCCAGTTTGAAAAGATAATTTATATTGTTTTAAGTCCCAGCTGAGGAAACACGGCTCTGATTAACTCATGGTAATCAATTAGCCACATCTATATTTAGGATACCCAACTCCAGCTGTTAAAACTAGGGCTTCATTATTATTAATAAATCTGTGAGTCAGACCAGTTCTTCCTAGGCTCATTTGGGTATTTTTCAAAGTCCTCCCTGCCCCACTACCTTTTTTGCTCAATTTGCTTTGAGAAATCAAAAAAAGAACAGGATAATCAGATGTCTTGGTCCTTCTCTTCCTTTAATTGGCTAGTTCCATTATGTTTCCATGGTAAGAAAAAAGCTTGTGATTCAACAAGCACAGAGAGCCCATTGAGGTTGGAAGATGTTATAAGCTTTGCAAAGCACATCTGGTTTGTTAAAAATTTCCAGCTTTTTCCTTTTTTTCTTTTTCCTTTTTTAAGAAAGAAAAGAGGAAAGAGAGGAAGAAGAGAGGGCCAAAATAATATGAAGCAAACATGAGAAATAGCTCAACACTGGTAAGGACAGACAGTTCCCTTACTGGAGTCCAAAAGCAGCTCTTTGCCAGTGGAAGAACCAAAGCCATAGGTTGAGCAAAAGTTGGAATGGTGTGTGTTCAAACATAGCAAGGGTGTGTGAGGAGAAGGTAGAGTAACGTTTCCTAAGCATGTTATAGTCATTAAAATAAAACATCTCTTTATGTTGAGTGCTTTATGTTGGCTATGTCTAAAAAAGCGTGCAACAACTTCCAGACATAGTGGTCTGTCTGCAGGGAGTTTCTCTGGTTATTTTTAAAGCAAAAAGAATGGCATTTTTCCTGCAAGTGTCTGATCAAGGAAAGTTGCATTGCTGTGCTGGACATGTACCACTTGCTGGTTTTTAACCCCCAGCTGAACTTATAAAGAATCTGCATTGGGTTTTTGCCCTGGTGTGTCAAAAACAAAGGAGCATCACCATCTTTAACACCAAACCAAAACTGTGCAGACTAAGCTATGGACAGAGTGAATATCCTTCCAGAAATGTGTGCCTAACTATAATGAAGTTGAAAATTTTACCCAGTCATAATACAGAAGCCCCCAAACCATAGAAAACCAAGTTTTTCTCAGTAAATTTAGTGGGGTCACAGAACGTAATTTTTTTTTTTTTTTTTGTGCTGAGAAATCTAGTATGGTGTGAACATTACTATACTGGAAGTAGTTTGAATTTTCTCGAGCAACATGACAACATTGAAAAATGGAAATGTTCAGGGCCAGGCTGGAGGGGGCTCTGAGCAACCCCATCTAGTGGGAGGTGTCCCTGCCCATGGCTGGGGGAGGAGGTTGGAACTAGATGATCCATAAGGTCCCTTCCAATCCAAACCATTCTATGATACTATGAAAAAATTAGTCATGTTATTCTCCCCAGAGTTTTTTTACTGCCTTACTGGTGTTAGACTGTGTTTGCCCTTTGAGTGTTGCAATAACTCCTGCCCCACTGGTACTTGCCAGGGCAACCCTCACTGACAGCCGGTGGCTCCTGTGTTTGCAGCTGCAAGTCGCTATTACCAAGTTTATCTCCACAGTAAGGAAATATTTTTGAGTCACAAAATAACACTACTGCAGAGGAATGAGGAGTCTTACTGTCAAGATACTCAGCCTATATTTTCAAAATCTAAGGCCTACCAATCCAACAGCACAGCTTTTATTAGAAATGCAGTAGGTCCTTTAACACTAAAAGGACTGACACCAGAGTGGAAACAATTAAATCCAAAAGAAATATCACATTTGCTTCATATAGCCAAGCACTTTTAAGATGCCAGCCAACAAGGACAGATTTGACATTACATATAATTTACTTTAAAACTTGCTCTTCTCTAAACATTTTCATATGCTTATGATCTTTTCATATAAATTCTTCCTCATTCAACTGAGAGACAGAGGGATTAGTGCCCAACTCCAGACATCAGCAAAGAACACACACCTCTGTAGGTGTATCAATCTGGAAATGGAGATGCAGACAGTGAAAGGACAAAATGATTGCAGCAGCACCTGAAGAATAACATGCACATGGTTCTGGGTGTGTGAGAAGAATCCAAGAACTTCAGACAAACCACACATGTTTGGGATTTCTATCTTTGTACTGAAATACACCCAGTAATAGGGAAGTGGAAAAGATCAAGCATAGCTGGTGTAGCACTGTACCAGCCACTAAGAAGAAAATTAACTCTATCCCAGCTGAAACCAGGACACCAAACTACCAGGTACATTTTTAAAGGGAAGTGACAAGGCAGAGATGTCCCCATTTGAGTGAGCAGAGTAGAATGCAGTCAGAAGGAGAAGGTAAACGATATGAAGTTCACTATCACTAACAAAGGACCCCTTTTTCAGCAATGGCTTCAAAGACATTCCTTTCCACACCCATAGCAAGGTGTGGTATCCTGTCATAGATACTGCCATTGCAATTCTATGCCACACAAGAATAATGTTAAGGAAGTTTAGAAAGAAGTGGGTAAGAGCATTGATCCTTTTTTTAATCCTAAAATATGTTCTAAATATAGATATAGACCACATTAGAAAAAGTAAGAAATTTCAGCATTAACAATTTTCAATGTCTATTAAGTTTTCTCTGCAGTCCCAGAACCTCAAATCACTGTTTTCATTTTAATTCAGGCTTTTGACTGAGCTGGTGAAACTCTAATCACTTCAGAAGGAATTCTTACCTTGTCTCTAGCCTCGTTGAGTAGGTCTTCTAACTCTGAGAAGCTGAAACTGGCCACAGTGATAAAATCGCTCATCACAGGAACAAACCTGTCCCCTGATTCTCGCATGCGTCTCTTCTGATAATCCAGTTCCTGGAGAGAAGTAAGAGACAGAGACAGGCAAGCGTCAAAGATTCCTCAGTGATGAGGAAGGGAGCAGTTTCACTCACTGTTTCACTCACTGCCGAGCATGCTCTGCTCCCACATTCATCCACAGCTCTAACTTAGAAACCACTTTCTCACAAAGTCAGAAGTTTTTAGGCGAGAGAGGGGAGGTCACTGTGGGATGAAGCAAGGTCCTTGTTACAGTTTCATTTATTCTTAAACAACAACCACTCCCAAGAAAGCCATCAACATGCTAAGTTTCTAAAGCAACTTCATAATTTAAGCATCAACTACATGTAGTGCTGCAGGGTTTTTTTCCCTGTGTAAAATGACAAATGATCAAGAGCTCTGTGTAGCAAGTGGCTTTAGGATTTTAATGGAGTTTTCCTCCATCGTCTCTTCCCATGGTCAATCAAAATGCTGTATACTTGGGAAAACATGCTCTAGATCTCCTCTTTATTTCTCTGAAAAGCATCAGGTGAACAGCAACAGGACATCAAATTTGGTTTTCCCTCTGAAGGATGAGTAGACAGATGCCAGGTGTAACACGTCTTAGCACTCTGCTGAGCATTAGCTTGGATGTCATAAAAGTGACAGTTATAAACTGGAGCTATTGTGCTAAGAAGAGCCATAGTAAAAGAAAAAAGAATACATAAAACCATAGGAAACAAAGATCTGTTTGTCTGCTACCTACAAAAAGAAAAAATTTGATTGCATGGTTCGTTCTTTCTGGCTCAAGTTTTTTTTGTTTTAAACCAAGATTACCCATAACTATCTCTTCCCTTACTTTAATCATCATGCTTGAAACATGGAGAGAGCTACAGAGCTCCTCAAACTGCCTAATTTATAGTGAGACTGGATGTCTCCCATGCCTGTGCTTGGCTTGTGTGCTGTTGACAGTCTCATGGGGACAATGAAATTGTAATCTGGGCCTCATCTTTATTCTCAGCTGAATAATCAGTGGGAATGATAAAGCTTGACTTTCTCTGTAGGGAAATCAGCATGAAGCAGCAGGTCAAGTTACGATCTGACCCTCTGTTCCCTTTGGAAAAAAATATTTTTGTGTGGGCTGCAACTCCAGCTCCATGCATGTTGGGTGCTTTCTGTTACTGGTCATCAAAACAGTAGTTCAGAGCCAAAGGGGTAGGTTTATAAGCACCTATGGGTAGGTTTATAAGCATCTATGCTGAGAAACATCTTGGGATTTGCTCCACACAATGCTGCTGAATGCTAAGAATTACTTTGGCCGTCAACTGTCTAAAATCTGACATGATATATCTTTTGGTCTGGTGTGAGTTGGAAAGAGAATGTAACCAGCACAAGGAAAGACCACAAATCACAAAAGGGGAAGGAAAAGCAGTGAGGAGGTAGCCAGAGAAAGCCCACAATAAAGAAGTGCTATTTCCCCTGCTTTATATTACATCCTCTTCTCCACTGGTTTTCCTAACACATCACAAGGGGCAGTCCTAGGAGCACTGCTCAGTACTTTGCAGTGAATTTTGTCTGTTACAATCACTTTGAAATGAACCTTACAAATACAAGAAATGTCACTTCACATGCTTCTAAGAATTATGCATATTTTTTTCAGCTACTCTCTTCCATTCTAATCTTGAAGTTTAGTTTAGCTGAAAGTTGCTCCACTCTCTCTTTCCCCCTGTCTCTGGAAGGTGAGTAGTACAATTCTGTCATCTTAGTGTTGAAAGCTATGGAATTTGGGACTGTTTCTGGAGAGCAGCATTTTTCTAAATAAAATTAAGATTAGGTGGTTGGCTCTTCAAATTCAGTTCTTCCCTGCAGAATAATTATCTCAAAATGCAAAACCAAAAACAAACAAAAAAACCCCCACAACCTTCAAACCCACACAAGTAACCAGTATGACTATGTAATCAGCCAGAGAGCAACACCACAGAATAACAAATCCCTCTGTATCTTCTAGACATGGTCTCTACTAATCATAGTAGCATAACAGAGGCTGGAACTGGCCCTAGTGGGCTGGGCTGCTGGTTCTCTAGAGGGATGAAAAGATTCAGCCACGGTAGTAATTTCTCAAGTGGTGGTTGAGATCTCCTTGCTGTGTGAGAGAAGGGCTCTGCTGACCAAATTCCCTTCCATTACTTATCTGTCCTTCTGGAAGCACCTTACACAAGGGCAATAGCTGCATGAACATCTTGAAAATGAATGTATCTTATTTTCACAAAGACGTGAGCTGCAAATCCAGGAAGCCAAATGGTTCATAGTACCTTTAAGAACATCTGACTGTGAAACTATTTTTAGTTTTCTATTCTTAAGGGGCCTTGAAGAAACACCAGTCACTGGAGCCAAGGCTGTGGTGAGAACACACTGGAACAGAATCAAGAATCACACCTTCCCCTCCTCCCCCTTCCACCTGACAGTGATCTTGTATTGTTGCTATAGTGCTGCTTTTTACACGCCAGAAAACCACAAACTGAGCAAGCAGACTGGGAGGTGCTGGCAGCCTCAGAAGAAAAATACCATGGCAGGAAGAAGACTGAGGCAGGAGGATGGTGAGTGTATGGGAAGGAGAAGTTGCCCATGAAACCCAGGTACAGAAATGAGAAGAAAAATCAGCTGCCAAGGCAAAAGGACAAATAATCTGATGAAAGAAAGCAAAACCGAATTAGCTACTCACATTTCAAAGGTGGGGAATTGTCTGTCCCAGCCAAAAACTGGGCCTCTCTTCATGTCATGAACTCCATGTCAGCCTTCCCTTTACAGGTGCTTTTAATTCCCAAGCACTGTACTCCATGTATGGAGCAGTATTTCTTCTCATTGCTGTACTCTCCCTTACCCCAACAATCCAGAAATAAGGTTGGGAATTTTGGTGGGTTTTTTTTCACAGGAGGATCACTGGTTAATTACACCATGAACTGCTGGCAACAGCCAGACACCCTGGGAGCTGCTGACAGGACAAAGATACCTCCCTCTACCCTAGAGGCAAAAGCAAATTCAGGTCATGTGAAAGAAAAATGAACTCATCACTGTCTTGTCTCATGGGGAATGAGGAGGACTGGAGGGTCCTGTGTTAGTCCCTTGTAAATAGGTAATCCTTGCACAGAAATCACCCAATGCAATTTCTAACAACTTTCATTAGTAGCAGGACAAACTCCACCATTGTTTCTTTGCTTGCCAGCTCAGCTGCTTCATCTTTAACTGGTTTTTATCCTTCCCTCTGTCTTCCCAAGGGGTGCTTAGGATAGAGGTTAGGGTTGCATATAACAGAGCACTACCTGCTTACTACTGCTTCAAGAGCTATGTGAAACACTTGGTCAGCAACCATCCATCCCTCAGTAAGAAAGAACATGAATTTTATTTCTTCTTTCAGTCCATACCATTTGTCAAACTGTCCTTTTACTTTCCAGGTTGAGATCAAACAAGCTTTTCATTAGCTTTAACTCTGCTAAGACCATCAGCAGGAGCTCCACATGAGAAGCTTTTATTTATTTTTTCTTGGTTAATGCATTCTGGAATGGAATGGAATGAAAAAAGAAAGCCCACTTTATCTTATCATAAAATATATAGTGCCCCTGATTCTGAGAGAGATATTGTAAGTGTGGCACTTCGGAAACCTTCAGATACTTACAGTTTCAACAGCTTTCAATCCAGTCTTTATGTTGTTGACTTCCTTCTCCAGCTCTACCAGGCTGCACAGGAGACAGACACAGAGCAGACAAAACAAAAAGAGCAGTGTTACACAGGGGCACAGGAACTGTGCAGCAGCACAGACCACTGGCCCATCACGTCTGGTATCCGGCCTCTGGCACCAGCCACACCAGATGACTCCAAATGAGGGGAAGAGGGTCTGTTGATGCTCTGTGCTACTTTTTGTATGAGATGTATGATGAAGCAGACCCTGCTTGCCTGTGGTCACACTGGAGACAGGGATTTTCCTGGGAAGGAAAGGGGAGGTTACCCTCAGAACATCTGCCCTGCAAGCTGAGCCTGACCCTTCAACCAGGAGCGTATGCCACACGGTCAGCCTGCAGTGAACAGCTGACATATAAGCAAGGAGCACAGCTTCAGCACACACATCACTGGAGTCTCAGATTATTTCTACATATGATTCTTACACCACATAACTACTAAATCCCATTAGCAGTACATTTACATGTGATTATTTTTCTCCCTCACAGTCCAAACATTGTTTTTTCCATCTGCACTTCTACCATATGGTAGTCTGGGCCAGCTTACACTGTAACTGAGCATAGAAATGTACTGTTAATGTTCATACATGCTTCCCTAGACACAAATGTTACACTGAATTTCTGCTCATCATATAAAAAAATGAGGTTTTGGGTTTTTGTCTAGGACTTGTGAACAAAATAAGTCTTTAATTTCCACATAACTAGTGAGTACCTACTTGTGAGTCAGCAGGCATCCCCTCCAAACATTTGGGGAGTAGAAGCTTACATCTCAAGAACACCACTAAAGCTTTAATAAATGTGTTTTTAAGTGTGAAAATACATTCATTTTTCACTTGTCTTTTGTTAGTTGGACTTGCTCCTTACAAACTGGGTCATGTCTGGGTAAATAATATGCATAACATTTTTTGAGCAGTTCTTTGGAAAGAGATAAAAAAAGTTAGTATTTTGGGGGCTGGCTTCTGTATTCATTTTTCACAAACGCTTCCAGAAATGGAAGTGTTTCTCTTTTGCAGAAAGTATGATGTTTTCCATATTTCTGTGCCAGACTGATTTGTGCAAAAGTTTGAACAATCTTCCTGAAAAAGATTCACTGTAGGCTCTGTGCCTAATTGACTCTATCTTAGAAACAAACCTGCAATTACCCAGAAAAAACAGCACACTGAGATGAACAACCATAGAATATGGTGAGTGAATTACAAACAACAGCCAGCCTAGTTAGAATGTCTGACTCAGAAATAAAGTAAATACAGGCATATCTGAGTAAAGCTATCAATTCAGTTATCTACAACAAAGGCATTACAACTGCAACGCTGGCCATGGGTTTAGAAGACAGAAATGAAAAAAAAATATGGTAACTAAGTTAACAAAAATTGCTGGGAACTCCAGCTCTGAGAAGTAATAGCAATGGACTTACTTGACTTTTGCTGCTTCTGGAAGATGTTGCAACTCAGACTGGATATCTAAGATATCTGGATAATTCTTTTCAAAGATCATAATTAAGTAGTGCAAGAGTGTAATGTTCCTAAAGAAAACAAAAACAGAAGGTAGAAATGAGAAGAAAGATGGTCACGAGAAGGAAAGGATGATGAAAGAATTGTGCCAAATCAGTGAAAAATATTTGGGTAGGAATTGTGCTTGTTTGAACAAAATAAACAATGTATCACCAGTTAGCAGCTGTGCTACTGAAAGAAAAGTACAAAGGATTGAAATGGATTAGTCCTTTATGAACCATCCTTCCTAAAACTTCAAGCAATATATACTGTATCCTAATTTATTCTGGAAACACCAGCATGCTTCCATCCGTGTAGATGGTGTAATAGAAAACAAAATTGCATAACACAGTATAATATTTTTCACCAGACACTTCAGAGAATAAACAACTAATAGTACTAAAGGAACTTTCTGGGAGAAGTAAGCTGTCCTCAGAGGCAATGTGGGAAAAAAGACCTGAGAGTTGACTAAGAAGAGAAAAAAGTTCCTGAAGACTGGAAAAGCTGCTAAGAAAACTACTGCAGTAATGAAACAGCTGAGCTTATGTGTAATGGTCAGGCTCACAAACACAAAACCGATGGCAGCCCAAGTAGAAGCAGACAGAATTGAGATATATGAGGGATGCAGGAGAAGTTTTAAGGACATTTGTAAAGTAAATGAGGAATTCTGCATCTCTGTAAAGAGAACAGACAGCCATAACAGCTGCTTTAGGTGGGTGTTCTGTGGTTCACTGACAGGGAAGATAGCACATGGCCACTGCTTCACCTGGGAGCTGGGAACTGGTGAGAGAACAGAATCTGTACAAGACATTTAATATATGGAAAAATCAAGCCAAGCTCCATTAAGGCAAAAAAGAGTTCAAGATTAGCTATATAAGTGTTAGCCCTGGAATACAGAAAAGGACATTGTGGTAGTCAGAACAGTACTCTGTTAGTTCAAACTCTATTAGATAGGGATGAATTTCTTATGATATTTTACTGCCATCATTCATTCTGTCACAGCCTGAAGTAATTTAACCACAACTATGGTCTCAGCAGGTCTTAAAATTCAAGGAAGGTGCAAGTTAGTAAGACCCTGCCTAAGAGATCTCCAAGGAAAACCTTAGTGCTGCTGGAGTCCAAAAGTCATATTCTCTGCCCAATCTCAGCTGAATTAATTTCCAGAACTAGTACAGGGATATGGGGCAAAACATAGAGTGACTATAAAGACCTGCAGTCCATGTCAATGAACAGTAAGCTCCACATTCCCCAACCAGCTGTTTTCCTTATCTGCCCTAGATACAACCAGGATCAGTATCTCTGAGTGGTTTCATTAGTGGTGTATGTGGAGAAAAAAATTGTGAAAGTTCCTGCATCAGAAAAATGCCATGTCTCACAGGAGACGTAAAATTGTGCTCAGATTTTTGTGTGTGTGTGTGTTTTCTTTTTTTTTGCAAAACCATGGCCATAAAACTTTGGTAGAAAGAGCAAATTCCATAGAAAACCTCCTGCTCCCCAAACTTATTTCAGTTTTTGCGAAATACATTTTGTCATCTATGCATAAGGTTGCAGAAACACAATCCAACATCAGATGTGCATTATCCAAAGAAACAGGAAAATTTGGTTGCTGTGTTAATAGCTGGTCTTAATTGCTGAAGAACCTTTAAGAGTGAAAAGCACTACTAATAATAAGACATTATTTTCAATTGTCTACAGAGCAAAAATCAAACAAAACCACATTTTCACTGCTATGCTGAGAGATGCAGCAGCACAGTAACTGACATATTTATGGCCTTTTACCCTACCTGTCTATGCTGGATTTGGTGTCCACAATTTTGTTCAGGCTGGAGACTTTGAAGCCGTAAGCACTTCCCCTTTGGCCCTTGTTCATGTAGTTCCCAAAGGCAAGAACTACCTCCAAGAGTTGCCTCAAACGCTTGCTTCGGATGAGTTCTTTGGATGCCAGAAGAATGGCTTGAAGAGAGAGAAAAACGAACAAGTTATTGCACAGTGGCTGTTTTTAACATGCTTGGGCCCATAATTTGAAATACCCTGAATACCATTTGCACAACAAATTCTGCAACACTGTCTGTGTATTGTCCTTCCTGCACCCACACACCCCAGAATGACGACAACTGGAAGGAAAATGCACTACATCAAACTTGTAGGAAGCTCCTCTGAACATAGGACTAAGGCTGTTGTCCTGTCACCTCACCCTCTAAAAGCACAGCCAGTGAGAACAGAGGGAAGGCTTGAGGGAAGGCTCGTCTGAAAATGCTGTGTAGAATACACTCACTTCTCTGCAATAACCATGGATGTGGTACAGAAGCCATACACCTCCCCTGCTTCTAGGTTACACATTCCCAGAGTATCAGTGTCCTGAAGTATCTGTTCTAAGTGCCCTTGGAAGAGGAAAGGTGCAAGGACTTGAGGGTGAGAAGGGAAGGCTGACCTGCACAGAAAGGCTGTGAAAGCTTTTTGCAGCTCAGCACAGCCTGACAGCATGCTGTCATATTTGTCAGGTCATATTTACAGCGTAACGATCATGAAACTGACTTTATTAAGTCAATGGGTGAAAGAAGAGTGTCAGGCAGAACTAATTTCTTAGGATGTGACATGCCTTGAGCCCACTGGCTCTAAAAACATAGCATGCGTGTAACAACATCTCTTTTGAAGACAAGCCTCTCTTGACCTTCCCTGCCCCTCTGCCCAACTCTTAGCAAAAGCTTTATTAACCATACCTTCCACTTTTGGTTTTGCTTCTGCCAGCCTCTCTGGAAACTTCTTCTTAAAGAATAATGCTTGCAGGCGCTGCTGATAGTGGTCAATCCTGCATGAAGGGCAGAGGAAAGCCAACACTGAGCTGGGATTCTTGAAGCCCAGGGCCAGTACGCTCCCCACATAATCTAATGGTTGGATGTTCAGTCCCACGAAATCAAGGCATGGGATTATGGACATAGTTCAAACATATAACACTACATAATCAACCTTGTTATGAAAATGGTAGACCTCAA
Source organism: Illadopsis cleaveri (assembly GCA_013399915.1). NCBI lineage: Eukaryota > Metazoa > Chordata > Aves > Passeriformes > Timaliidae > Illadopsis > Illadopsis cleaveri. The sequence goes on from VXBB01008367.1 coordinate 243,138, forward strand.
GTCATGTTTTGCTCTCAACTGAAAAGGAGCTGGAAGAATTCCCACTACATTCAAAATATGAGTCATGGGAGATGCCAGCTACACCTCAATTAGCAGAACAAAATGTTAATCCTCATCAGGGGTGTAGCAAAGCTGAAACAAGAAAGAGGGTCAGAGGATAAGGAGTTGAGATAGCTTAACAGAAAAAGGGATCTATATATCTATATGAAATCCTGACCCCTGGCTACACTACATCTGATACTTGGATCTGCATTCCTTTTTGTGAATGAAGTTAGGCAGAGGAGGCAGATTTCTGCTTGTTGTCAGGGCACAAGCCCTTATGCAGAGAGAGTGCTTCCTGTCAATAAAGTTTGTGTCATGAACAGAAATATTTGTAACATTCACAGGCTTCTGGCAAACACAGGGTATAATGCTGGCCCACAATCTTGCACATTCTCCCCCATGTGCCAGATGATCCATTTTCAATAACAATTACAGCTGCTTCCAAGAAGTCCTGCATGCACTCTCCCATAAAGTATCAAACAGACCTGCTCATTTCAAAGAGGAAGCGATCCGCCCGGGCCATGCGCTCAATTTCGTGTTTGTGCTCCTCCAACAGGTCAGTATCGCTCTTTTCAGGAACAAATTTCAGTAGCTAGAGTGAGAGAGACAAACCAAACACTGAGATGTGAGATCCAAGGAAAATGAGAGAGGGACAGAGGGGCACAAACAAACCCTGATGGGGAGAGAGCCCTCAGATTTCTCTGCTACCACTGGGAAGCATTACATTGACTCAGCCGTGTGACCATAACTTCAAAAAAGTGCAGCTGTGTCTACAAAACTGACCTCTTCTAAACTTTTGCTTGCTGTTCTGTCTTTATCCTTCACTGACCCCATTAAGATTAATTTTTAATTCTATGGGGAATTTCCCATTTCAAAATCCTAAAGGCCAAGCTGCTACTGCAACTTACCCAAGGGGAAGTACAGAGAGAACTTGATTCCCACAGCACTACTTGGAGTTTAGATTGGTGCAAACAAGAGCAGGATGTGTCCCAAACAGAGTGAAGTACCCATCGTGCCTATCGTAGAGTACACACAAAGCCTCATCTATCTCTCTTGGGTATGTCCCACACTGCTGAAACAATAAACAATAACCAAGCAACTGGATATGCGTCTGACACTGGCTGCTATTCATATGCTGACCTTAAAAGCTCATACTTTGACAGATTTTTGACATATCTGGTGGTAGTTGTGCTTCAGTATGGTTGTAAATACAGCCCTGCACACAGCCTCAGCCTCACACCCACAAGAATGGCTCACAAGGCACATCAAGCACTCTGCCTTTTACCACTTGTTAATACTTTTTTGCACTCCCCAAATATGTGAAATTCGAAGATGTGGAACATCAGAAGCTTGCAGTGACTTCTGGAGCAGCTGTGGTCAGTCAGATAACATGACAAATAGGCTATAAATTTCCAAAATGGAAAAGCTTTTTGTGCATGATTAAACACTATGACTGCACAGAAATAAGGAATCGTATTTATTAGACAGGTTCATAATTACAATGTTTTGCACACACCTAAGGAACTTTATCATGTGTCTCTTTGGTCAAAGCATCATCTGTCACCTTCCATAAATTGAAATTTGGCAATGGTGGTGTAATTGTGGGGTTTTTTTCCTCACAAGTTATACAGTCAACCAGGTGCTGGGGATGGAAGTCCCTGGCTCCCCTTCTAATATTCCTGCAAGATCCCTTCTAGTCCTAGCTTTAACCATTGACCTATATGGCCTGGTTCCTGGCACTTTCTGATAGAAAAGGCAGGTAAAGAAGGGAGATGAAGAAAAAGAAAAGAGAAAAGAAAAACAACAGCAACAAAACATAATCAGTATGAAAAAGTAGAGATGGGGAAAATTATGGAAAAGAGAGGACATAAAAAGAAACTTCATACCACCTGTAATCATGCAAATTTTTGCACCAAAAGAGAAACAGTTACATGACAGGGGTTTCTGCAGAAAAGCCAGCAGTGCCAGTACATACATCCACTTGAGAAAAGGCAGAGAAGGACCTAAAAACAAGTTATATCTGACTTTAATCTTTCTCACCTGCTCAAGCATATCTTTTGCTAGGTCTTCTTGTTCATCCATCTTCAAGATGGCTTGTCTGATTTCTTCATTAGACAGTTTCAACCTTTCAAAAGTATCAACATTGTACCATTAGTGCAAAGTTTAAGTGACTCTGACAATTCAGAAAGTAGGAATCCTGAAACACTGAACTAAACAGGCATGAAACAACCACAGCAAGCTCTGCTGTAAAATTGCTATTCTTGAATATTCAGTAAGAAGAACAAATCAGTTCTAAAGACAGGGGTTTTATGGATAATATATTTTTATCCTCTTCAGCTAATCAAACACATATCAAAAATTAGATGGTGATTAATAACAATCAAGTCCTCACAGATCAAAAGTGCTTCCAAGTTCCCCATACTGGATACCTCCCTCATTAAATTCATTTGCTATAGCAAAACCCTTCATGTCCACGTGACTTCTGACTGTGAACTCATTAACACTCTGACTTGTGAATATTAAAGCATCTGCCAGAGTAACAAATAATGGAACTGAAAACTGCCTTACTAAGAAAGGGTTTTCTTGCAAGAAAACTGCTTGTACTAGGTAAATCCAATCTGTCAGCAATGACAGAGGAACAGACAGCATATCCATGTTTCATATCCAATGTGAAACAAGCTCTGAACACAAGACCTTTTTATGTTATCTGAGGTACTAAGCATACACTCTCCTTACCACCTCCTCCTGTCAATCTGTGTACAATGAGTAGAAGTCATCAGCTACAACTCAACACAGAATCAATAAAGAAAAGTCTCAAAGTCTCCCCTCAAAATCCAGGGCAGATTAGGAGGAGTCAAGATTTGTGATTACCAAGATGTTGCTTGATGGATACCTGAAATGAACTTGGTGGTTCTCAGAGCAAATGTCAACAAAGAAATGCACCAACTCCAACCCATGATACTCAGTCATTTCAGGAGAGTAGGGAATATTGAAATGAACCATAAAGAAAAAGCTATCCACAAGAAAATCTCAGTTTTGGGACTGAAACAGTAGAGTGTAAAAACAAATATTTGAAGAGTTAAGTCTACAGTCTCCATGGGCCTTCTACTATCAATATAATTAATTAACAGTAGAAAGAGAAAATATAAATTTAAATAAGAGACAGGCTGATGCATGAGACAAAATGTTTTAATCTTCAGTGTTAAGAAGTTCCATGTTGAAATTTCACATTGCTATTGGCATTTGGATAGAATATTCTTGGAACTAGGCAAAAGCAAAAGAAAAAGCTTCATTTTTACAGACAGGAAATATTACTAAATCTAAGAAACTTTAAATATTTTAATATTGCCCAATATAACCAACAGCTGGAAACTAAAATATGAATCAACAGACATTTGAAATCTTGTAAGTATTACATCTCTGAACTAATTGCTCTTATTGTGCTCCAAGTTGGTCATCATGTCACCTTTTCACAAGGAGGGAAAACTGATACCTGCTAAGCAAGATAAAGTACTGAATTTCCAGAAAAGCTTCATAATTGGGCCATGCTCAGATGAGATACAAGGATTAACAGTTTTACAATTATAAAGGTTGGAAACTTTTTACTTCAGGTCATTAGTTTGATTCTGGATCAAAAAAACAAACTTCAGTACATGAGGTTCTGCATAAAGCTCTACAGCCTCAATCAGAAAATGGAAGGGTTACTTTTGGCTTAAATAGTGAATTGTAAAGTCCATGGCTACGTGACCCTGAGCTTATCAAACACAGTGACACCAGAGAAGGTTTGAAACTGGTGGCTGTGGGCCTGGTCCCTAGGAGACATATATACACATGTCCAAAAAATTCAGTGCCTGAAGTTTTTAAAGTGCTACTTTTTGTTGATTATTTTTCCTTTAGACTGCACCTTTGCATTTTCCACAATCTGCAGTCTGCAGATTAGACTTAACTTGTAACACAGGCACACAGTCTGTGAGACGGAATGAAATAAAGCAACCCATTAACACCAGTTTGGAGGGAATATGTTGCTACTTTCACAGAATTTAAAAAGAAAGAGAGTGCATTTCATGTGCTTTCAATGAAATAATTCAAGCAATTACCCACTGACCACCCATTACACAGTGGAAGTACCTCTATGTGTGTTTGAGGATGCAGTAAACAGGACCAAATAAACAGGTTTGTGGTACATCAACACAACAGTGTTGCATATATTACCACTGATCTTGCTGTTCTGTCCAGAAGCCCAAGGATTCCAAGCTCCTCTGCTGCAATTCATCAGCACTAAATACATTTGAAAACATCTTCTGCTCAAAAATAAATGAGAGCCCCAAGGACAGAGAGTTATACAAACACTTTGATTTCTTGGATGATTCTGTGCCCCGCCAGCCACCAGCAGAAAAACATCTGGTTTGAATGGTTTAGCCCACAGTAGAGAAAAGCAGAAAGCTTGCCAGTCCCCTGCCAAGAAGCAGTTTAGCTTGGTCACTTACAGGACTGCAACAGGGTCATTCATGGTGCCTGCAGGTGTGCATTCTAAATTATTACCAACCTCATTACTAGTATGAAAGGAATTACAGCAGAACAATCTTACTCCTCCAAAACGGGCTTGCTCTTCTTCTGGGACAGGATGCCTTTCAAAAGCAACAATGACACAAAACACAGATCTTCCCACTTAAAAACTGTCTGAATAACTGGCCAAAGAATTGTTAATCAAGTGATCCTTCTTGTATTTTCAAAACTCATGCCCAGCCATGCAGCAGATCTTAGAGATGGCCAGCAGTAATGTGAAACAGATGTGCTGCTTTTAAACAGAAACAGGTGAACTGATTAAAGAAGAACCTAAAGCAGATGCGTAAAATCTTTCCATTTAAAACTGAAAAGAGGCATCCCCCAGAGCCTAAAACTCATATGAGAGAGACAGCAAAATTAAAGTGGAATTATGGCCCAGAAATTTACACTATGGAAACTACATTTTGGTATCTATTGGAAAGCTGCAATGACTTTGTTACAAGCTTTGCAGATCCAGGCACTCTTCCTCCAGCTCCTGGAGGTAACTCAATGTGGAGCAGCATACAATTCAAGTTGTATTCCCTCTGCCTTAGACTTCTTGAAATCATGTATCCTGGGATCAAGACACAGGAAGTAAATGTGACCAGAAGAAAATACAGTGCCCCTTTCCTCAGCTGCAGCACATTCATTCATAGCACAGATCCTGCCTGTTTTTGTTCAACAGAAGCCTTACACTGGTCAGATGAGGAAGGAAAAGGATCTTTACTGAGAATACTCCCTCCTTCCCTCACCCGTACATCTGGTGGCAGAGTATGGAAGTCCAACTGCTTGAGTCATATTCAAGCAATGTTAAAGCTCAACAAGTACCAAATAACTTCTGATATGGTACTTAGCCTGCCTCCCTCTATCCCCTCTGGCGTCATAAATAATCTCTATTGACTCTGCAGAGTAATTCATCACTAATCTCCCCAGGACACCTCGACTGATTTAACACCAGCTTCACTTGCAGACATCAAGTGGTTTATTGTTTCGTCCTCTTGGAGAACGCCAGCAGCCTGACTGGGAACATGCCTGGGAGACATGTTGCAGTTTTACATCAACTTCCCTTACAGACATCCAGTGCTGGCTCATTTTTTCTCCTTAAATATACGCATTGATTTAACTCACAGTAACCTCTCCCTCCATTTCTCCCGCCCATGAATCAAAGCAAAATGCTTGTCACTCATTAACCATCTCCCCCTCCAAGGAAAAAGTGAGTTACTTCATGGACTTGTTCCTTGGATCTTTCTTAGCTTTTGAAAGGAAGCATACTTTCCTCCTAACAAAGAAGTGGAGTTTTGTTGCAGCTGTGTTAAGCTCCCATACCACAGGGATCACAGACCTACTGTTCCTTTTACCTTGGAGAAGAGGACTGATTATGATGTATCAAGGACATTTTATATGTCCTACTGAACTATGGTGCTCCCAACAGATGCCAATAGTAATAACTACGTCCTAAGGCCAGTTTGTACAGCTCACCCAAATCTTCGCTTTTATTGACTGCAGAATTCTCCCTCTCCACAAGTCATTTGACACAGGCTACTAGTTAGTTCATTCCTGAATTTTGTGACTGAGACACAAGCCTTCTCTAACTCCTGAGCTCTCCTAAGGCTCTGTACAACTCCCAAGCTGCAGGCTTTTCAATATTTACGTTTTGGGAATACTGATTGTCACTACCCCATAAAGGCCTCCTCTCAGAAGCAGCATTCAGGAGTCAGGCTGATCTAACTGCACATTCAGCCAGAAGACAGAAAGATGCAGCCACTCTTTCCACATCCTCTTATCCCAGTTGCCCACTCATCTCATCAGTGAAGACAACAGTGCTTTAACCTTTGTGGGACAACAGCTGGGACATTTTACCAGGTAAATCTTACACCATTGTATCAACATGTTAGGAAAAAAAAAATCCACCAGTGCCTTTTCAGATCATTGCTGTGAAAGTATTCTAGCAAGTACAGAAAGAAACAGGCTTTTCTTTTCTTGTTCTTCTTCAGCAAAAGCTCATGAGTAACCAAGCAACTTTGCATTCAAATACTCTCAATTACCTTCCAAGAAGGATCTGGGGATGACTATCTTTCTAAGCCAAGAGGAGCAAAGCAGGACCAAATACCGGAATCCCCAGATTACCATGAGGTATTGATTCATCAATGGTTCATCTTTTATCACAACTCTACCTTTGGGTTCCTAGCTGTGATCTCAGGCAGGATGGCACTGACTAATGTGTTCAGTTTGCCTTGGTATCATACTGAGTATAGCAGGTAAAGTCATTTATTGTGGACCTTTATTTAAAACCAAAAAATCTCTCCAGGAACCCAGCAAGCACTGGTTATTGCCCAATATTTTTCAATACAGCACACTGAGGAACAGGAATGCTGAGTCCAATCAGCTGTTTCTGTATCAAGATATGATCTGTACCCCGGAATATCATACTGCTCAAGTTTACCTTAAAACAAAGGTAAATACTGAATTGTCGCATGGCAGAAAGGCACACAGGGACTGGGGCAGTGCAAAGCCAGTACACAGAGACTGACATTGGCTGAATAGCTTGTCCCCTTAATGTGTCAATTGAAAGAGTTTAAAAGCACTGAGGAGGTACAGTGATGTGAGAAAAATACTTTATCTCTTTCACATTCTCATTGGAAATTCTGCCCAAGCCTTTTTATTTCTCCCTTACTGATGTTTGAATTGACAAAGCCACAAACATTTGGTAAACCTGCCTGCTAGTACCTGTCTACTGTCACATTCACATTTAAAACTATTATTGTGTAGTCAGATTCTGCCTTCTGCTACTACTGGTTTTACGACATTTTGCTAGCACTCCTACTGTTTCCAGACTCTTGAGAAGGTTACTGCTGACTCAACTGAGCCACAGGAATAACAAACACATCATATTGTTCAGAAGAACACTGACATAATTATTTTGCTGGAATTCATGCAAAATAATGTCCATAAGCATACATTCAGCCTTCTTCCAAGCAAGATGTCTCAAAGAACTTGATCTCTCCAGAGCATTTCACAGAACAAGACAGTAAACAATACATATCTTGGACAAGTTCTGCAAAAATTATTTTTTAAAGAAATGGCACTACAAGAACAGAGCAGTGAAAATATTATCCATTACTTAAATAATGCAGGCAGGGAGAACCCATAGTGGTGAGAGAGGTCAGAGAAATTTCCAGCTGCCAGGTGAAAGCAGGGAAATATGGGGATCTGGGGTGACTCTTTCAGACCACACAAGTCTGACAACAAAACTTCAGCCTGGTGGAAACTGAAGATATCAGGAAATTCATGAGAGATAGCAGATTTCCAGTGTGAAAAAAGTAACTGTATGTTTGAAACACCATTAAGAAAGCTAAATTTGAAGCTGGTAGGTGCCTGAACTCACCACAAGCAGATGGTTTCATGTCTTGGTTGAACTGTAGCCTAATGGAAGTACTGTGAGATAAACTCATCTTATGCTTTTTTAAGCCTTTGAAGATGGCCTATGGAACAGGGTTTTGTTTTAGATTCATCAGACTCTACTAAACAAGGACAATTTAATCATTTCTCTGAAGGAAAACTGAAAGATGCTACTATCAAGTAGTTGAAAGAGATGTCTTTTTATGGAAATAGAGATGAGATTGGGGAGGAAGGTAATGAATTTGTTAGATGTCAGCAAAAATCAACTAGAAATTCAATTTTCATCTCTTTTCAGCTGACCATGCAGCAGTCGCTCTGCAAAAGAAAGCAAGAGACATCTATTTCTCATTCTTGCTAGGTTTTGGCTTGTTGGACCATATGAAATATGAGCTCTGCCTGACCCCTTCTAACACAGTGTTAGTAAAACAAAAACATTTGAGTAGGGGAGGGAAAGAAAACCCAACCCATGCAGCTATTTTACTTTAAAGGACACAACGGTTTAGTGTAAACAAAGGGGGAATAAACTACAGGGATATATGCACAGTAAGAGTCAATTGGAAACAGCTGTTGGCAGATCCTGTGACAACCTGAAATCTGGGGCTGCAGCTCCGGGCTGCACAAACTCCTTTTGTTTGTCACCAGTTTTAAATCCCCTCTCATTGCATGTGTGTGCACACCCCCATGCACATGTGTGAGGTGTGCTGTAGGAGCAGCGAGTGCAGGGCAGCAAGCAGGGATGATTTGGCTGGGAGTGTCTCTCCTTCAGGGTCTAACCTCAAGGAGGAAGGGGTAATGAATAATATGGGGTAATGAAAAAACCAGCAAAGGGGTTATAAAGTCCTTTCAACTATTGTCTGCAGACATTCCTCCCAATTCCTGTCTTTAATATTAGAACTATATAATGACAAACGGTAAACAGAGAGGCAAGAATGTAAAGGTGCTGTTTTAGTTCCCAAAGATTTTTGCTTTTCTGGTTGCATTTAAAAGGGAAGTTTGGGAAGGAATACCAATCCTGGGCCAACCTGTACAATATTTCTGATGCTCTGGGCGTAACATTATCTGTTACAAATATTAAATTATCTAAGTCAGTGGGATAGCCCTGGCAGGTGGTGTTTCCAATAAAACAGCAGCGTAGTTAACAGGGCACAGTGCAAACTTGCAGACTCCATAGGGACACCTCAGTGTTCAAATCTCTATCCCCCATGTTAGACCTGCTAACAATAAGAGCAAGATATTTCCTAGTGAAGAAGCTGACAGTCACAAAACACAGCTTTTCACCTCTGGTTTGAGTCCAGGCCAGCAGTTCAAGGTGCACTAACTTCATGGCACACCTGGAGTGAACACATGCCACATATCTTGAAGTGCAAGGTTCATGCTTCAATGACCTTGCTGCTGGAGGCAGCAAAAAGAAAGACAAAACACAGAAACTGTCCCTTCTCTCCTTCTTTATAGAGATTCTTCTCAGGTAAGATTGTCCAGACTTGCACAGCAGAGGAGGTGAATGTTGAAAAACATGCATTGCTGCTGTCCACATTGCTTCTGTTTTGGAGACAGAAGATTTTTACAAATAAATATCTAGTGCCATACCAAGTCATGGACCACCTTCCTGGATCCTCCTCACCCAGCCAACTGAACACATGATGTTACCACTTCTAGGAAATATTCCACCTGCTTACAGAGTTAATCTGAACCTCAGACACAATTCAGTAGGCCCATCAAACAGCATGAAAATCCTGTTGCCCTTATGCCTTCCCATCCCTCTGCCACAGCCTCAGCCAGCTGCCAACACCAGCAAAGACATGTGCTGGCAACTGCTGCAGAGAGAGAAATGTAAGCCTTTCCTCACTGAAGGTTTAGGTCCTGCTGACATGCAGGCTAATGCCACATAAGTAGCATAATGAGAGCCTCCACGGGTTTCACTAAGCAAGGGAAAGAACTTGCTCCAGTTTGGTGGTCTGGCTGCAACTTTGCTTTAACTGTTAGCTTGCTAGAGCAGACAAGCATCACATCCATATGAACCCATACTTTCTACTGCCCAATGAAGCAGCTTTGCTGCTCAGTACTGCCACAGCTTTGCCAGGTTTTGTTTCCAGCCTTGCCCCTGGTAGGAAAGGCAACCTTCTCAGTTTGATCAGTGTCTGCACAAATCTGATAGTGACAGACCTCAAACCCTCATGTTGGTAGAAAGACATGAAAAAATATAGAGGGCACTGATGACACTGCATTTGAATGCATTAGTCATTGCAGGAATACACAAAGGAAACTCTTGGCTTCAAAAGCCTAGTTTACAAATAGAAGACTTAATTCTTCACAGAATATTCTCATTTGGAAGGGACCCACAAGGATCACTGAGTCCAACTCTTTAGTAAATACAGGGATTTAAACCACAACCTTGATGTATTGGCACCATGTTCTAACCAGCTAAACTCATCTCAGGGTCTTGAATATGGATGCCTGTGTTTACCAGTGTTCACACAAGTCAAAAATGAACATCACACTCAACTTTGCTATATTCCAGGGAGATGGTCAGAGCAATATTTAAAAAGAAACACACAGAACAGAGAAAAACAGCATACACAGAACACGGGGGACACATTACTTAGAGTGAAGTGCAGGCACTGCCAAAGAGCTGCTTTCATCTATCAATGAGTAGTGATCACTTTCTGATGATGAGTCTTCAGATAGAAGCTGATGCTCACCTGTTTGACACCAAAAATGTGTGTGTGTGTGGATATTTTCATTAAGTGAGATAACACATATGAGAAATGTGCTTTTATGACACCATAAGAGAGGTTTAACTGAGGCTCTGCAGGTATTAAACAGCAAGTCTAGTTGGGAAAAGAAACACATCCATTTGTTTGACTTCATCCCCTCTTGCCTCTGCATTGATCATGGCACACTGTGAGCTCAGGCTTAGCACACTTACTTGGAAAGGAGTATGACACAGTTCTGGGCCCTCCGGCCATCAATCACAGAGAGCTCTTTCACCTTTCGTGTGGAGAGGTAAAGGTCTTCTGTTGAGCCCATCTCTTTCTGCATGTATTTCAAAAGGGAGGGAAAAAAATCAGTATTATATTTCTCACTCAAGACTGATAGACTTATCTCAGTGTAATGAACAAACCCATCCCAACCTAGAAAAATCCACCCACATGATAAGAAAAGGAGACAAAGGCAAAAAGCATGGGGGTAGATCCTGTGTTACTAGAAATATAGAAATCATTCATTAATACCTATAAGCTCATCTTTGACCCCAAATCCTGGACCTGATTCTGACCTATTGGACTCACTATACCAACAATTAGGTTATGTTAATGCGAAAAATGGGCATGACAGGATAATCAGGCACATTATGATGAAGCCCACTAGTGTCACAGCAAATCCTTCAGCAGATGCGTCCTCCAGGGGTTACATAGCATTCTTGAAAGGCTTCAGCATAACCAATAAAACCCCTTCTGTTATGTTTCATGGCTCTCATTGGACCCGACCGATCCATATTATATGAGAGATGCAAACAGCAGGGCACGATGGCATTTATCTTACTAAATGGTAAAAATCTACATTTAAACTATCTTCTCTTTTAAAAACTAATGAATACATTTAATCATACAGAAATCACCCTTTTCCAAAGTTGTCTGTATATCCCCACTGCCATACTCATCACCTGAAAAAACTTGAAAATCCAGTCCAGAACATACATCATAGCACACAGAGATAAAATATTTGCAAACTCAGCCTGATCATCCAGCTTTTATTTTCCCAGCTAACTGCTGCAGGAACCATTTAAAAATGCCTTTTCATGACATCCATATTATCAGGACTTGAGATTTTGAGATTTGCCAGTATAATATAGCTTTGAATGCACCCATCAAATAAGCAACATGACTTCTTTTTTAGCATATAACAGCAAGCATGCTGAGTCAGATCAAAAGGTCCATCTACCCCAGCATCCTGTCCCTGGGAGTGGTCAATAGCAGATACCCAGGGAAACATGTCAGATCATGCACACACTAACCTCTAAAAGAGATTTTGACACCCAAGCATTTGAGAGTTCAATGTAAATCATAGGTTCATACTGTTAGTTGTAATTTCAGTTATTGTTACAGTCAACTACCACAAATCTGTGTTGTCCCTGGATACACAAAGGACTCACACAGCCACATCCAAAAGTGCTGCAGTGAGCCACCACCAATAGAAAATGGCATTTTAAAGCAGGTACAATGCACCAGCTGAAGACATGAACTCAGTTAATTCTTCTAGATGTACCCAAAGCACCTAGCTTGGCAGAAAGAAAATTGCAATGTTACTCAATATATCAAATAGTGTTTCCAAAAAAGGCAAAATTGGCCTTGGGTAAGTTTATTATTTCTGAGAGAATAACTAACAATACCAACAAGAGGAGTGCCCCCAGTATAATCTGGCATGTAGAGATTTCAAAGTTTTCCTAACTTTATGGGGAAGAAGACAGGGGAATATGGAGATGGTCAGCTCCATATGAAAGGAAGAAAGCTACTTCCTGGTCTGTGCTGGTTTAAAAGCTTCACTGTTCCTCACTAGCTAATATTTGCAGACAAGGATGCCTGGATAGTGACAACCAGCACCCATCCCAAGGGAAAAAATACATTTCAGCCTTTGTATGTGAGGTGAGGGCTTAGTCAGCTTTCCTTAAAGCCATCCAGCAGGAATTGATATAATAGTCTCCATGCCATTTCCAATTTCCCAGCCCACAGGGTTCAACACAGATGAATAACTTGAACTATTCAGACACAGCCCACTCCTTGGTCGTAAGGGCCAAACTCATGTAAAAATATATCCTCTTCGACTCATATTGAGGAGAGAGGTATTTATAGCTACTTGGAGTCATGTGTAAGCTAAAGCAGATGAAGCCTCAGGTTTTACCAAAGCCAGATTCCAAGCTTAGCTGAAGGAAAACAGATTGCACATGGACTATCCATATTTTCCAGACACAGAAAAAAGAGGAGCAAGGGGGCAGTGGCAACTAACTTTTGTGAGAGGGACCAAGCTCTGGCTCCAAGAACAGTTGGAGCTGGCATCAACCTGACAGAGAAGATGACTGAAGTGTTAGGCCATCATCCTTTACTGACTTCTCATCTGGGATAATACTATGTTATGGGCTTCAAAGAGTATGTCAAATTTGATATTTTCGTTCCAAATTCAAAACTCAGCTAAAATTTCAGTGCTGAAATGACTATACATGTGGAATGCGTTCATCACATTGGTACCTTGCTTCAAATACAATTTGATTTTGGTTAGCGGAAGACTCATACCATGGCAGTACCCCAGCTTCTCGCAATTGTCAGTACTTCAGAGAACTACATCTACCATATTGACTTGTTTTGATACACAGCCATGTTAGCCTCCCCCATGTGGCTTCCCAAATACAGTTCTCCCTGAGCACTCATAGTGGGAACTACTTTCTTCTGAAACCACGAGAGACACTTATGATCACATCTGAACAATCATTTCCTGATAGCATCGCTCTTACCAAAATTGTTGTCAAGAATTTTGCTTTACAGGTAGCCAGTTTAAAGCCACGTGCATAATCCAATATCTCTAACTAAACACCATTTTAATATTTTGCTGAAATTTCTGAGGGTTTAAGCTGTCCATTTGAACACTTCCGCTCCTCAGACGGGACAAATCCTTCTGCCAAAGTGCCCAGTTCTATGCAAAGAAATATTTCCGTTACCAGAAAGTCTGTGCCTAGCAAGTGCATCTGAAGACTTCAGTTCTGTCCAAAGCAGACAGAACACAGATGAGAACAATGGGAGAGAAGGCTCCCTGAGAGCCCCTTTCGTTCTCCTCCTGAGAGAGTATTACTTCGGTTAAGGAAGAGCTCATACTGATATTCTTCTTTCACCATGGTCTTTTTTCCTTGGGATCATAGAAAAAAGGGACTACAGACACCAGCAGTGAGATAGATATAAGCAAGTGAAAGAACAAGAACTACCTTCCTACCACAGAGATAATACAGCTAAAAGAATTATTTGTTCCACCTTCTCCATCAAGAAAGCAGAGTACAAGGGCATATGAAAGAGTAGCATGAGCTGTGACCCCAGAATGGCACGGTCCAGAACTTCACCTTCACTCATACACATGGCAAGAAAGTCAGGAAGCAGACAATGATACTCACCTGCTTACAGGAGGAGGGGTTAGTTAGCAGGTCCTATGCAGGCAGCAGTCGCAAACAACGAAGAAGAAACATGCCAAAATTAGCACAGAGAAAGATACCAAGTTTAACAAGGCAGCTGAATTTAGATACACGCTGTTTTCCAAGAGCATATAATGCTTAGCAAGTAATACTGGCCCAGATGGTTCAAAGGTATGGCAGCATTTCTTTGCATATTTTAAATCAGCAGATGTCATGGAACTAGGAGTCCTAGGTCTTTTATGAAAATAATAAATTTGGTCTCGAAAGCATAAATCTTTTAGGTCTTTAAATATTAACTAGGATAATGCTTAAATACCTTTACAAATCTAGTCCAGAGCCTTACTGAAAGAACTGCCAAAGTTATAACTTGAGGGTCAGTTCTCCTCTCCTGATGCACAGGCACTGTTTGTGGGTATTAACAAGTATAACAAGCAACAACTTGTTTCAATGGCACGTTATACCCTTTAACAACTCATAGCTAAGTATTTTGAAAGCACTCAGTAACTGCCAAAGAGGCCTTACAGCACTTCTGGAAGACAGAGTCCAACTATTTCATGACATACTCAGTACTACAGGAAAACACCAGCTATACTGAATCAAAAGGTCAATATTACACAGTAGGATTAGAGCGAGGTCAAAGACAAGTGTAAGAATACTTGGTCCAGCATTCTGTACACTGGACAGTTTCGCTTTCCCTCATAGCCACCAAAAAGGCCTCACTGGGCTTGAGAGAGGAGAAGGGACCCTCTGTCATTAACAAAACCCAGAAAATAGAAAAATTGTTTAATGTAAATGAAACTGGAAAAAACATGAAGATCATGTTAATAACAGCAAAGAAAGAAATGCTTTTATCTCTACTCATTCAACATTTCAGATGCAAAAGAGCAAGGCTTTGCATTGACATTTTTCTTTACAGACATTTTGGATGAGGTTTAAAAGTCACAAACCCAGAGTAAACACATACTTGGTCAGAGTGGAATATTTCCGAAAGGAGAAGAGGAGAAAAGACTAAGTGTGAACTGAAAAAATTCTCATAAATTTTTAATTCAAAAGCAATTGGTTGCCTGGTCTTCAAAAAGAAAAAGAAAATTGATGAGGACTTGTTGCTTGGAATCCACACTGGAGCAAGTATGGAAGAAAAAGAAAGTTTCACGTCAAGTAATAAAACCAGAATATTTAAGGAGGAAAAAAAAAACCCCAAAATAATGTAAAAACCTCAACAAAAGCTGTAAGGGCAGCAAGATGTCTAACTGCACAAAAATACAAGTAGCTTACATAAGTGTTACTCTAGTGTCTGGAGCCACTGCCATAAAGTGTGTTTAATGAGGACGGAAGAGTAGTGTTCAGAGACCCACGGAGGCAGGGGTAAGGGTCAGCTTAGTTTATGGTTGAATAGCTCAGGCTGCTTTCCAGTGATTGGTGACATAGCCATAAATATTATGATTCTAACTGAGACCAGGACAGCTTTGGCTTTGGATTTTGGGGACAAAAGGAAGCAAGGCTTTGCAAGGTCATTTCTAGTGAGGAAGCTGCAATGTTTGCACCTGAAACATTGGAACGGAAGCTCTTGGGACAGGGTCTAAATCCAATCTCTCAACAGCACTGAAATTTCATGTGCCTTTCTTCCCCTCTGTGAACAAAGATCTTGTTTCAAGGAATGTGATTTACAGAAAGAGAGAGCGACCTGCTGAAACAGTACCAGCTATTTGCAGAAGCAGAATGAGAAATGAAATCTCATCATGCAACAGTTAACATCACATCCTTCACAGCTTATCCATGTGGCTGTGAACTAGTAAATAAGAAGAGTTTATTATGAATGAACTATTTTAGTATGAATAAACAAATATTAAGAATATTATGTTTATTGGATTAGATAGAAAAATAAAAGAGAGAAGGGAGCAGATGGAAAATCCAAAGACAAGGGGTTGGATTGTTTATTTTAAGGTACTAAGTCAGTTAATGAAGTAGTTATGATCACTGTAAGGAATAATCATAAAGGTTGTTTATGGCAGTTGGGTCTGTGTCTTTTCCTAAATCTTCAGAGTAATGATCCAGTTCTGCAGCATACAAAACATTGAAAATATTCCAAAAGCAAAGGAAAGCTGTGGGAGTTCAAGGAGTGAAAGTACAATGTATCTGCTGCTAAATCTCATTCAGAGGAAAGAGACAGATTGAAAGTGATTTGTTTTCCAAGAAAAAGAGGGAGAAGACATTCTAATAAATTGCCACTTTTAAAGTATGCTGTTTGCTCTACAATCTGTAATTCAGACAGTTTCTGTCATCTAGCTAGTTGAGGCAGCTGGCTCTTTAAGAAAAAATAGACAAAATGAAAGACAGCTAATACAGTCACCTTGTTCAATACTCAGGGAACTACAGCTTTTTTTCTCTGGATGAATGGGAGAAACAGGAAGTTTGATATGCAAATATAAATGTAAAGCTCCAAAGCTTTTGGAAGTCAGTGGCCACTGATGTTAACTAGAGCATTAGCTGTTGGTAGGTGCTGTGTCTAAGAGCTGCCCATGAGTATCAAGTATGTCCAGAAGTTTACACCCTGCCCCGTGTGTCCGTCCCAACTTCTTTTGGTCTTCAGACTTTTTGAACGGTGGCAGAGCATCAAGTGATGCAGCCTGACTGCAGGTGGCCAAGGGCTCAGACCACTGTCATGTATTCATTTCTCCTCCAGAAATTCAAGATAGAAAAGGTATGGAAGAGTTCACTCTTACCTGGTGCCTCTGATATGCAGAGAACATCTTTTCAAAATCTTCTAGATCCAGCACCTTGAATGCCTTTAAATCATCAATCTCATTCCAGATCGTGCCATGGATCCTCTCCTATAAGGAAAGGACATCTTTTAACAAGATAGCAAAAGTATTTAGCTAAGAACATCCAATCCCATTTGGATAGATCATTCTCTTCTAATCACTGGTCACATTGCTATGTACTACTGCTGTCATTTTAGAGGACACACTTTGTTTCAAGAGTCAAAGGAGAAAAAATAGTGTTTGCTGGGTTTTTTAATTCTGTTTTGGCGGGGTTTGGAGGGGAGGGTTTGTTTGTTTGTTTGTTTGTTTTTAAACATACTGTTTTGTATTTTTCATCATAGCAAGCCTCTAATGAAAAGGCACATTCCAAGACCAGCAGACCACGTCTCAAGCATTATCCATGATCCCACAGTATATCTCCTTTCAAGAGTGGCCATCTGTCTAACACAACGTCTGTGGTCATGCTGAAAGGATTGTTACCATCAGGAGGAAAAAGTTTAGGAAAAGCATTGAGGCATGACAAACCCCAGACACATCTTCCCTTTTGCAAATTTTTCCAGGTTCTTTTGTAAAGTCTAAAGGGTGTGTGGTTTTCATTATGTCTGCCTGTGAAAGTAGTTTAAATTATTATTTTCTTTTACTTTTAAGCTTTTGAGTCTTTGAAGTCTAATTGTTTCCTATTACATGAACTTCCTTGTCTACATGAGGTCTTTGTCAAGCCAGACAGACACTAAACCCAGATCCCTGAAACAGCATCATTCACAGTAACTGGAAATGTTCACTACTCTTACTTGCTGTCCACCAAACCCAGAACAAACAGGCTCCTGCAGTACATGAATTAACTAATCAGCAATCATCCTAAACTAAGTGGAGGTCTTGGGTCTCCTGCTGACATTCTCAGGACAGATATCCTTTTTAGCAGAGGATACAAAGATCAAACTACCTTCTCCTTCCTACTGACTCTTAAGGTGCATGTTGTGTGGGACAAGCTTTGGATGCTCTTTACACCACTGACACCACTATTCTTCAGTTCACTTAGTTCATGAAGTGCATATTTATTGTACTTTATTAACTGCAAAAAATAAGGAAAATGCTGATTAAAAGGAAAAAGAAATGGACAAAAGGCATTGCAAAAACTGACCTAAGCAAATCCCAGGAGATGAAGAGCCAGCAGAACACTGATGCAGAGAAAGCCAGGAACCACAAGCAATAGCAATGAAACCCTCACACAGGTTCCAGCTCTGAAGTATCTGACTTGTACCTACACAGCAAAGTGTGTTAACACTTCATTATCAGAATTAATTAGGAACAGACTCTACTTCCCATTCAGAGTCATCAAAAGGAATGAGGGAAATGTGCTAAGCCACAAGGCTCAGGGAGCAAGGAAAAAAACCTGATGAGGATAAAATGAAGGGGAAATAAAAGTGTGAAATGTTCTGGAGGAAATTCCTGGCAGGGCAGACACTGTGGAGGAAAACCAACACCCTTTCTCCAGAGGCAGCCTGTGAGTGCCTGAGGGTGAGGAGGGGTGTCTGCAGTGCTGTTCACAGAGAGAGCATAGCATGGATGGCAGCAGCACCCATCCCTGAACAGGCTCACCAATATCATTGTATCATCCCTCACAATCAGTGTGGCTCTTCTTTCCATAGCAGGAAGAACATGTGACTGTAACACTGCAAACAAGTCTGGGAGGCTCATCTCAGCCAAAGCAATAGGAGACAAAGTTAACTTTTTATCCTAGCCCTGAACTCCACTGCCAATCTTAGCCAGAAGCATCCAGGCAGAGTGATCATTCTCATTCAATTTCCAGGCTGGCTTTGTAAGCCATGAATTATAAATCCTGAGGGATGTATTTGAACAGCAGAGCAGTTCTCTGAGTGCCTCACTTTTTCAGACTGTCCAATCAAACCCTGAAATGGCAGAATATTTCTTGACAGAAGTCTTTAGAGTCATGACTGGGATAGAGCCCTAAGGATGCCAAAAAGCTGTATTTCTGTTTGGTAGAGGCTGGATGTGACTCAACACAGCTACTCATGAGTCTTGCCCATCTACCTGTCCAGCTGCAAAAATCTCATGGGAGTGAGGTTTCCTCACTAATGGTAAGAACAGTGAAAATGTCCTACAGAACAGTCTAGTCTGAATGAACTGCAAAGGTGCCAAAACAGGAAGTTCTGGGACTCAGAAAAGGACTACAGAGAGTAGTTCTCCCCCTATTTTCCCAGAAAAACAACCCAGTGAAAATGATTCCAACTTCAATTCAGATTCAGTTTAAGAGCCAGGTTGAATGTGGTCCTGTACAGGATGGTTGGTATGCTACTTGTAGCAGAAAGACAAATTCCAAAGCAGCAGCCATTGCAATGGCGTGCACAAACAGAACTTCAACCAAAGAAGTCCAATTTTAGGACTAAGGCAGTCCTAAGAAAAGAAAAAGTCAAAGAAAAATCAAGGCAGACAGAGGTATAAAAACCTTGGTTACACATAACACTTGCAATGGGCCTGTCCCTTCTATTTCTACTATAAGCTCTGTCCTTGAAAATTTTCCTGTTGCTGCCAGATAACTTCCTAGACTGAACTCTTGATACACAATTTACACAGTTACGGATTAACTGGCTGATAGGTCTTTGTCATCAGCCAGAGAAGACAGCGCATTTTAAGAGAAACAGACTTGCATAATGTGGTTGCTATGATAAATGATTCCCTCAGTGCCATAAAAATATTTATGGTCCCTATATAACCATTTAAAAATAAATTCTTTATTCCTTCTTTTCTTTTTTTTCTTCTCTTCCCTTAGAAAGAAAAAAAAAGAAACTAAAAAAAAAAAGAGTAGTCATTTTATCTGTAATGTTTTTCTCCTCATCTTCATTTATTTGTTTATTCATTTATTTATTCATTACACAAGTCTTCCAAGATCTGTGGTTTCTATGCTTTGGAAAGTCTTGGCCCACTTGGAGAAGCAAACCCTGTATTTCCCAGTATCCTCTAATGAAATGGCAACACGGATCAGGTCAGGAAACACCTTAGTATGAGAACAAGTATTGACAAGGCATTTGCTCCATCAAGCTGAGTTTTTGGTATGTTGCATTTAACAATTCACTCGCTGTAGCAGTTGCATCACTCCACCTTTATTGTCAGTCCCAGTTTGCTGATAGACCTGATGACGTTAGAAAATGACAGTGTTTCATGGCACTACAAATCATACTGAGCTGTCCTCTGCTACATCTAGAGGATGATTTTATTTACCCTGATAGATAAACAATGATATTCTGGAAGGCATCAAAGTCCATCATGCCTCAGTAACCTCACAGCAAGAGTGAAAACCTACAGTACTTCCATTTGACCTGCATGTTCAGAGAAACCATGGAAACGATGAGTGTTCTGTGAATACTGGAGCAGGAAATCCTGCTTATTAGTAGGTTAATATTTGTAGAATATTAACCAGAAAAGTGGAAGCAACTGAAAATTTTAATATGGATTAATAGTTACATATTTAATAAATATAAACATACTGATTTGAATTCCATTATGAATCTGAAAAGTGATATGAACAAAGCACATTTTCCAAACTTTTCTCTTGATATTAGACCCTTTCTTCAGTGTGAGAAAAATCCACTTGAAGCAAAAGCTGTATTTTTTGCCTGTTTTTTAAACAAGACAGCTGTTTCATCTCACTGTAGGCCTAGGTACTACCATAGCTATTATGAGTAGCTTCACAATAAGATTTGAGAACTCTTTCCATTAACTTTGTATCTCTAGCACTAGTCCTTCATCATTTTATGCCATAAACCTCAGTCTGCTTTTAGGAAGAAAGTTCCAGAAATCAGAACCATTGATAACATTACAGAAACATTTTTTTAAAAAATTAGTGTCAAAATGAACATTTTCTGTTGATGTGACTGGCTGTTTTGGGGGAGCTTGATGGTTTTGATTTCTTTTTATGTGTGTGTATGTGTTTGTGTTTTGGGTTTTTTAAAAAGCTCCTATATGGTATGTAGAACAAATGCCTTTCTTATGAAATTATTTCGGTCAGGTCTATTTAGGGCTGGCTAAAGAAAGCCTCTGTGACATCACTGATGAGAGTCATTACCAGGACACTTGATGGGAAGCTGCTTCTCCAGCCATGAGATAAGAAGCAGAGCAGTTGAAGGTTGACTTGATTTATTCTGAGAACTTCAAATCAGTATGTTTGTATTTATTAAATAGGTAACTACTAATCCATACTTCCAATGTTCTCTAAACCAGTCCATTGCTTGGATAAACCATAAATGTTTGGTCCCTGATTGACCTTTTGTGCTGTGTAAAACACTCCGAGTGAGAGAGCATTGCTGCCCAGAAACAAAGAAAGGAATCTTTCCAGGATATTACAGTGGTTATATTGCAATATCTTTTTCTTAAAAAGCAGAGATACTTGGCACCAGCACTACTGTAGTGCTGTATGAATGGAATTCACAGACAATGCTACAGTGCTCTATGAATGGAGCTGTGGTGTGAAAGGGCTTCATCAGGACTTGGCCCATCCAGGCATCTAAATGTCTTTGCCACTGATCATTAGCTCACATCAAAGCTAGCACAAAGTCCTTAATTCTCAATGGAAATTAGTGGGCTGTTGGAGTTTCCTTGTTAGAAGCAAAGATCCTTTCCAGTCAAACCTTTTTTTGTGGTGCCCATGGGAACTGTGGACAATCTGTTATTGTCAACTGCTAAGAGCTTGACTACAGTTGATATTTCTCCTTGTTATTTTGATAACACCCAAAAAGCTCAGTTATTTCCTTCCAAAGTCAAAATCAGCATTAGGAAAAAAAAGGTGTCATATGAATTGCCCTGGAGAACAGCCTTGATTCCACTACCGCGAAAGTATATCGCAGACAAATCCATCTCAGCCAGCTCTGCCCACACTCCTGTTGGGCTCTGTTGGCTTTCCCTCACTCCCTCAAGGCAGGCTGCATGGACAGAGAGGAGTTTGGTCACATGTGGGCTGCCATAATCTTCATATTTAGCTGAAAAATCTTCTGAGAGAGACTCTGTACTAATTGCATAGAGGAAGGTGGCCTAAACAGTATGCAGAGATAACTAGGAGCTGAATATTTGACCTAATTGCAGCCCTAACTTTATGTACAGCTGTTTCCAGCACTGTGCTCCCTCACCTTGCTGTGTTTCATGTATTGTTCCTCAAAATGTTTTGGGGAAAAGTTGTATTCTCGTGAACTGGAAGTTAAATCCTACGACAAACCACAAAAATACTGTGCACACTTCCAAGCCTCAGTTTCCCAGGCTCAAAACCTTGAGATGTGCTGCTCCCAGAATGTGTTTGTTTTGAGTCCTCACTCATTCCAGTCTGGCTACTCTGACAGCTCAGTTCAGGAAAACACCACAGAAGTGCAGCAAAGGTAACAAAAGGCATGACAAGGCCCATCCAACCTACTCATGACTGTGTGCTCAGAGGATTCATATCCATGTGAATAGAAAGATAATGAAGCATGAAATCTAGGATAACTGAGGAAGATGACCAAAACATATCAGCTTCTCCAGCACTCAGTGAAATAAATAATTCCATAACAAAGTACAACCCAAGTAACAACATGACCCACTCGTATCGACACCACAACCTCTGCCATTTTGCAGAGACCATACCAGGTTCAAAACACTAACATTGGCAGACACACCAAAATGAAAGCCCCATCCTCTTATGCCCCTTTTTCCAACTATTTTGCCTTCCTCAAAATAGTGTCTTTTAGCCATCTCACCACCCAGGTCTTCAATTTTATTAGCACAGCTGCCTTCACTCTTATCCAGAGGGCAGGATAAGCCTACAGTTACTGTACACTAAACAGAAACACCTGTGACTCTCTCTTTTTCATATAAATTCATATATATACCTATATCAGTTATTATTTCTTTTCTTCAGAGCACTAAGTTCCATGTTCTGCAAAGGAAAATAAATCCTCATCCTTACATTCTCTTCCACACCCCCCACGTGGCCTTGACAGACAAGCACAGACGGTGCAGCAAATATTTCACTTCATTTTATTTTAAAGAAAAGGGGAGAGGGGGAAAGAGAATTCTTGTGGCATTCCAGAGGTCCCTGGACACTCATTCCAAATGCCGGAGTTGGGCCCTGGGTGAGTTTCAGTCTAAAACAGAACCTGGGTTTCTAGGCAGCAATCCAAACTCAACACAGACACTTTTTTCTTTCTAAATCAGTTAAAAAAAATTAAGACCTAAAGAGAAGGGGAGGGAAAAGAAGAAGGGAAAAAGAGAAGGAAGAGAGAGAAGTGAAGGGGAAGGAGACAGAACCAAGGAAGAAGAAAATGAGTGGAACAGGAAGAATCCAAGCCCTCTGGGTTTTTGGGGTTTTTTTTGTCAACCTGGAGTTTTCTCACCAATAGACAGAGTTCTAACCATTCAAGGAGAAAGGCAGTTTCCCTCATGGCCATGAACAAACAGTGAAGAGAATCAGGACACCTTTCTCTTCATGGTGATGTCTCCTGCCAGAGTAGAGGAGGCTGGTTTTCCAGATGGTTCTCACCATGTTTTGCCCACATTGGCTCTGGTCACTCATTTCCCTGGTGCACAAGTGAGGGCAGCTCCAGCACACCAGTCCTGGAGATGTCCAGCTCTCACTTATGTACCCAGCCCCACTACAGCTTTGCCTAATCAGATCATTTGCATGCCCAGATCTATGCAGCTCAATCTATCCAGCACCCTGCTCATCACAGGGGATGTGCTGCACTGCTGGAGAAATGGGGAAACTCCCTCAATACAATCAATGACTCCTAGTGACCACAGCCCACAGAAAGGCTCTTGCTTCTATGCCACTTTGCATTTCATGGCATTAATCAACACTGGGGTATACTCAGAAAGTAAATCAATTGAGTAATGCAGTTTCTTACCTCACTCAGCTTAGCCCAGTTGAAGGATTTCAGAGGATGTGAAGGCTGAGGGATGGATTTCTTCTTCAGAGTGGGGCCACCAGTGCTGAAGGTGGTTGTTGAAGGGGGTGGCACCCCCATGCTGAAGAAAGGTGGTGCTCCTGGTGGAGGAGGAGGTCCTCCTGGTGGAGGTGGTGGGGCAGGAGGAGGGGGACAGCTGGCAAAAGGCAGAGGAGGTGGCAGTGGTGGCAAATTCTCAGACATGAGAGAAGAGGACAAAGCTAATGGGCCACCTGGAGGAGGGGGTGGTGGGGGTGGGAAGGAAATGCTGCCCCCTTGCTGGAAAATAAAAAACACAGAGAAAAAGAAAGCAAACAGTTTAAAAGGCACAATAACTCCATGTTGCCAGCTGATGTGATTTTATTACAACTCTCAAAATATTTGATGTTTTCTTTAAAGCCTCCTGCACTCAAAGCCATCCAATAAAGGGAGGAATCTCAGCTTTCAGAAAGTTTCAAGCCCATGGAGTTGTGGAGAAGAGCTTGAAAAAAGAACCATAAATGGCTCAGAAAAACAGAAAGATAGTAAAAGAAGCCAAAATGTATTATTTTCTCCTTATGTATGGAAAAAGAGAAAAGTTCAATCTTATGAACTTTTGAACTCCTGGGTTTAAAAGCTAAGGGTTTGAAACACTGAATACCTGTCATTAGGCCTCACTAATGCAAAGGGAGAGGGGAGTAGGGAATGAATCTGCTTTCTGCAGCGTCTAACTTCTCAGGGCTGTGTTCTGGTGAGTTCTGGTGGCTCAGGCACACTGCTGGGATAGATGGAGCACCAAAGAGGAGGGATCATCTGCAAATGTCACTTGCAGAACTCCGAGGCAGTTCAGATGCTCTTGCAGAATGACAGGAATCCTGTTTCTTATTTACTTTTGTGTCAGGGAGATTTCCCTCTATTCCACTGAAATAACAGCCAGGGCCACCCCACTCAGCAGTGAAAATTATGGCCAGAGGAGGACACGTGTGCCTCAGCAGCTCCTGCAAGGAAGGCGGCTGAGGAGAAGGAATGGAGCAGCCCATGCATTAACCATTCTATACCACCAGCTCAGGGATTTTGGTCTCAGCTAAAAGCTGAGCAGCTTCTAAGTAATCTCTATTATGACCACAGATGTGCTTCATGCATAATATGCTTTTGTTCATCGTTCACTAGTTAGCAGCCTTTAAACAAGGATGGGGAAGACTCCCAGTCTCATACCGAGAACTCATTAAGTTGAGCCACCAGATCATTCATCTGGTCTCGAGTCTGGCGCAGCTCCAAGGATTCCTTCTGCAGCTTGTCCTTCATTTTGTTCAGCGTCTTCATCATTTCATCCTTCTCCTGGGTCTTTGTTTCACATTCCCGCTCCTTCTTCTCTAGCCTGCTCATCAGCTCAGCATGGTCTAGGGGGAACACGCAAGAGGGACTGATGAAATAAAATAAAGCTCATGAACAGTCCCTGAGGAAATGTAGGTTATGCTGAAATAAACCTGACAATTCTGTCAGTTCAAGCAGGGATGTATAATGAGAACAAGAAAAAGAAAATAGAGTCTGACTGTCTTGACAATGACCTTCAGTGATCAAGACAGCAATGCCTAAGTTTCAGTTAGACTGTAAAAATTACTTCATGTGAGGACTGAAAGAACCCCCATCCTGTGAAACACATAAACTGTTCACCATGACACAAAATGTCTGCAAAAGTGAAAGTTGTGCCCACTTCTGCTGCTCTGTGAATGAACTGGGATCAGTTTCTGCCTGTGCAAGCACAGAGGATGCACTCACCTTTCCGGAACTTCTCTGCCTGATCCCTCCACTGCTTGACCTCATTTTCATTTACCAGCCTGAAAGATGAAATGAGATCATTTAAACTTTTCCTGAGCTTCACATGTTGAAAGATAAGTGGCCATTATGCATAGTGATCAGCAAAAGGTAACCTCGTGTGTGTACAAGTTTTTACAGGATCACGCCAGTGGTCCTTCTGGATCCAGATTCTGTCCCCTAGCCTACAGGTAATATAAAAATGATGCCTTTATACTACTCAATGTCATAAAAAGGGATAAAGAAATGGATGGGGAAGAAAGTCCTCATGCATTCCTGTCTTCAGGTAACGCCTTCAAAGTGCCAAGTCTACTTATTTTGAAAGAGTGAAGTCATCACTAAAATAATCACAGTTGCAATGGGTTACAGATTACTCCATCCTTAATATAAGACCAGATTGTCATAGTTTTTTTCTACTTTCTGTGGTTCTGTTTTTTCTTTCTTACAAGGAGGAAGAACACTTCTCTATTGCGTAACACATCAGTAACAAGGCAATTCTCATATCTCATACTGGCACAGCTATTTCCTATTGCTGACAGAAAATATGCAGGGCATGCTGGGGATTGATTAGATATGCAGAATGAGGAGTAGCCATGGAAGTAGAAAGGGAAGATCAGGCATGAAATCTACAATGAAGTCTGGTATCCAACAACACTGTATTTTTCCACGACAAGAAATCAGTTTCAATTTTGGCTCATGCCTATAACAAGACGAACTATAAAATTTTTAGCACAGGAGAAATTGGTTTCATACAGGACTTATGTTCTATAAATGTTCTTTTCAGTGGATAATTCAGAAGGGTAATGGGCCATGAATTACCTGCAGAGGCAGTTGGATGAAATGAAGAATCCAAAAGTTTGGCTAAAAAAGGACTGAGAACAGGGAAGTTGAGAAGAGAGCCAGCTCATGTAGCTAGACTTCTCAAATGATGCATCCTATGGGAAAAAATAATGGTAATGCCCTCAACCAAGTCTGTGGGTGAGAGCAAACAGACATTTTATGAAGAGGTAAGAGGTTTTGTGTGCCAAATGGGGACTGCTTTCCCCTATTCGCAATCTTTCTAAACCACGTGCTCATTAGAGAGGAATGGGATCTACATAGAGATGATGACATTATTTTTACTTTTTAGTATCAAGGAAAGCTTTCATGAGCATCCTGAATGAAAAAAAAAGACACATGAGGAAGCCTTGTTATAAAATCATAAGCATTTTTTCTGCTCTTCTGACCAGAATAACATTTACTAGAAGTCAAATACAAGCACTTTGCTAGAAAACACTGCCAAGATAGGATGTCATTAGAAGGAAACTACCTAGAAGACTTGACCATTTAACAAGACAACGAGAAGCTGTAAGTTGGAATAAGAAAGCCCTCACATATGATATTTTATTTCTTAAGCACCTGCGTATTGATCATATCCTTATACCTGCATAACAGAAATAAACAATAATAATGCAGCTTACATTTTAATGATATTTTTGACATTGAAGTTTTCCAATGGAGCTATATCTGGATCATCTCCTCGTTCATCCTGGAGAACAATTTGTTGAAGTATTCTGTCCAACAGCTGCCACTGTTGGAAGTTTCCTCCATTCCTCTTATCTGTATTGAAAAAAGACCAACCCATTAGAACTTCCAATTCCATACCAAAGTGAAGAGACCTGCCAAAAAACTGGCATTCCTTCCTTCCCAACTTTCATCTCAGTCCTGTGTGGGATGCACTACAGACCACAAAGACTAACTCTGAACAGTTGCTAGCAGATTATTTACAAACACCTGGCACACTGGGACAGCACAAAGCAGGCACGGGCAACTTTGTGCCTGATGTGCACGTTCAGGCTATGCAACCCTTTCGACAGGTTAGCCATAAATTGCACTTTAAATATCTATAAAAAGGATTTCTTTCTGATAACTAATACTCAGTGTTTTCTGGGGCTTGATGTTGAGGTCACTGTAAAAACAGTGAGATGTTCTATCCCCACAATTGGTTATCTGCAGGTCAGTGAAACTCAGCTGGCATGAAAAATTTGTACAAACACGACTGGAAAGTGCAGAGATAAAGAATAGAAATCGAACCAAAGGGACTGATCCCATGGATATCAAAACAGAAGAGCCAGAACAACACTAAGTCCACCTCAGCTCTGTAAGTTACATAACCTAGATCTCTAGATTCTTTAAAACTGCTCCAGTATGATCCTGCCCTGGCCTAACAGATTTAGTGCTTTGGCCACCAAAAATCCCAGTCAATACATAAAGCTCAAGCTCTGCTCTAAAGGGTAATATAAAAGAGGCCACTGAGACGATGTACTGCCTGAATCTGTACATGGCAGTACTTGAATCTAATGGGAGCCTGAGAACATACCACATATCACATTACTTGCTGAAGAGCACACCACAGTACATCTCCCTCACGTTCCCATCTCAGTCCAACTGCTCACATAGTGATTAAAATAATGGAAGACCAGCACCTCACACCAAACAGGATCAAGGCAGGCAGTTCTTTAGTGACCTGCCTGTTACACTCTGGATGCATAACTGAATTATTTTATTACAGTTAACAAGAAGATTCTTATCACTTCCTTTGGAAACAAATTCCAATATTATTTTTTCACTTTGCGTTTGGGAACTCTCCACTGTTGCACTGCCATGAGATGGCAGCCTGAACACTTGCTGTGGAATTTCCCAGTGGCAGAACAGCTTTCAGTACTGTACTGTTACACCATAAAAAATCCTCAGTGTCTTTTTTTAATATTCAAAATGCTATCTATTTCTGGGAATTCCCTGATCTATAGCACAAGGACTCTTTTTTAAAACTTCTGACTTAAAATCATTGAAAGCTCTGTCAGTGACTAACTGGAATGTCTCAGCTACTCAATTTTATTTGCAAGTGCAGAGAGGTCAGACTGCTGCCCTAAGTATCGTGACAAGAATTTTGCTGGCTGTAAGATGCCAAGTTCATTAGCCACAGCCAAGTTCTGAATGGGAGACAAGGGCAGTGTGTGCCCTGGTATCTGTGAACTTGTACCTACACCAAAGCTTCACCCAGTTCTCCAGTGCCCCTTGCTTTTGAAATCTGTAAATATACTCACATGGCATCTGCAAGCAGTGCTGGAGGATGGATAACAAATAGGGATAGGCATCTGTATGCTTCAATCTCTTCTTGATCAACTCAAACATCTGAGAGGCACTTTTTGTATCAATGTGGATCTGAAGTGAGAGAAGAGAAAAACCATCCACAATGACAGCCTAATTAACTGTGAAAGATCCAATCAATACAAAGACAGGCAAATTTCCAGCAACTGAACCTCTGCAAAGTCTCCTGCCATGTCCAGCTGCAGGTTCCAGGGACAGGCCACACGGGTCTTTGACATCACCATTGCCATCCCATTGTCATCCGGTATGGAAAAGATCCCCAAAGTAAAGGGCTAGAAAGGCAGGAGGCATGCAAAGCCACCAAGAACTGCTCTGGAGCAAGCAAAACATTTGGGTCCCAGAAATTGGTGGCACAAATAGTAGAAACTAAGCAAGAAAGGGTCAGTTGGTCTGTATCAGTGTGCAGCAAGAGCTGTTCACGAAGAAGAAAGGGAGTAAACCATTCAGGACCCTACAGTTTTTTATTGATGCTAGAGGTTGTCTTTGGTTTATGTTAGTCTTTAAAATCCACATATTCTAGAATGCTGATCCCCTCCACAGGCTCTGAGGCAACAGTTGTCAGCAGAGTTACATGCAACCTTGGGAAGAATACCAGAAAATAGCCCGAACTCCACCCATAGTCCTGTAAAGGGGATGTCTGAAACTAGAAGGCATCCAGATCATCAGGACTGAGAGCCTGAGAGCACCGTTGAGAACCTCCTTCACTCCTGAACATTCAGGCAAACAAAAGAAAGAAGTTTTTATCAAAGATACTAATCAGAAGCCCTTTGTGTGACCACTGTTTTCATTGTTCACACACCACAAACCTCCTGCTTGCTAAATGAAGAACAGTGAAAACAAGAGCATCAGCCACTCTCAGCATCAAAGTCAAACATTAGTTTTAGGGAGCACAAAGGAAAGGTGCACCAAGCATCCCAAGTGGATGCAAGCTCAGCTTTGGCAAGTTCAGGTGCTCCAAAGAAAACCTTACCAGGTCAAACCGCTTGGCAAGCTCCAGGTCATCTTCATTTCTGACCATCTCAAAGAAATCTAAATGTCTAAAAGGAAACAGAAAAACAAAACATCTGCCAATGCTCATGGCATGATTCAGAAACTAAGTGTCACTAGAGAAGCAACAATATCTCAGTTCAGCTAGAATGTGGAAAAGGCAAGCCTTTCTTACATGAAGTGCTGTCACAGATATGCAACACAAGGAGGTCATTGACAGGCCAAAAGAAAGGGTAGCAGAGGTGTACACACTCTGTAACTCTGTGCTAAGCCACTGTGTTGAGGTAAGGTGCAAAAAATAGACACAAAATATAAAAGGGATATTCTGGTTTTGATGAATGCAATGCCTGCAGTGGTAATACATTTCTAAAAAGTCCACACCATGCTTGCTAGCCAGCTATTGGATCATTAACAAGTTGTTTCTTCTAAACACTGGAGCAGAAATGCATTCAGTGGATCACTTCACAACAGTCTCTAGATATGCCTACTGATAAGCACCGCAGCATGCCTGTGTTTGGATCTGGATGACCTGGTGAGTGACACATTTGACCATCTGGACTTGTCTTACACAGAGACTGGAGAACAGCAGATGACGTGGAGAAGGGCTGTGCCCTCGTACAGATCTGGTACAAGAGTCTGTGTAATTCAAGCATCTGAGATCCTCTCAAACCTTTGTCATTTTCCTGACTAACTTGTAAAATCCAAAAATGCCCAAAGTTCTCCCTAAACACTCCTGGTTACTGTCCAAAGGAATACAGATTACCTATAGGACAGATTCTCTTATTCTTGTTTTTAATGTTGCAGATCAAAAGTAACATTCCTGGTTCCAGCTCTGCAGCAAACTGTAGATATACAACTTAGAAACTCAAAACCTGCACTTAGACCACACATACTCAGTCACAATGAAGTCAGTGAACTATTGGCTTCCCTCCCTCCTACCAGGACAGGCTTTTGTTCCAGTTTTGCTTCAAGAGAAAACAATTAGAATGTTTTTTATATTTTTTCATTCTGACTGCCATCCTCAGCTGAGAAGAAAAGCAATTAAGGAACTCCTTTGCCACAGCCTCTGCCAATTGAATATGTATGTTTACTACTTTCTCTGTTGACGTTAATTTTAGGATAATTTTTTTTTTAAAATTTTCTTTTTGTTTTTTTAGGGAGTCATTTTCAAGAAGGGACAGAGGCAGCTGTCTCAAAGAGAGAGGAGTTTCTAAGAAGTCTTTCTGTTCATCTGTAGCTATTCTCAGAAATTAAGTCTTACCTGTCCAGTGTGGCATTCTCGTGTCCTCTGAGCTTGTCAATGACAGGTTGAATTCCCAGCATTAGAAACTCATATCGGAGATGCAATCGGAACTCCAAATTGTCCTTAAAAAATGGGGGGAAACCAAGTTATTTGTTTTCAAAAGCTGTCAATCACATTTTAAAAATAATTACTTAAAACTTCAGTTCTTCTCTTTTTAATATTCTCTATCCTGACACCAAATTCACAGAATGGATAATTCCAAAAAAGTAAGTAAAAAAGGAATAAATGCCTTTGCCTCCATTTCACTTAAAAGTACATTTACGTACTATGAATTTTGCATATGAAGTCATAAGGACAGCACACTCCATGTTGTTCCATAAGGAACAGAAGCTACTGGCATTTTTCCTGCTAGTCCTTTGGAGGTTCCCCTCCTGGCTACAGATGCAGACCATTGCAGTCTTCCTCCTATTTTTTTGTTTATTTGTCAAAAACCCATATACATAAAACCACATACTCTGACAAATCTTAGACATCTATTCAGTGGGGTGCTACAGGATTCCCAGAGACAGAGACAAATACATTATCAGATAGATCTCATGAGCTTTTTGTCTTTTGTGGTTTAACCAAAAAAAAAGAAAAGCCAATGTCACAAAAGTAACACTTTTAATGACATAAATTCTATCCTTCAGACTCAAAAGGAAGTCTTGTTAGTAAAACAACTGTGCTTTTTTCTGAAATGTTTTGCTTTGATATTTTAAAATTAAAATGCTTTGACTTTTGCTCTGAGTCAAAACAGCATTTCAAAACATTTCTGAAGGTAAACCAAAATATTTTCTAAAAAGGCTGGAATAAAAAGGTAAATGCTATGCAGTTCTTAAAACAAACCAAAAAACCCCCCACAACCAAAACAGCAAAAACCAACTAACCAACCAGCCAACCAACCAAAAAAACAACACAAATAATTACTTCAGTGTAAGTAGTCTATGCCATATTGAAGAAGCCCAAAATGAAATAATATGGAAGACATTATGAGACTGACCTTAACAATTAAGCATTATTTTCCACAAAATATATCCACTCACTACCACAAGATTTATGACTTAATCTACTAACTATTTCCAAGGTAAACTAATTTAAACATAACATTTTAGAAGGAATTTCCAGGGCAGTGACTCACCTCACCAGCACCTGCATTCAGAACAGCATTGATAAAGGACATGATGGCTGTTTTGAGGTTTACTTCATCTCGGTATCGCCCCATGCTTCGGTCTAGCTCATTTAACAAGGACTGAAACAGAACAGCAAGCTGGGTTAGAGAGCAAATCTAATCTCTTGCAGGATAGATTGCACTGCTGTGTACAGGGGAGATAATTGTAAAGAGAAGCTGTCTTCTGAGGAGTAAAGCCTATGCCTGAACCTTGAGAGATTTATCCTTGTTCCTTCACTTACCACCTTTCAACATGAAGCAGACAATTATTACTTGTTGGTAAGCTCCTTTAAGGGATTTTCAAATAACAGGGATATCCCCTGTGCACACAGCTCCAAAGCTCAAAGGAGAATTATGCATCTCCACTGGAAGTGCAGTAAAGCTCCAGTTTCCATGTTGCAGACTCATGGAATGGTTTGGGTTACAAATGACCTTTAAAGATCATCTAGTCCTGATCCCCCTGTCAAGGGCAGGAACATCTTTCTGCCAGACCAGGCTCCTCAAAGCCCCATCCAGCCTGGCCTCAAACACTTCCAGGGATGAGGCATCTGCAACTTTTCCGGTCAACCTGTTCCAGTGCCTTTCCACCCTCATCATAAAAAAAACCTCTTCCATTTAGCCATTCTATGTCCAGCCTCTTACAGTTTAAATCCTTTAGCCCTTGTCCTGTCACAACAGACCCTGCTAAAACGCCTTTCTCCATTTTTCTTATAAGCTCTGTTTATTAAAAGGCTGCTGGAAGTTCTCTCCTGGAGGCTGCACACCCCACTATCAACCAACCCACAGCGGGTGTTTGACACAGGAATGCTTTTGGTCTAATTTCTGCATACATATTGATATTTTACCATGATCTTGTGAACATTAGGAGACAAAGGAGAAAAAGACTAGACAAATAACATTGGTGGCATTTGCCTTATTTAGCATTAATTCCACTTGAATATTTACCAAAGAGGTTATATGCAGAACCTGATTAGCCATGAAAGCAATCCTACTTTTAGTTTTGTGCTGATCACCATTAATATTCACTTCAGGATCTTCTCTGATCAGTTCATAATTCCAAGGATGATTCTCCTTACTGAAGGAGTAACGAATTCCACTTGAGATCTGCCAGATCAGCTGTATGAGTCTCACCCCAGCATTAATAATAAATGCCTTACACTCATATATCTGTTTTGCTGTCGCACTAAAAAAGAGAGAATTCTTTTTAGTCTCCCTGAGAAGTTTTGACCATAAAGGAATAACGAAGACAAAAATAACTTTTTAGTGTTTGGCTCAGCAGACCATCTAAATAATATTTTGAAGCTATGATGCTGAGTAAGGAAGTTCATTTTCCTCTAGTCAGTCTTTTGTCCCTGGTTACTGAAAGTGTTCATTCATAGCAAAATCTTTCCTCTGCTAGTCACCATAGGTCTATCTTGTTTCCTGTAGAAAGCCACAGAGATATGTCTCAAGAAACAGGACAAATATCCTCCTGTGCATTCTTCAGGGGAAAGAATAACCTCCTGGCTTCATGCTTGTTTTTGTGCAAAAATATTTTGACCTATCATGCACTGCTACTGACAGCTGTTTCTACATCTGAGCATAGTATGCTCATAACCAAACAAGCTCGATTTCATAAACTCCTCTCTCTTGCTGCTTCTAAATTTCCCACCTGGAATTTTCAAATTTCCCTACTCCACGCATTTGAGCTTCAATTTCATCCAACGGCCCAGTAACTGTGCTATGATTAAATAGTATTTTGCTAGAAATGGGAACGACTCTTACATAAAAGCACACAAAATGCTCTACTGAGTCAGACTGGTGGTCAGCTCAATCCAGCACCCTATCTCTAACAGTGGCAATCAGAAACTATCTGAGAAGTCTTTAAATTCACCAACAAAACCAACTGTTCGACTTGAAAAACAAGCAGAAGTGAAATAAATGAGAAAATTTTATTCTGTTACTGCCAGATTTGACACTGAAATCCAAAACACATGTGCCTTCCTGGAATAACTGAATTAGCCATCACTACAGAAGCAGCATAACCAAGGATGGTTTTGCTGGTTTTCTTCAGAGGCTTCATTCCTATCATATTTTCTCACAGACTTTTAGGAACATGCTAGAATCTATGAAACAGCATCAGGTACAGCATCCAGCCAGGGTCAAGGATGCTAACAAAAGTTTCCTAACCCCCATTTCAGAACACTGAACTAGGAGCAGAATGCAATGGGAGGCAAACAAAATTCAGGGCAAGAAAACTCAAAAGTCTGTGTTGCACTAATCCAATTGAAGAGCAGTACATTACACTACACATGTAATTGTTCAGCTTGAGAAGGAAACACTGTAAGCTCAAGTAATTCCTAAGCATCAGTCTACACTCACATACTGCAGCCAAACTCCAATATCTCCAAGTCTTTGCAAATGGCTGAGGTTCAAATCTTCACTTGAACATTTCCTGTGAAAAAGATTCCACCACACCTCTTGGCAGCCACTTCTTGTGGCCCAGTTGATCTTATGGTTATAAAGGTTTTTCCTACTATTTATGCAAAACTTTCCTCACTTAATCCCATTATTCCTCATCACTGACAACCAGTAGGGTTTCATTCAATCTGAAGTAAACCTCAAAAGGCTTTGGTTGAGCCCTAAAGGGAAGAAGGAAATCAAGGGTGAAAACAGCCTTTTAATTTGTTCCTTGTTAGATCCTTTACTACAATTCCAAATTGATCAGATTTCTCCTTACAAATTATGGTCTGTACTGACAGCGTTTAATACAAACCAGGCAAGGGGGCTCTGGAAGGAATGCTCCTGGCCTCCACCTTTTCAACTGACAATATCAAACTTCCTTTATTCATTCACCCCAAGCCTCAAAATCTCTAGCAGCATTAAGAAAAACAGGAGTCTTCTGCCCAAAGTAGCCCAGTTAATATTTCCATTGGCAAGTGAAATCAGCTTCTTTCAGACAGTATCTAACACCCAGGTTTTCTCAAGGCTGGAAGGAAAATTCTTTCTCCCCACAGGGATCCACAGCTAGATGT
Source organism: Illadopsis cleaveri (assembly GCA_013399915.1). Taxonomy (NCBI): domain Eukaryota; kingdom Metazoa; phylum Chordata; class Aves; order Passeriformes; family Timaliidae; genus Illadopsis; species Illadopsis cleaveri. The sequence continues at coordinate 278,376 of VXBB01008367.1, forward strand.
GTGCTTTAAATAGCAAGCTATGCTGGAAGAGCATCCTGATAAACTTTTTGGGCCAATAGAGCATTATGACTTTGCAATGCTAGTTTTGTCTCAAAATATAGTATGTTAAAAAGTATAGTGTGCTACAATGTCATGACACCGAGAAAAGGAGGAGAAGCAGCAAGGATAACAACATACAGAAAGCAACAGCTTAGGGGAGAGAAAGACTGTGCCCCTTTCACAAGGGAAACCAGTCATAAATAGGATTATTTCAGATTTAAAATCAGAGACTCTTCCTTCTCAGTTTTCATAGCATTTTATAAAACTCCATCTTCACAAGAAAAAGATAAAAAGACAAAGTAACGTTTTTATGATCACACAGTGAGCCAGTGACAGGATTACACTGAATACATGGAAAAAAAAATCCCAGCAAGGACAACAAGGACTCATCTTCCTAATTCCACATTTCTGCTCTGAGGATTTACTGTTTGGATTTCAAGTGTTTTCTTTCATCTCTGTTCTTTAAGGGGCAGAGTAGGATTTGTAGGCAAAGTAGCATGTTTCAAAAAGCTGGATGAAGACAAGAGTTTTCCAGATTGCCTCATGAAGGAGATTGAAGGCTTGCCCTAATACTACTGTGGTATTTGAGTACAGAAGGAGTATTGCTCTGAAAAGGACAATTTTCAAGGAATATTTTAAGATGAATTACAGACTGCCCTGTTGAACATTAAAGTCAGAATCATTCCAGGCAGAAGCGCATTATAAAAGAAGGGTCAATAATTAAAGCAAGCAAAGGGAAAAGCTCAGGCAAGAAGATGCGGCAAATGAGAGAAAATAGGAACAGTGACTATATAAATTAAGACACAAACACAGTACAGAATCTTGTTGCAAGTGCCAAGACAAGGATGACCCTTACAGGCCTATTAACACACTGAATATCAAAGGCACAGGGTAAGCTGCAGCACAAAAAGGCAAGAATGAAGACTGGAACCTCAACAAAAAAAGAGTAAGTTCTGGAGAATCTCCCCAGGGCTTTAAAGTGAATCCTGACTGAAGTTAGGGACTGACAATTGTAGTCAGTAGATGAAATGCTGGCAATTTAGAAAGAAATAATATTTTACATCAGTTTCAATTCAGAGTAAAATCTGAAATTTTTTGCTAAGGAAATAGTCCTTCATATTCATATAAGTTCTATTTATATTTTCCATTAACTTCATTTTAAAAAATTAAGAAAAGAAAGAACACATCAAGAAGCAAAGACATCCTTTTTGAATCATTTCAGCACTGTTTGATTAATAGTCTTCAGTCGGTATTACTTGGTGCAATTTAATTCAGCTTATTGGGACTAAAAGCATTTATAATGCTCAGGAATTTCACTGTCATTTGAATTTTGACTTCAGATACAGTAGTATAAAACTGTAAGTTTTCTATTCAAGTAATAGGAGCTGTTGCAGAACAGAGTTAATATAAGTTTAATAAGAACCATATCTTAAATTACAGCTTTCCTTCTTCACTAATTCACCAGTTGCTGAGTCTTCTGACAACTTTTGGCATCTGTGCCAGGTAGCAGGAGTTGTGTTTAGAACATTGACTAGCAATAACTTCTTACATTCAACAAAATGTGCCATGCTTTATGTTGCTGTGTTAAATACATGATCTCTATGCTCCACCACACTTACGCAAACTGGAAATAATCACTGTTTCAATCTAAAGTTGTCAGCAGCACGTTATTCAGGAGCTCAGGTTTTAGATAGCTGTCAGTAAATCATTCTGAACATCTCTCTTCCTTCTTACAAATAGGAGTGGAGGCAGAACCATTTATCCCAAATTATTATGCATCACAATGATATTCCTTTTCAAAACAAAAAAAATTGTTTTGGAGAAAAGTAGATCTGTATTAGTGTTAATTACATTAATCTCCTGATTCCCCAGTGGACATAGTGCTGGTCACCACGAATGACATGAGGGAGAATGGGACACCTAGGATTACTGCTACCTGTAAGAGCTGAAAACAGATAATATACAAAGTACCAGCTTTCACAGATGAGGAGGAATAAATTGACAGCAAGATGGCTGAATTGGATGACAAATATTTTCTACCACTATAGTCAGGAAGGCAACTTAAGGAAAAGGAACACTGGCATTGATATTGTCAGAGGTCAGCATCACCTCTAAGTTATTTGTTGGACATTCCAACAAAAGTGAGCTCAGTACAATTTCCAGAAAGCCCTGCACATTTACTTCAAAAGAACTGAGTTGATTTCCAAAATTTGAGATTATTTTCCTCTTATGTATTGCATCTCTAATTTAGCCATTGTCTTGCAAAGAAGACAGCTGAGCTGTGCCTTTACAGTTCCCAAATTTCTTTCCATCCACCAATTAGAATCAGTCTGTAATGATGGACCATAGAGGCAATGGAATAAGTTTCTAGTCTGCATAGCTTCTCCTGTTCCTACAGTTTAGTTCACAGTTTTATTACTTTCACAGAAAGAATTCTTGTTTGTGGGTTCTGCCAGATTCCCCACTTGTGGTGGATAATTTTCAATATAACAGCGTTTAGGTGTGGCTAGTCAAAGTCAAGATGCAAAGTATGAAGTTTGCTGCAAGCTCCACATTTTTTGAACACTTCAATACATCAAAAGATGCTTCTAAATACTCAACCTGCAGGAAACATAGCCCCCAAAGGCTTCAGTTTCACACCTAAAGGATATCTTCAGATACTTGCAAACTCCGGGTTACAAAGATTACATTCAGGACTAAGATTAGAAGAGGATAAAAAAAGGCTTCCATTGTACACTACATCTTTGAAGCTTACAGGAAAGGTACAATACAAGCATTTTTAGCTCATCCCTCTTTTAAAATGGCTTCCCATATTCAAGTTACAGTGGATGTTTTTCTTGACAATAAGCTGCAAGACTGTTTTGAAACAGAGGTGCAGGAGGACAAGAGGCAAAGAGATGGAACACTCTTAATCTCATGTGCTAGACTATCAGAGAAACTTCCTCTAAAATGTAAAAAAGACCATGACCACATTTGTTTCTTCGGGATTTAAAAAAATCCCCAGCTTCTCTCTTAGAAGAACAACTGAAGATGGATGAGGAATGTCTTTGGACATTTTACCTCCTCAAAATTCAACTCAAGCTATTGCTGAGTGTAGTGGAAAATCCCATTTCAGTCTCTAAACACAAGTATTAGTAATTGCAAACAAGAACACATTCTTTCTGCTGAATCATTTTGGGGCTTGGGTGGGGCTTCTTTTTGTTTTTTTTTTTCACTTGAGAAATAAAAGACAGAGTATCCATTTATATTTCATTTTTTCCCTGAATGGAAAAGTATTTTGACAAGTGCAGCATTTATGTAGAGTACTTTTCATGAATGTAAGAGACTGGTAAGCACCTGCCAATCATTCCACCAGATTCCTCAAAAGCTACCACATTTTACCCAGCAATGACTTACCTCAGTTATCCAGTAACTTTTAAATCAACATAGAAACAGAGAGGGCGAGAGAGAGAGAAAACCCACCTAGGGTAAACTCAGCACCTATCCCATATGGGCTTACGGAGCAGAGTCAATTGGTCCAGTAAGGGCAAGTTAACACGGGACCACAAGTGTAGTCAGGCTTGTGAGTTACTGCTTTTTGCTAAGCAGCTCAAGTTATCCCCACCTGTCTTCCAAGTATAACAGAATGTCATATAAATTCAGGAAGGATTCTTTATTTCAGCTAATTACTAGACAATAAGCTGACTCTAAACTTTTTCCTTCTCCTCCTGAGGCAGTACCCACTAACCTCCACATCGTAGCTCATGTACATGGCTTACTTCCTGCATCTGCATTCCTATCCTACTCCTGTACTAAAGAATGGTGACACATTCTTATGGCTGCAGCTGTAATCTCTTCACCTTCCAAGGTTTACTGTAATTATGAATTTCCTTATTGAAATAGCCTCAAGAGCTTCCAACTGAGGCTGAAAGGCTCCCACTTCTGGAGGATATCGAAGACACACATTAAGTCTGAATAGACAAGCAATGCAAATAGGGCAGTGCACATAGAGGGATGGACCTGCCAATGCCAAATACAGGTTAATATCAAATCAAGATCTCCTGTATCCCTGTCCCAGGTCTGAGTCACAGTCACTGAATCCCATCATGCATTTGATTCTAACACAAACATTGGCAGCTACTGTCCATCAGCACAGACTGTTTCCCCACTCACTTTTACAGTAATAAGTTAATTGTAGGTCAAAAACCACTAGCTAAGAAGGAAGTAGGAGAAAATAACTATCAGGCACTGGGATCCAGTGCCTGTTGGCACACCACTTTAATCATTTCACCTAAGAAAGAACAGTAAATGGGTGAGATTATCCCAAAGTTAAGGAGCCACAGCTTCACACAAGGCAACAGATTCTCTACTACCTTTTTGTAAAGGTGCTCAGTTCACGGGGAAGAAGAGCATAATAGTAGCAGCCAGTTGTTTCTACAATAAAAGCCTGTCACTGGCCTTCCTCAAGGTCTCTGAGAATGCACTTCCCCTCCATGGTCTGAATGGAAGTTATTTGAGCCAACAATTGCTAAGTGACGACAATTCACAAGTTGATTGCTAAGTGGCAAGTGAAGTGCCTCCACGACACATAATTAAATTCACTGTCTGCATTATTTAATCCACAATTCTTTTATTACTAAATTAAAGATTTAAAATCAGGACAGAGGCTCCTGGAATTCTGTGGCTTCAGCTTCTAGGACAGAACAAATCATTACCACCCCAGAAATGCCATCAAGCTAGAGTATGAGCAGATAATCAGCTTTCATTTAGCACAGCAAACCTCCATTTTCAGGCAAAATATATGGAATTTTAAGTTAGGATTAATGACAAGCAATATGTCTTGAAATGTAAATATAAATAGATAAATAATTTATTTGAGGAATTTCCCTTCCTAAAACAAAATTATAAATATTGCCTTTTTACTACTTAGCAAGTTTGCAATAGATGCACTGTAAAATCACTCCCAGCAGAGGTTCCTGATTCTGGGTATCTCTATCAGAGTATCCTCTTTTTACCTGGAATCTTGTCCTTTCTGCAGCATAGACTTGGTAGTGAAGCATGGCTTGCAAGACTTTTTTGTGACCATCTGGTACCAAGCAGACAGCCCCTAGGATCTCCAGCACAGCAATCTTGGTCTTAATGTTCTCAGTCCTTAAGCTCTGGGATATGATGTTGATACTCTCTGGATGGGCCAGGACATGAGCCCGTCCTTGGGAGTTGTTCATCAGTGCCTTGATACACCCTATAACGGATGTGTGGATGCGGCTCTCCGAGGTCTCATAGTCCATGCTCTTCAGGAAGTTCAGCAAACAGCTCAGGCCATCCAGCTCAATAAACCTGGTCACAAACCTGAAAAGAGAAAAACAAACAAAAAAAAAAGTAGGAAAAACAAGGAAAGCAAACCAAAGGCACTTCATTCAAAAGACACCACATTATTCAATCCCAGATCTTTAAAAACCTGGCTAGTTTTCAGCCTAAATTCACAGAACAATTCCCAGGTGTTTATGAAAAACAAAGCAAACAAGCCAAGAGAGAAAACATTCCAGCTAATAATGGTGTGTTACATAGTTTCAGGGTAATTATATGCTATCATCTTACACTTCTGTTTGGTCTCTGTGTCCTTTGTTGCACTTACCACCAAACACTGCTGTGGGTCATCTCAACAGCTGCTGCATTTTCAAGGCTGAAGGGATTCTTTCGAATTGTTCCATCTTACATACCCAAGACACAGATGTTTCACCACACTTTTAGTTATGAGTTCAGATTACCTTGAAAACCATTTTTAGACTTAGCTCTAACTTTCAGCCAACACTGCTTATAAGGTTTCACCTCCAGGATCTGGGCACACTGACAGAGGCTCATTCCCATCTGTCCGTCAGCCACACTGCCTTCCTACTCCAACCCTGCGACATATGTGCAGGAACATGTTACATTTAAAAGGGGCATGCTCTTCTGTAAATGCTAATGCTCCTCTGCTTTTGTTGGAAACCAGGGTTAAAAAATCCAGATGGGTCAATTTAGACCACGCAAACAGCCTTCTAGACAAATCAATAGAAAAGGATGGAATTAGATAAGTCAGTTCAAACTAATCACTCTAGCAATGTTTCATTTGAAGTTCCCAGGATTAAAAATGAGGATTCAAAGACACGGAAAGGGCTGCAAATAATGTCCCTAGATCTCACTGTTTACCTCCTGCCTCCTCTAACATGTTGCTCAGGTAGGTACACTTTTTGGAATGTCTGAATGCAAAACCATGTGCATCACACTTGAATTTTCAGTCTACAAAAATGCACACCAGCAATGATTTGTCCACAGCCACACTCTGAACAGCATAATATAGGAAGTCACTTCAGGCAATTTAAAAGGTTGCTAACAATTGCCACCTATGTAACAAATTAAAAATACCAAAGTTCTGTGTCACTGTGCTCTTACCCAGCCCTTCTTCTTCCCTCAGGTACCATCTTTCTTTTTCTGTCCACGAGATGCTGCTACTTACAATCAGTAATAATGGAAGCAACATACTGAAAGACCAAATGTCACTGGCCTCCTTTCATGTCCCTGTACCAGCAAGAGAAACCCAAGCCATACTTATATTTCTCTGGATAATATGGATTTGACACGTGTATGGTCTTTTGGTGGTTACACTCCACACCAACAGCAATTTTCAGAGTCTACCTGAAAGTTACTCTCACTATGTTGATAGATTTGCCAGCTTTCAGCTTATGTGGGCCAGCAATTTGACCAAAAATATGGAAAAGCCTGGTGCATTCAACAACTGGTTGAATGGTTTTGGTCTGAGGTTCGGGTTTTGCTCAAAACTGAATTTCAAAGCGACATCAGAGTAAGGGCACACACAAAAACATGTGCACACCAAAAAAGCATACATGGTTTTAGTGAACCCTGCTAAGATAATCTGCCAAGTTTCACACAGATATGATTGCACATTCTCTGGATGCATCACTTTGTCTACTCTAAAAAATCATAGGAGCAAAAGCCCCTCTTCCTACAGGCCTGAGAGCAGCATTGACATGGTGCACCAGGAGTCAGCCAAAGCAGTTTGTTATTCAAAGCAACTACAGAAAGATTCAGACTTAGTTAAGTTTCTGTAATGCATTTAGTGCGAGCTTGACAAATAAGACTGAAACAAGTGCATTCATAGCTAGGAGAGTTGCTGCAAAGGATTTACTTGAAAAAAAAAAAGGCACAAACTCATCTCGTTAGTAAACAATGATGCCAATGAATTCTGATCAATTGCCTGGACATGTAAAGAGTGGATTTTCTGTTGTCTCTACTGTGGAGGGGCTACTTTAAATTCTCCTTTTCCTCTTTACCTTCAAAGTTCCATCCTAGACTTCATCTATTCCCTCTGTCTTTTGGGAGCTGGGGGAATGAGAATTTTTTTTTTTTCCTGTTCTTTGAATTTCCAGGGCTGAGGGAAGACTGAAGATGAATATGTTTCTGAAGTTACAGAGCAATACTGCTGGAAACTTCGTAAGAAGCAGCAGAGCAAAGGGTCCCCTAAATGCACTTTTGGATAGAACACACGATCTTACAACAAGACAAGCAAGGCTGTACAATTTTCATGTACTTTAGCCTGCCCTGATGACCATGTGAAAAAAAAAAAAAAATGGTAAATGCACAAAAGTCACATTGTCCCAGTTAAGTACAAACTCTCACTAAATTCACTGGCAGTACAATTTTTCTAGGACTGTTAGGATGAGGTCATGCCAAAAAAAAGGCATGCGCTGGAAAGCAGTGTGTGTCACAAAAGTTGATTAATGACATAATTTAAAACAATGTTGGGACTTTCCTGTACTATTCCTAGCCCAGAGAGCAAATAGTGAGTTGTGTTACTTAACAGCAAGCAAAGCCAAGTACCTTTCTATTTCAGTTGCAGTCAGAGGCAGGAATCAAATTATGATTTTCACCTTTTTTCTAAACACTTAGTTTGTTATTCTCCAGAAAAGCCAGAAACCATGCTGGGGGAGGTAAAGAAATGGCAAAAGCAGTTTCTGGCCCAACAGATACTCTCAGTACAAGGATTTGCTTGGTGTGGGGAGGAGTGTGAGTAAATGTCTGTAGAGGGTAGAAAAAGAAGTGGGAGTTTAGCTGAGAGCCCAAGAGTCACAATCCTCACACTGCTGGTGTTTGTGCATCTGTCTGCCTCTGTGCAGATGTCTGTGTGTATGTGCAAATGCAAAGTCAACTTACACAAGCAAAGGACCTTCTTGCACACAGCAGACGTGTAACTAACTCCTGTCCTACACAGCCTCTGTGCTGCAAAGTAAGGTCTTGTTCTAGACTGGGAGGTGTAAAGTTAAACATATTTGGCAATGCATTCTGGCTAACACATTCAAATACTCAAATGTAAATAAAGCAGAGTATGTTTTAATAGGTGCTAAACAAGCAAATTAAAGGCTAACCTCACCTCAGACTCTCACTTGACCAGTTTAGCACACTTTAAAAGGCAGGGCACCTCTTTGCCTTTCATGTTTTAGAGAGTGCTGATCAGAATGAGTTAGCTAACTCTAATAATAAACCTTTCATCCAAATACAGATGTGGTGGCCTAAGAGGAACTGACCCAGTGATGGATTCCAAGCGTTGGGGGTAAAGCTTCCCTGTAAGACTTGATCCAGTTCAGGAAAGACAGAAAGATCATATGCTGTGGGTGTGCAGAGAGCAGGATGTTCCCACCCTGTTAACAGGCAAGGCTACACTTCCCTGCAGCATTAGTTTTTGAACCAGGGGGCACACATAATCCTGATAACTACTGAACTGATAAAAAATTCAGCATAATGCATTTTGCTTAAATTGCATAAATGATCCTCTTCAGTATGCACCTGGATGTAACATTGCTAAATCAAACAAAAAATAGCAGGAGGTAAATCTGGATAAAACAAAAGGAGAAATGCAGACAGTAAAGGGAATGGGTGATGATTCAGACTTAAGGATGTATTTTTCAAGGGCTCCAAAAAGCAATTTTTTCACAGTCCCTTTTAAGTTTTTGCTTTTGCTGCACTTCTGAACTTCCATTTCGGGACACTAAAATACTGAATGAAAAGCTCCTCTCTCACTGCTTCTGTCCAACAGTTTGTCATCACCATTGTTTATAGTTTTACGTTTTTACAAACCTGAGAGCTAATGCGTTTCTTTACAAGATGCAGATGTGGCATTTTTGTTCTTTGTGGCTGAGATCATTCCCTTGTGTTAGGACGTAACCTGGCTTTATTATTTTAGGGCAGCTCCTAAAGACCAAACAAGGCACATTTGCTAAACAGGGACCACAAACTGTCCCAGGGATACTCCTATCCCATTTTCTACAAAGAGGAGAGGAACTTGAGTTTGGATAGGTCTGCTTTACTTTTTACTGTCAGAACTGGTGGGTTGGAATAGAGACAGAGATTAGTAATTATTCCGCATTATCTACTAGAAGAGGCACAGTTTACAGTAAAATAAAATATATTGTCAAATGCATGCATTTTTCTTCTTTTGATTCCTCTGGATCAGAGAATTCAAGCAGAAGAGCCTATTGGTAAGCTGTCAGAGCCCCTGTGTACTCTGCTATCACAAAGGGATTCCAGACAGTTCATCCTGTGTGAATTTAGGTTTCTATTCTCTTCACAGGCCTGATGAACAGAAGTGGAAAAGAAAATAGGATTTTATATCCAAATTAAACTACAAAGACTAGTATTTTGAAGGTTTAGGTATCATTCTGCTTATGAGAGGGATTTGAATGGAGCTGAGGGCCTCTCTACTGCAACCATTCCATCAAGAAGAAATTGGCTTGTTGATCAGGCACTGGCATGCAGCCCATTTGGCAGTTAACGAATTGAGTTGCTGGAAATTAGTTGAGACACAGGACTTAACTCAAAATTTGGCTTGGCTTAACTGTTTTTTTCTTAAAAAGCCCCACAACCATCGCCAGTGATTTGGAAGACTTTATAGGGCAGTCCATAGATGCTTGCACTGACACTTGTGCTTGTCAGGGTTATTGCAAACAGATGAAGCAACAGGCTGTTGTCAAGGGGATCCAGAAGATGCAATACAGGTTGGAGAAGAAAAATCTTGACAGGCTTTGATCAAGCAAAAGAATTTGCTGTAATGCTCATTGCTCTTTCCTCTTCTCTGTTGCCTTGCCCTCAACAAGGATTTTCAGCTGTCTATTCAAAATGAGGCCACCAAAATCAATAGTGGCCACCAAAGTGTTTCAGCTGGACAAAGCAAAGATGCCTTGCTGCTATGGCTACATTCAGTGAAAGCTGTCACCTTCACAGAGTAAGCATCAAACCAGCTCTGCATTAATGTAATAATTGTGCTCTATCAAGTCTCAACACAATAGGAGTTTTGTTTAAAAGCCTGGTGAGAGTTGGAAGCTTGACAGCTGCCTTAGCTTCCATTTTAACAGAGTCCAGCAACATTTTACTGTGTTCTCTGCTTTAGGACAGTGATAAACAGTATCAGTCAGTCACTCTTGACTTGGGTCTCAGTACAAGCTACAACTTCTCTGTCTCCACATTAAAAGCACTCATTCTACCCACATGTAAAATGACCAAACCCTGAGGAGCACCAGAATATGATTTTGTGCTCTCTTAAAGCCCATCACAACAGGAAATAAACAGGAGGTAAAAACCAGAGAAGTTGCATGAAGTCAATTTTTTAAAGGTTATGAAAGGGAGAAGCACAATCAGCACTTAGGTCTGCAAGAAGTCCCAAAAGTATCTTCATTTCAAGTCAAAGTAACTGCAATGAAAATTCTTTGAGATGATTTTCTGAATTGTTTTTATTTATTTATTTCATTTGTTTGATTTAGTTAGGATTCCCTCCCCAAAACATAACTGCATTTGGTTTAGGCATTACTGAAGCTCTCTGAAACTATTACTTCAGCTTGGTGTGGGTGCAAAAGTATTTGACCAATATAAAAAACATTCAGAATTTTTTGATTGTTTCCTGAAATCATATCATCTAAAGTTATTGTTTCTCCACACTGCTCTTCTAAGTGTTTAATTTCAAAGGTTTCTGTACTAGTTAGTTTGCTATTGTTCAGAGCTTTGTTACCAGAAAAAGAAAGATGATCTTACCTTCAAAGACAATACACAATAAACTCTCTTTACATTTCTCTATGCCACAGTTACAACATAGAATGGGAAGAATGCCAAACCAGGTGATGTCAGATGGATTAGCTGCTTTGTACTAAACAGTTCACATTACCAAAGATAAGGAGAAGCTTAAATTCAAAGTTCAGAGTAGAGGCTGAGACTTTGCCCTAAGTGAATCAAATTACATGGGATGTGCAGGGGGCTGTGAAGACTAAAATTTGATCTTCATAGTCATTACCTGTGTTTGCAAATATCTGCCACGGATTTTTCACAGTAGACTTTGTCTTTTATTTTCCTGGAACTACATGTTTCAGCATTAGTGTGAAATTAGCCTCCCAACAAGGCAGGCTCAGACCAGGGACTGTAGGGCTCTTTGAGGATTGTCTGAAATCTCAGAGAGGCTTGTGTGAGGTGAGACAATGAGGTTTCTGTCCTTGCCGCTGTCAGCGATGTCACATCTGACCATTGGGAGGCAGCGAACTGTGATGAAAGGTGAACAACATTACCTCATGGGCTGAGTCCGCAGAGCTGTCTTCAAGTCTTCAACTATTTTATTTTTCATTTCTGTTTCTTCTTCATCGAAAGCATACAGAGTCTGCATCTGTTCACAAAAGAAGGTGGCAATTAGGAAAGCCTGAGCTGCATGGAAGCTAAGAGACAGGCCAGGAGTTATGAAAAACAACTATCCCATCAACACATGCAGAGGTGCCTGCTGACTTCTCACTAGGAAAGCAGTGCCTCAGCTATAAAACTGAATCCAGATGAGGCTGCTCATGTGGACTGGCAGCAGCATATCACTTTGCCACACTGGCTAAATTAGGGTTCTCAGATTACCCCCCAAAAATCACAGTTGCCAGTATGCCCGCAGAAAACTGTACCTAATTTGGAACAGCAATCTGCTGTGGTGATCTATGGATGTGTGAGGCAAAGTTTGCAGGCAGAGGCAATATCTTTTATTAGAGTGACATGACTGGAGGGATTTGGGGTGGAGGGGAAGAAAAAAACCCCAAACCAGACTTACGTGTCAGGTTTCAAAGCATAAAATCTTCTTCAAGTGGATAGAAAGCTGCAAGTACCCTGAATTACATTTTCTGTACATAAAAGTTTGACTTTTCTTCCCCATGCAAAGTATATCACCTGTTTTAAGACACTGGTGTTTCCTATACACTTTGTCCTTGCTAATAAGGAACATTTACTGCAAAAAGCTGGAGCATCATAAAAATCCCTGTCCCTTTTTTTTTAACAAGTAAATTAAAACACATGAAGCCTAGATTTCGCCCCCCTCCATGTGCAGCTTGCAATTACTAGAGCTTGCACTGAAATGGAACTGAAGTTGCTGTGGGAGACTGTAAATTAAGGCAAGAGACAACGAGTAAGACACAAACAAAAAATTATGGTTCTCGAAGTCAGACAAAGCCCTTAAAAAAGTGGTATATCAGAAAATTAGGGTTCCAGATCTACACTCAGCACCACTGCAACCTTGTCATGTGAAGCAAGACTCTTCACTGCCCTTTCCATATATCATTCAGGCTCACAAGTCCCATGAGTGTCTTTTGAAAAAGTCAAGACTTAATGCTGGAAATTCTTAGCCTATAGCTATGTCTTCTTAGTCGCTTAAACTGTAAAATGAGAGGATAAATGACTCTCTTTTTGGCAAGACTTCCTGTGGATATCATTCAGTGGTATCTGGAAAGCAGCTCTGAACCCCTTCTCAAATGAATAACCCAATTAAACTAGTATTATCTATCAGGGATCTGATATTGTACCTCTCTGTGGTGGAATCTGAGTAGCTACAATTATGGCTCATTACAGCAAAATATTTCAGCCTTTATTTTACTGTTTAGCAAGCACCAAAGAAAACCGTTCCCTCACCGGAACCTCCTTTAACCTTCTGAGTCCTCGCCACCAGCCCAACACCTCACATCCCTTGGAAGGGCTTTCACTGCCTGCTTTTGCAAGTCATGTGATGCCAACACACGTGGGATCCTGAGGGTGGTCATTTGGCTGCACGCCGTTGCTGTCTTATGCTGAACAGCTGGCATGGGGAGATGTGTTTAACTCTAGGGGTCCTCCCTCTGATCCACGCTAAAGTCAAATTCACTCAGCAACAGAGCAAGCTATTTCCTGCCCTAATGGAATGACAGAGCGCTACTGATGGAAAATGAGCTGATGATGTTTTATCTTTTGCCAGCATCCCCCGACAGCCAGAAACGTAAATTGAAATTCTTAAGCCAAGCCATATATGATCCCTCTTCGAAAAATAAACAGAAATCCTGAACAGGCAAAGTCCTCCGGTGTGATTTGGGGCTTGATTTGTATTTTCTTGGGTGACAGCCCATCTGGTCATCTTTCCTTTGGCCCGTAAATGCTCCTTTAAAAAGTTCCCGTTCCTCCAATGGCTTAATTTCTCCTCTGAGCCATTCTGGGGGGAAAGCAAATGGATGGTAGGAAGGTGCTCAACAGTACTTCATTCAGAGTGAAAAAGGCCCATTTCCAAATGAAACAAATACAAATAATCCTGCCTTTACAACAGAGGGTGATTATGGAAAACCCCTTTTCTAAAGCTTCAGGCAGCCAAGAGCCCTTCATTTCTCACTCTTGTGAATGGCCAGGAATTCAAATCCTCATGCCCTCACTAAAGACAGACTGGGTTTGCATTGTGAAATGGTTTTCTCGGCAAGAGTTATAAAAAACATAACTGTCCCTGGGAGACAGAGGGGAGGGAACTGTCATTATCTGAGGTTGGATTTCATTCACGTGGCTGACTGATGAATTGCTTTCCTGAAGTACAAACTGCACTCGAGGACTAATGTCTGCTGGGCTCAGGAGGCAGATAGTTACCATCAGTTAACCAAAATACTAGGAAGGGGAAGCAAAATAGTTCCAGGTCCCTTTCTGGTGCCTAAAAGGTAGTGTATATATAGGGCTCTTTTTACAAGCACGTTTTGTATATTTGAAGTTTTCCAGATCAAGTGTATCACCTCGGAAAGTATATTTACATTTATTTACTTGATTTGCCAGTTAAAAAAATTCAAGGATTTGTGAAAGCAATCATTCATGTGGAATTTTATATCTAAAACTTCAGGTAGTATAAGAAATTATTTGAAATTTTGGCTCCACTTCAAATGAAATATTTTAGTTTTTTTAAAAGCACAGATTTATTCTCACACCTTATCCTAATGGCTGATCATTCCCCGAAACTACTGGGAAGGAAAATGCAAAGACCATGATGACAGCATGTAGGGAAAAGAGAGAGAGAGAAAAAGAAAGAAAGGGCATAAAGCAACATCAGCAATACTCTGCATAACAGACCTAATTTTACTTAATAGCCTCACACGTGTGAAGTGAAAAAGGTAAGAAACAAAAAAGAATGAAGAGCGAAAAAGCAACCTGCATGTTCTGACTTCTCATTATAGTCAGTTGAAATTCGAAAGGGCACCACATCTCTAACTACATTAAGACTGAACTATTAGAATATATTATTATTATAACGAATTTGTTTGAAGAAATTATAAATCATAAACTATGAATAGATGTAATTTAAAAAAAAAAAACCCTGAACTTTTATGCAAGTAAGTTTAAAGTAACATCTGACTTGGAGGAGAGAGTTATCATCTACCTGCTAAATTCTGCTGAAAGATACACATATTTTTAACCTCCTGTGAATCTGCTCTGCCTATAACAAATGTTTTCTGAGTCAAGGAAAAGGGCCTGGTTACAGCTGTATTTATTAATCTTTACCCATCTCACACTCTCGACCGAGCCACCTCTCCAGAAAAGCTGGATTTTCAACTACTGCTCACCTGAAAGTCTCTCTGTGAAAATGCATCCACAGTCAAGATCATAAAAGCAACACAATGCTGTCAGAACTTTTCCTCCCCAGCAAAGTGTGAGCTGTGCTTATCTGTGCTGCCAAGCAGTGTCATGGGGCAAGGAGGGCAGGGGGAGCACAGGGACATTTCTTTACATGTGATATTAACTGGGCAGCTGCTCTATTTTTAACAAAAGAAACTTGTGTGTTTTGATGAATCAGCAGATGACAATGACATTGATAATGGAAACAGTCTTCTATTGTGGGCATGCACCGTGTCCCCATCCCCAGTATCATTTATAGCATGCAGAGATCAGGGGACTAGACAAATTTGGAGGCTTCGTTTTCTAAATTGAACATCATTAACAGCTGTCCCTTTGTCTTAATGACTGGTGCAGAAGACAGTATACCAATATTCTACTTCCTTCCAGTCTGCTACCTGGAGTCTTGGACAGTGCCTCCACATGCTTGTGAATTGCACACTAGTAAGGAGATAGAGTTTTAGACATCTGCCCTTGTGAGAATATGGTTTAAAACATGTAAAAATCTGAGAAGTCATAGCAACAGAAACAATTGTGGGAAGAGAACTGTGCATAAAATGCATGGTTTTTTTGAACTCGATCAGGAATCTGTGACCTAAAGTGCTTCCTAACATAGTGGTCTAAGGTTACAAGTAGGGAACGTCAAACATGTCAGGAATCACCACATTGCTCTCAGACATAATCTGTGAAGGGCAGATACAGTGGGTAACACTGCAGCAGAGCTTCTGAGAAAGGGATCCTCGAGCACAGGAGCCCTGGCTCGCTGAAATCCACAGAAAGAGACCTAATGATATCAGCACAAAAAAGGTGCCATTCCCACTCAATCAGTGAGTGGGAGGAACATACTTGCCAAGCTAATATACATGAAAAAAAAACACTTCATAATTAAACAAAAGGACATAAAAAAGGATGTGAAAAACAAATATAAAAAGATTGTTATGCGATGAATTCACAGGAGATGCAAAGATAAAATTTCATTGAAAGCAAGATTTAAGGCATTTTAAACTAACACTTCTGTGATTATTACTACCACTCCAATACTTCTTGCACTATTTCTAATTAAAATATTGCAATATCTGATAGTGCCCAAGAGACACAAACTGGAATACACTAGATATTGTCAGGAAGCAACATGAAACATGTTTTTCTTTCACAGCTTCAAAGTCAACGCCACTTGGATGCAGTTTAAAAAAAAATTCAAAAAAACCCACCACTAAATTTAGAACTGAAATTATATGGGACCCAAAAATAACTGTTTGAAAGTTAGAAATCACAGAGGTCTAAATAATAATGAACAGAACGTGTCTTTTAAAGTGTGTTGGAGCTGGTTCTAAGCTGGATTACTCCAGTTTTCCGCTGATACAATTTCTGCAAAATCGAGTCAACTCAGTTTTACCTGCCGAAAAATGAAGCAACCAAATGGTAAATCAGAAGCAGGAGGTTTAACCCCAGTGTGTCTTCTCAACACCTCAAGCATAAGAGTGAATCATGAGTCTTGAAGCCAAATAAAAGGTTATCAATCATTCAGGCATTGGCATTCAGGCGTGAAAACAACATTACCAGGGCTGGTGTTTACTGGTGCTCTTAAAAAACGTTTAAAATTAGAAACATAGGCCAAAATGTAGTCTCATTCCATGGAGCTGTTCCAGATTTACAACAGTGGTATATACATATTCACTCCAAGTTTACATCAAGATCATTTAAAGACTAACTCAAAAGTCATTGAAATCAATGGAAAAACTTCAGTAGATTCAAGAGGCCTTGGATCAAATCCTACCAGAAGTATTTGGCTCAGTAACACTGCAAGATTTCATACTAATTTTTTTTCCTTAATGGCCCTGGTAGAGTAAATTTGTTCAGTCAGGAAATCAAAGCAGAGTGTCATGCCAGTCACTAAAGCTCAATGTCTTTTCTAAAAATAAGTCCATATTCTTTCTATTCCCTTACTCTCCCCCATGAAAATATGGCATGAAGGAAGGTGATAGTTTTGTTTATTCATGACTTTCAGTAGAAAGCAGCTTTTCTTTTATCCTCTTAAGTGAGTTATTATAGCTTGTAAATCTTAGATTGTTTTACTCGGCAAGACTTATTCCACCATGAGAAATACATCATTACTGCCACATTTAGCATCCATTAAGACATTGGGTTTATTAAATTATTTTATAGCTCATAACTACAATACAATAGGTGCAGAAAAGTCTTTAGAAATCTTAAATAAAAGCATAAGTAAACAAGCAAGGTGTACTACCTAAGATGCTAGGAACAGAACTCTATCATCATTTTTGCACAACCATCATCTAAAGCTGAGTAAACACTGCACATGAGTAACTGGAGGAAAATTTTAACTATAAATTCAGTAAAAGAATCAAATTTCAAAATGTAAAATCTACCATATCAAAGGAGGTCAGTGAACACTATATGCAGATGTTTTGATTCTGCTGGTGACCAGCTCTACTGGATGTTTCAGAGGAAGAGACACAGTATACAGCTATTGAACAAGGACAATTAAAAAGGTTTTCCTCAAATACCTTCTTGGCTTGTATCTTATGTCTAAGATGTTACAGTCTTATGCTCTTTTATTTATGTGTCCTTATATTACTGGATATTATCTTATGTAAGCAACTATCTTTTCTTTAGTTCTTCTACTAAACTAAGAACCCAAGTGTTATTTTGTAGACTGGTTGCAAATCAACTTGAAACCATACAACAAAATAAAACTTCATCTAGTTTTTAAACAGTTGCTTTTCTGATTCATCAAATATTCTCTTCAATTTTCATTTTAGACTCCAATTTGGTTGCCTTCAGTACTCAGTATTGTAGAAATAAAAAATGGAAATGCTTTCAGTGCTTTCTAATCTACTATTCTGCTAGAGCAGGGCTCTTCTTAATCCCCATACTCTTCTTTTGTAAGCCCTATTTTAAATCAGTTATGCCTTTGGGCTAACATTCTTCTCCTTTGAGGACTTCTTCCAAAAAATACACATCCCTATGGTAGGAAATCTTCCCTGTTCAGTGGGAGAGGTAACTTACTGCTGCCATGGAATTGATGCGGTCAATGTAGTAGTCTGGCCAGCTGGTAGCAAGCTTATTAGGATCTTCTTGTTCCTGAAACAGAAAGTTAGGCAAGGTTACACAAGATGACTTTACAGGATGAAAGCCACTCAAGAACCACCTGGGATTCTTCATTGCCCTGCTCTTTATTGTTTCATCTCCCCCATATTCTTGTACAATGCACATAGACGTGTGGCATTTATTACAAACATTTCTGGAAATGTAAAGTTATCACTGTCACCATGGTATGTCAGATAAAAAGAATCCCTTTCAGCTCGAATTACTGAGCACAGAATAATAAAGTTTGATGGAGATACAGTTATCTTTGGCATCTAAGCAGCAAACCCCAGTCCCTTAAATGTATTATGTTTCCAAGTAGAAGGATAGACCATTTACAGATTGTGGCTTTACGTTTTGTATCTTTATCCTGACAGATCTTATAAATTATTTGGTCCCTCTACTGTTATGTTGATGGTGGAATTCACCAAGAAAGGGTTTTAACATCTGCTATGCAGGGGAAAAAAAAAAAAAAAAA
>VXBB01008367.1:296948-394547 GCA_013399915.1 Illadopsis cleaveri
AAAAAAAAAAAAAAAAAAAAAAGAACCTGAAAAGAAGATAAAAACTACATCATTTTGGTGTGATAAACCCAAACAGGTTCAGCCTGGACATTAGGAAGCATTGCTTTAGCACTAGCTTGGTCAGACACTGGAAAAGGCACCCTAGAGAGGTGGCTGATGCCCCAAGACTCTTGATTATTTAAGAGGCATTTGGACAGCCTGCTTTAATTTGATCAGTCCTGAACTGGTCAGGCAGTTGTACTAGGTGAATGTTGGTCCCTCCAACTGAAATATTCTGTTCTATCATGTCCTAACCCTATCATATCCTCTAAAGTCAAGCAAAATCTCAGAACATCCAAATGACCACCAAAGTATCCCCTCAGTTACAGCAGGAGCAGTATTATTCCTTATCTCCTTACCTCCCATGTAATCCACCTGAAATCATCTTCAGTAGGCTAATCTCAACCAACCTTCTGAAAGAAGGCTTACACTGACTCAGGAACCAATTCTTTTTTGTTCCTTGACTGCTCAAAGGAAATTAGATTTCCTTCTAATGAACATATTTATTTCTACATAGGTGTAAAAGTTACTGGTAACATGAGGATTGCTTTCCAGGATCCTCATCGCCCATCATAAACTTTGAATAACTAATACTAGCATTCCTAGCATATGGTAAGAGATTGAACCACTTGACTCATCCTAAGGATGACCAAAGCTGTATGAAGAGTGTGTGGATCTTGCCAATGCTGTCTGTGCACGAAAACCTACTCACACTAGAAAAGCTACCCTGGAAGATATACATAACAAAATTAAAAGTGTAGGTGTATCAGAGTACCTCAGCTATTCCACCATTATTTGGTTTAGAGATGAGAAATAGCTCTATGTGCCTCCTGTTGAGCCAGATTTAGAAAACATCTCACTACCCAACAATTTCCTGCCAGGGTACATACCAACACATGAAAACAATTCTGCACAACTCAAAATCTTTGTATTTTGAATTAAAAACAAAGTCATGACTGAGATTCGGATCTTTCTCTTTCTTTCACTGGATTTTCAACATGTAAACTAAAGGAGCATCTCCATTCATGACACTGACAAAAGAGCTTTGTCCTCATCTAGAGAAGGACTGCAGTGCAGACGCATGTCAAGTCAGTGTCAGGTCACACAGTACAGGTCCTAAGTCTTTATTAATCCCTTGCACCCAACTGGACAACTAAGAAGAGCAGAAGAATTAAACAAAGCATCATACTGATGAATATCACTGTGCAAAAAGTATGAAAGGCTTCCAAAGTAGTAAGAGATACCAGCTATATCGACAATTGCTATGCACACACAATTGCTATTATCACCTCTTGATAATAGATGGTATAATTAATAACAAGGTGATGTTTCTCAAATTAATTGAGAAGTTCTGCTGATTTTCCTTACTTCGCTTTCCTGGCCACAATAAGTAGGAAACTGACAGACCCATATCTATGTCAAACAGCACATTACAGAAATAAGCAACTCCCTACCAACAGCCAGTTGGAATGGCCACACCACATGTTTTTGGTAGACTGCCTTTTGCTGCCCTTTTCTGTGCAGAGTAATACGTAGTGGCAGCCACAACCCTGACAACAGTTTCACACTTGGCAGACCTTAACCTCTCTTACAAAAATCAATATATGACTTTGACAATGGAAAAATAAATTAAAACATACAATAGATAAATACAGCATTATTTTTATATGATAATCATATCATCCTCAAAGAGAACAACAGAAATAGGGAGCTATCTGGAAGCATGAAGTAAGGTCATTCTACAGGGAACCCAGCTGAGCCATCCATCTGAAGTGCAACATGCTTCATGTGACCTTCTGAAATTTTTCTCTGCAGAAAATTATAAAAGCCCTAGTGACAACTATAATAGTGTGCCGAGTACACCTGACAAGAACACTGTCAGAACAGTCAATACATGTATTCTCTATATTTCTCCTACCTCCATTCTGAATTCCAAATAAAGAAACAAACACACATAAATTTAGCAATGCCTGAACTCATCCTTTATATTCCAAAATAAACTACAATGCTTTTTGTCTTTAAGATTCTTTAGGGAGAAAAATAAGTATAAATCCTTGAATGCTACAACTAACATTTCGAGATGTCTTTGTTAAACATGCAGACTGAAAACCATCAGGATAGATACACTAGAAAAAATCAGAATTCTGAACAATTTCCTACCTGAATCCAAACCACTGAAAATCTCACAATCAGAACCAATTACAAGAAGATTCTGATACCCTAAAGTATATCCATATATATGATTAGCTTGAAAATGAAGCAAGGTCCTTGGTACATCCTCCTTTTTGACCATTCTCTATTCATTACAAATTAGTCTGAACTCCTAGTCTTTAAGTTTTTGGGGTTTTTTAATTGAAACTGGGGAAAAAAAATTGTTCCAGCAGAACACAAAATGCAAGATTTTTCCCTGAACTAAAGCCCAGACAGAAGATGTACATTGCTGAGGTTAAAAAAGTTTTAGCAGATACTCCACTAAACAATCCTCACTTTCTGAAGTTGTTTTGGTCCAGAAGCATATTAAGCAAAAGAGTCCATTCAATCTCAGTGGTCTTGCACACTCCTTGCTCACACCAGAATTTTATGGTTGTCAACATGCATTTTACTTTGCTAGAAGAAATGATAATGTAGTTAAAACCTGGCTTTCTATTTCAATATGAAGTCCCAGAAAGCTATTTATACTCAGGATGAACATGTAGATTTTTATCTAGCCCCACTAAATCATTAGACTCATTTACAGCAATCTCCTGAGTGACATTTTTAAGAGTCACGTTTGCACCTGTAACTTTAGAGCAATTGGGAAAAAAAAAAACAAAAAACAACACAACAAACCAAAACCAAACATTTAACTGCCTAAATTATGTGAGTTCTGTCCATGCTAAAAGATTGCTGTACCAGGTTTTCTCTCAAGAAGGGGAAGATGAGTTGAAAATAAAAAGAAGTTAAGTCTGTGGTATGGAGTGGAACATCAGGGTGCTGGGTTTTTTTGTGTTTTGTTTTTAATATGTTCAGAGAAAACTGCAAGGCAACTTGAAGATAATGGCAAAACCATTCCCTTGCTCCAGGAGCACAGAGAAGGGCAAAAAACCCAACCAACAGAAAAAAAAAAGAGGCTTTAATATATAAAGCTGCCTAGGTATCAAAAGCTGGAAACAATAACCCATCTGTATAAGGAAAAACATTAGCTGAAGGAATCTATTAAAGCAAAGCCTTCTTTTAGCTCCTTGAATAGTGTAAATATTACATTACAAAACAGGCGTCAGCCTGTGGACTTTATAAGGGGCCATATCATTCTTCACTGAAATAACCACTATGTAACTGCTGTGGAAACAGGATCTTGATACTATACAAGCCTGCAATATAGCCAAGGTATTATATAGGCTTTGACACTAATTTGGACAGGTTCCACAACTTGGTGGAAAATGGAACTTATGACTTCATCCCAACTAGGAATTAATGGAGTTCTGCAAATATTTGGACCATCTGAACCAATCAAAAATAAAAGAAAATAAAGCAAAGTGTGCACAGCTCAGCTGATCCCAAAAGCCTTTTCTGCAAATCCTGGGAGACCTGATCCATCGGGCAAGCTGTTCTCTAGAGACCAGAGACTTTTACAGGATGCCATGCCAGTGGGACAAGCACTTGCAATACAAAGACTGCCATAACACACTCAAGCAAGCATTATAAACCTCTGCCTGTGCTGCAAGACTTTCTAAAAAGAAGTATCTAACACTAGTGTTACAAAGATAATGCAGAAATGCCAGATGTTCATCACTGAGTGGATCATGAAAATGAAAGACACTATTTATATGGTGTTTTTTCAAGATGACTTCAAACAGCATGGGGAAAGCCTGTGGAGTAACTGCCTGCACTGAAGCTGTTTTGGAGCAAGCACTGGGTTTCAGTTTCCAGTGATGGCACATTGCTACTTTATGCCGCACCAAGCCAGCTCCAAAAATATTGAGCAGCTCTTCAGAGCGTGTCCTGAAATTCTGAGCATATCAAAGCACTAATTAATACATCCACAAAATTAGCAGCTTTAGAAGGCTTCTTTCCTACAGAAGGAGACAGAGAGGTATATATTCTGACATGACAATTAAAACTCATTGTCAGAGTTAGGAACAGACTGGCATGCTCTGACACAGTACTCCTTTATTTCTGTCATCAGTTATACCAGGTTGTTTTTATGCAATGTCAACAAATATTAACTCCTTGAGATCAGCAGGTGCTTGCCATCCCTGGGTGTCCAACCATTACATGGACTTTGTCTCTACCTGCACACACACACAAGCACACCCCTGCGATAAATCACTGGTGACTCATGAAGTCCTTCTAACAGGCAAACTGTAACATAAAACTTCCTCCTTGAACAGATGGATCAGGAAATGCATCATCTGTTACAGATGTCACAGGACAAGCACGGCTACTCTTGGGATGACATTTATTCATTGGCAACATGACCTCTCTCTCAAACCTGTCTCTTCAGTAGGGCAGACAGCTGACCTTACTGTTGTGCACTGCTGAGAACAGGATGGGAACAAGCCACACACCTGATGCTAGAAAATGTGGGTTTAAAACCTTTCTTGGACAGAAAGCCATGATACTCTTCACTGAGCTCCTCTCTGTATCAATACAAGTAATGTGCAAACACACATGAAGAATATAACACGAAGTTACTGTGATATAAATTCCTGTCCAAGCTTGTTCATTGCATCATGTCCAGGCACTGCATGCTCAAGTTTATACCTGGGTCACAAAGACCCAGTGCATTTCCTTGAAACAGCCACATTGAGGTTAGTGTGGTTCCTCCTCCCAACAGCCTTCACACACCATTCGAGTACATCATAGAGCTGGAAGATGAGTTATTTTCCCTGGTCTGAAAGCTCAGCATCATCACATACAGCTCAGAAAATATAAATCATGGAGTTCAAGTCATTACAAGACACATATAAAATTTAAGAAAAAGTGAAATAGATTATTTATCATAGCCCCTGTAGATTTTATTTTTTTTTTCAAATTTCCTATTGAAAAGCAGTGGGAATTGGAATCCTGATTACAAATAATAGGGCATTTTTCAGAGGGTGTTTGGATTTTTTTAATGACAGTTGACTGAAATTTTAACATGATTTACATCAATTAAAAAGAAAGCTTTACTGGATAAACATTCTCAGTTTCTTGTTGAAGCCCTCTCACACTTCACAGTAACAGCTTAGCTGGTAAAATGTTCATCTGAGATGTGCAGGATTCAGATTCATCCATGTTGTGTTTCAAAGTGAATAGCATGATTCTTGCTTGTCACATGATATTCTGGCCACTAAAAACAAGGTGGGGTTTTTGTTTACTTGAAAGGTGGAAGATGGTTATTAATAGTTCTTCATTTCCCACAAATGCAACTGTTTTCCCTTCAGAGATGTAAAGACTCATCAGAACATCTGCTATTAATGCTGAATCAATCTTGCACTGCAGACGGACAAAGGTCGTTCAAGAAATTAACGTATTGGGTTTTTCAGTGTCTCTATCAGTGAGATCAGCAGAAACAGGAAAAATGGGATGCAGACAATTACACAGTACCCAGTTACACAGGAAATCTGTAGTACAGCCAAGAATCAATCCACATAAGTTGTACTGCACTCTCATTCAAATCACCGTTCTCTGTTTTTTCATGTCTGACCTACTGACTTTCCTTCACTTTAAGAAGTTCAGCTTTCAAAGAAACATTTACTTGTTTATTAACACACTGTCCATTCTACTGGCTATGTCTCAGTTCAGAGCAGCCAAAGTTTCACAAATAAAAAGTGCTTTCATTAAAAGACACAAAATGTGTTTGATCTGCTGTGGGACAAAATGCTAATTCAGAAATGGAGCTAAAATACATCTAAGCTTTTCAGACAGTTTATGCCTCCAAAAAGCCAACCGTATCCCAAGAGATGCTAATTTTGGAACAGCACAGACCATAGGGCTGAGCCATTCACCAGACAGATGTGGTCACCGCTCCATTTCTCAGACTTCATGACTAGCATTTACACAAATAGTCTCAGAGTTTTGGGAAGGAAGCTATATCCAAGCCTTTTAAGCACAATTTATCCAGATTGAGAAAAACAAACATCACTTCTCTCCCTGGAATTAAGCTATTGATGTGCAGATAATAATCCTTCTGCCACAAAAGCAGTCTACTGTGTAACTTATTAAAAGAGAATATTCATTAATGACCAGTTGGAGCATGCAACTAGGAGTTCTAATTGCCTCTCACAAAGGTCAGGTTTATCCATACATACTAACAGTTCACTGCATTATTACACAGGGGTATTTTCCTTAACGGATCACAGGGTGGTTTTTTTTCTTGCTTCCTTTAGCCTCAGCTCTGCCCTGTTGCCAGTAACTTGATAAATCTAATTATGACTTCTGATGCTGCTTACTAACCATTCTTTCAAAGGAAGAATCAAAGGCTTCATCTTATTATTTATATTACAAAATACCTAATACTGTCAAACTGTCACTGTCAAAAAATATAATAAAGCATAAAAGCGAAAAAGGGATGCATCCATGAATAATGAAGATTCCTGCTTAGAAAGCATTTCCTAATATTGAGAGAAGCTTCAGTGCTGCAGAAATTCACCAGCCTTTAGAAATTAAAGTGGCTTATCAGTCATTTTTAACAGATGGTTGGCTCTACCAGGGATGAAAACTTTCCAGTCGAGTTAAATACGTGATTTTTTGGAACTAATTATGCCATCTTTCACTGTTTTTTTGCTTCCAAAAAGCACTCAAAGATACAGAATCTCCAAAAGTTGTACCTTTTATACACGTGACATGTCATTTCCAACCCCCTCTAAAACTCAAAGCCACTTCAAACTAATTATTCCTTATTGATATCAGTCTAAGGTGATAAAGGCCATACTTTTTTTCTTGTCCTCTGGAAAACACAGGACATCCATTGCATACGCACACAGGGAGAGTTTCTCACAGAAAACAGACTAGAGTGGCATAACTGGCAGTTTGGTGCATTGCTTTGAGCCAAAGATAAGAACTAGTGTTGTTTGAAACCTCAGAAGTCTCAACCACTGATTTTAATGTATAACTGTAGTTTTTAAACAAAGATTAAGTTTACAAGAAGCATATCTGGCATAAGACTAACAATAGATTACTGATGGAGAGTGTCTGTGTTAAGGAACTTTATATTTTAGTAGGATTGTATAGTATATGTCAGTTTTAAGAACCCATCTTCTCTTTCCTCTTCTTTTGCTGTTTTATCATTCTCCTTGATACAGACAGATGTAAACTTGCTGCCAGCACTGACTGCAGCAGCCTCTTCTTATCACTTACAGATCACACAAGTCTGCTTATCCTTCTTCAAACATATTTAGCCCTGCTCTAGGATGGGAATCCCACCATCATCAGGCATTAATTTAGGGGTATAGTGTGTGATGTGACCAGGAAGATAACTTGCCCCCTGTATTTACAGAACTACTTAATTGTACAGCTGAGGCCACACTGAATTCTTCAGTGATTGTTACCCTCAGGACAAAGCTTACTCGCAAAATTGAAGTGTAGCAATTTTAAACATTGTTCCTCTGCTGAATGTTTAGCCTCTGCCATCGAAGTTGGTCTCCTGCTAAGTAAGTTCTCCTGACTCTGTTGCTGCATAAAGATCCTTCTGTGCTATTATCTGAAGTCCATATTCACGTTTAATACCTTTTACACGCTCTACTTTTCACAAGTCACAAATCAACCAGCTGATATTTTGCTGTTGGTAAGTGTATAATCTCAATAATGAGCTGCCAGATAAGGAGATCCATGAATTCCCTGCAATTTCAATGAACACATACGCAGGAGCCAACCGTTCCTCAGCCCATCCACTCCTTCTGGATGTGAAGGAAAATGTCCACTAGGGAGACTCCTACCAGTCAGAAGATTGAATCATGATCATTCTACCAAGAGAGTCTTCAGAAGAAGACAAAATATTTCTCATGGACATGGCCTGCTCAGCAGGTGTGTGGCTGTGGATTTAGGCTGCACTGCTGAAGCACAGCTCTCTTCCCACAAACCTGCAGCAACCTTGAGGTCACATCCTGCAATAATGTGTATAATCTGGGGCAGGTGAAGCCAACAATCTGTCAGTGTCCCAACAAGTCCTAAGCAGCAGTAGCAGGACATATTCTATTGCTTTGTTACCAACCAAACTCTGCATTGTCCCTACCACTGTTTATTCTGTGTTTATACAGGTACTGTGCGTACATTTCCATTAACCCCGTTCAGCTTGGTCAACGTTCCATGGATAAAGAAAGGGATTTTTCCTTACCCAACCAGCTTACCTTGTCTCCTTTCCAACAGCACTGTTTTTAAATGTATTCCTACCACATTAGAATGCTGTCACTTGGACTGTCGCCTTCTTCACTTCCTTTCCTCCTCCTCCTGGCATTCTTTAGGCAATGTGAAAAGCCACAGAAGGGCCCAGACTGTGCAACTGAGCCTCCAAGTTTATCTTTTTGTCCTACTGTTTATCTCCAACAAGCAATGACTTAAAATCTTTTGTAAATAAAATGAAGTCACCTACAATTCATGGCAAACACCTGCATGTTTCTTGATGATGGGAATGAAATGTCACTTACTGTGCTCAGAGACACACCTGGAGAGAGAACTAGCAAGGACACACCTACCTGGAGCCAGAAGAGAGATTTAGGACAAGTCCTTCTGGAAGCCTACAAGAGAATTTTTTAGTACCAAATTCTAAAAGGTTTCTCTTCACTGTTTGTAATATTTCCTCTGCCTGTTTTTCCAGTGACACTGCTTGCTTTAGTTTGCTTCTGCTCTGGGCCCTTTTTTAAGCATGATGACAGTAAGATAGCCAGGGCAGCCAATATATTTTCCATTTTACTCCATCATTTAACCCTTCACTATTGAAAAAAAAACAAGTTAGGAGTTGTTGGAGTGGTGAACAAAGGAAATAAAAACAGTCTGAGAGGCTCACAGCTCTTAAGCTGCTAGCCCAGTATTTAAATGTATCACTTGGTTGCTTTATCTCCATCCTTTCCATAAACTTGGGTAAAACTCTTTCTCCTAGCCTTCATTTCTCTCACTTAGTAAATCTGCAAAGTGTTTGGGATACCAAGTGCCTTTCAACAGATGACTGAATTATCACAGAAGACTCTGATTTTCACCTCAATTAAGTAGCTGAAACCACCACATCTGACTGCGATGAAAACTGAACAACTCTCCAGAAAGTAGAAGGCAATCCCTTTCTTTCTCTTCATGGCTGTCACTATATTCTGACAACAACTCTTTACTGTGCCCATTTCTAAACTTCTCACTAAAAAGACAGGAGTTTGGCAACTCTTCCTGCTCAGAATTCTTTAGCTTTTTTAAGGCTCTTGAGCACTCAGTGAAATTCAGAGTGAGCCCTGATCTCTGCCAAATTTGCTTCTCACACACCACAGAAACATGTTCATTATTTACATATTCTTTGCTCTTGCTTATCCACCAAAGACAAATCTGAATGGTGAGAATGGCATTGTACAGAGTATATGTTGTTATCGTTATTGTTATTACATGCCATCAGCAGGACAGGCTTATACTTGGATGGTGAAGAATCAGAACTTTTGCAAGAGGACAGACAAAGACAGAACAGATAATCCAGTGGCATCAGCATTTACATGTACTTCCCATGCAGAAGAATTGGATAGCTCACCATTATTTTTGTTCTTAAGTACATCAAATTACACCATGTAAGTAGGATGACAGCTGGATAAATGTTTTTTGGTTGTGTTTTTTTTTTTTCTTTTTTTCATGCTAGAGTCAAATCTGCTTCCACTGAGTCCTCCCAAAACTCCCACAGAAGGCAAGCCAAATGCAAAACACAGCTTTAGGCATGATAATTACAATTTTCTAACTCAGGACTATTTTGGGCCTGATTTTTGGATTAGTGTTGAGTTCTAACTTCAACTGATTCACTAGTAGCTCATCTGAAAAACACAGACCTGCAAGATGGACACACAAATTCTGCAAACTAAGAATATATATATAGCAAATACCATGGCAAGTTTATGGCATTTATGACTTCAGCAGTCTTAACTAAGGAGGTAAAAAGGCATTTTTTAAGGAACAACTAAACTTTTTTATTGGACAAGGAGAGGAGAGGGAGGAAGAAACTAAAAATATTCCATGCTGTTCCCATGGGGGGCAGGGAAGAAAATACTTTTCAATTATACATAAATAAATATATAATTTCAAGACCCTGACCCAAGGTAACCTCTTACGCTAGGATAAATAAATGAGTCTGCAACCGTTGGCATTGCAACATGGAAAACATAAACCAAATAAAGCAGACAACTTGGAAAAACTTATTATCTCCTCTTACGTCCGCTACAATGTGGGCTTTTAGGTGTCACAATTCCAAGTCGTAATAATGACATATCATCTGAATTGTGCATGCATTTTTGCCTTCTTGACACTAAACTTACACTTTAAACCATGACAAGAGTGACTTCAGGAAAAAAAGTTAAGGAGTCTCTAACGTCACTAAGCCTACTATATTGTTTCTTCAAGTACACACCTTGAGGTCTTTACTAGAGAAGCAAAAATAACAAGTAAAAGACATGAAGAAACAATTATAGGAGGTCCAAGGGAAACCATTTAAAAAAGGCAATGATTCTTCTCAAGTATGCTGACCTGCTTAAAAAATAACCGGGCAACATCAACAGAGTTATATTATAAATAAGTGAGATAAAATTTCTAAATTCACTATAGGGAACTATAAAAGGATGAGATGGTGTCCTTCATGAATCTCAAGTTTTATTTTTCCAGTGAGAACACATTCTCTGCATTAAATGATGTAGAAGGATATGTATGACATTTTAGGCTTTACTTTATAATTGTATTAATGGTGCTGCCCAAATTTGGGAGCTAATGCTTCAGCCAACGACATACATTAACAGGTACCATCAACCAAACAGCTCTTTCACACTGAAAAGACCCAAGTATACCACTAATCAGGAAATGTGTGTTTTTGCTGCATTAGTGACACTCTTGCAGCATTTTGGTGTTTTCTGTTACATCCTCTACTTGTCATAGGCCAGAGTTTCTCAATTTGGTTTTCTTAATCCTACTTGCATTTATAGCAAAGTAATTTTTGAAGTCATGTGCCTGTCTTCCATACCTAGACTAAAGATACTGAAATGACCCAATGTCAGCATCAAGCTAACAAATCACTCCAAACATCTGAGCATGAAGTCATTCTGCTAACAGAAAAAGGAGCAGATGCTGGTGGGAAAAAAGGAAGTTAACTCCACAATTGCTGGCATTTTCCAAACATCAAGCTGAAGGAATGTCCCACTGTGACTTCCCAGCGTTATGAGATTTCCAGTGAGCCCTAGGCAAACTGAAAGCAAGTCTATTTTCAGGGAATTAATTTGAGAGATTCCACATTTCAGACTGTTTCACCAGCAGTGTTCTGAGCTAAGGAAGTCATGCCATCTTCCCAGACAAAAAGCAACAATGGATCCCAGGCACTGGGAGGGAACCAAATAACATCTGCTACTGCCTGTTTCAAGGAGTTGACCTCATAGCAATAATACAGGAGGTTGCATGAAGCCTTACTGATGTTCCCTTTCTTTATAGGGCCATACAGCTGCTTTCCTAGTTTGATTCATGAATAGTTTAGAGAATCACAAATAGAATCACAAATCAATTTAGGAGGGAAGGGGCCTTGAAAAGGGACCTGCACAGAGCAAATGTCAATGTCAGATCAGGTTGTTCAGGTCATTGACAAGGTTTGAATATTGAGTTAGATTAAAATGTTGACTGAAGCTGAACTTCAGCCACGAACTTCCAAAGCACTGGTAGGAAGAGAAACAATTTTCTGATGTACCAAAAACTTCAGATGAAGTACAAGTTTTCATATCCAGTGTAGCTTTACTGGCCTTTGCCCTGTGACCATGAGATACTGCCCTCGATTAGCCATCAATACTGCTAATTGTGGGATTGCTTACACTAAATCCCACTTCTTCAGCCTCCTACTGCCCACCAACTGCTTTTGCTGTTAGACTATCACGTGCTGTGAGGGTTACCCTGTGTTTTCCAAACTTCCCAGGGAAGAGAGAGTAAAAGTACCCAACCCCACATGCACCCACATGCCCCTTCAACACTTCCAGCAGAGCTGCAAGAAAATCTTTCATGAAGTCACATCCAAGGCTCATCAAACTGTGAGCCCTTACAAATGGCTTCTCAAATACTGCAGCACACTATCTTGTGTGTTGACGTCTGCAGCTCCCAGATACAGCATATGGAACAACAACTCTAAATTAAGGAACTTATAAGGGACACATTAAATGCTCCTTAAAGCTATAAATCCATAACCAAAACAGTTTAATATTCCAAATCAATAACAGACTCTAAGAGTATTTCAAAGAGGAAGAAATAATGCAAGAAGATAGAATTGAAAACAATACAACTTCAAACCACCCACTTCATTTATTATGGGACAACCACGTGCTTGGCAGTATTCATACAGAAAGGATGAACCCCAAAGGGCTTTCGTAGCTCAGAACAGACAATATAAAACCAAAAACCCACACTCAGACAACACAATAGTGTGATTTTCATCTGGCATATTGTATCACTAAATGAGACCAGATGAAGATCCATTTCCTCTCTTCTGTAGGGAAAATGTATCATCTCCTGAATACCTCAGAACTGGCTGAATGGCCGATCCCAGAGGGATCAAGTGGCCCATCGTCTAGTTACAGGCCTTTCACTAGTGATGTCCCCCAAGGTTCAGTACTGGGCCCAGTATTGTTTCACAAGTTCATCAATGACTTGGATGGAGGAGCAGATGCCTCCTCAGTGAGTTAACTGACAACACAAAGCTGGTAGGAGTGGCTGGTACCCCAGAGGGCTGTGCAGCCTGTCAGAAGGACCTCAACAGCTTGGAGAGATGGGCAGAGGGGAACTGTCTGAAATTTAACAAAGGTAAGTGCATGGTCCTGCACCTCAGGATAAATAACCCCAGGCACCAGCATAGGGACGACAGCTGGGGTTGACCTGCTGAGGAGCAGCTCTGTGGAGAAGGACCTGGGGGTCCTGGTGGACAACAAACTGTCCATGAGCCAGCAGTGTGTCCCTGTGGCCAAGGAGGCCAGTGGTATCCTGGGGTACCTTAAGAAAAGCATTGTCAGCAGGTCAGGGGAGGTGATCCTGCCCCTCTGCCCAGCCCTGGTGAGGTGCACTTTGGAGTGCTGTGTCCAGTTCTGGACTCCTCAGGACAAGAGAGACGTGGAGCTCCTGGAGTGGATTCAGTGGAGGGTAACAAAGATGATTACGGGACTGGAGCATCACTCTTACCAGGAAAGGCTGAGGGAGCTGGGCCTGGTCAGCCTGGAGAAGGAACAGTGGAGAGGGGATTTTATCAAAGCCTATCATTATCTGAAGGGAGGATGCCAAGAGGATGGAGCCAGGCTCTTTGTGTTGCTGAGCAATAGGACAGGAGGCAATGGTAGAAACTGATGCACAGAAAGTTCCACCTAAATATGAGGCAGAACTTCTTTACTGCGTGGGTGACCAAGCACTGGAATAGGTTGTTCAGAAAAGTTGTGGAGTTTCCCTCAACAGAGACATTCAAGAATGGTCCAGATGCAATCCTGTGCCATGTGCTCTAGAATGACCCTGCTTGCCACAGATCATCCTACTGGTGGTCCCTTACCCATTTTATGATTCTGTGATTTCAATATGTATCTCCTACTTCAAAGCAGGAACCTGAAGAAGTGAACTTTTATCTAAATACAGTGTAATGCAGTCTTCTGCTCTTAGAACTTCCATATGAAGCCTTAAATGCAAAAAAAATACCTCAGGGTTGGCAATAAAAGACCTGTCAGTTTATTTTAGCATAGAAGTATTTCACAGAAGTAACTGTCTCTCCATCTTAACCAATATGAAACTATGCTTCACAGTGCAAAACCACAGATGCACAACAGCCCTAGAACAAACAGTAAGTGCAGAAATTTTCACTCACTTCTGAAAGTTTTCCCTAAAGGCAAAGAGGACTCCAGGTTTTATATCTGCATCCACCTTGTCGTTCATCCCTAGTAGGCTACAGTAATTATATAAAAAGCTGCAAAAGCAGCTTAGATCTCTCCAGCAGATTTCAAAGTATCTTTCTCTATATCCAGCTGCACAATATCAAGCTATACTTTTTATGGTGACGTTCTGCTGACAATCCAAACCTCAAGGGCAAAGCTCAAACAGAAACTCTCAAAGAAAGAAAAAAATCCAAACCAGACATGTAGACATTATCTTCATTAATGCTAGACAGGCAGCATGGGCCAAAGTGGGAGTTTGTGAAAATGAGCTGCAAACGGCATAAAAAGACAGTAGTAAAACTACTAAAAGTTGATGTCCCACTAAGGCTAGGATTCTCAAGAGTATTTCAAAGCCTATGAAGATGCAGGCCTGATGTTAGGAAAAGAGAACTGAATGCAAAGTGATGCTGCCTCTTTGTGACAGAGGTGTAAGTCTTCTCTAGGAGGACATCTGGGGCACTCTGCACCTGGACTGCAGCCTCAGTGGTTCAGCATTGATCTGTTACCTCAGTCCAAAAGACTTGGACTCCTTAAAGATTGTGTAATGCACAAACGTACCTTCTACCTTGTCCTTCCTGCTCCCTACAGTGAGCTCACCCAAACCCAGAAACTTCACCACAAAAATATCGTGGAAGTGCAGTAAATAAGTGCAGTAAAGAAAAAGAATGAACAGTGCTTGATCTGAAAATATATTCAGGTATTTCAGAATGTATCTTCAAAAAAAAAGGAAAGGAAATGGGGAAAGGGGAAAAAAAAGAATGGTGTATGCAGCCAAGGCATGTGTAAATAGCGCAGGGAAAAGGTATAAGATGAAGGCATGGCCAAATGTTTCCAAAAAGTTTCCTAACTATCTATTCCTTCCTTCAGGTAGCAAGAAATGCATTTATGCATAAATATAACACTGTCAGTTCTTTGAAAGTATAAAACAATTTAAATCAAGGACTTTTTGGAACCAAGGACTTTCCTGAGTCCAGTTTACTAGTTTTTTAGTCATCAGGTAGATGAAAACCATAATTAATAGATATTTTATATAATAATATATTATATTTATATAATAAAAATAATTGCAGAGGATGGTGTCATGACAGATATTCTTTCATCTTCTGCATATTGGCTATTACAGACCATGGTTCAGGTAAATTTTCCTCAGAATTTTTATATCCTATTTTTCTATTGTGGAGAATCTCTTTCCCACAATAAAAAAAAGTAGAATAAAATTATGGACTATAAATATGTACTTTTTCTCAGATGCCATGAATGTCTACTTGCAGAAAGTTTCAGTGTGCTGCTTATTACCTCACTACTTGAGTTTAAATAACCTCACTTGAGTAGATAAAGCACAATCAACTCAAAGCAACTACTGTAAAATACCACTAAAATCACAAGAGCACAAGATAACACTGAGATATTTCAGAGATCTCAACATATTGTTAGGATTGAAGGATTGAGATTTTTGTTGGATTTTTTTTGTTTGATTGGACAGAAGCTGTATGATACAGCTGGTCCACTCTGAGTCTACTGTGGAAAAAAGATTTGCTACCAATTTTTTCCTCAAAGAAAGACAGAAGTGAAAAAAAACCCTAACTTGCTTAACTTTGCAAAATGCGTGTGCTTACTACTAAAACCTGCTCAGTCAAAGGCTTACAAATTAGTCTCTGGAGGCAGGAAAGGCCATAAAAAGAAAACAACTTGACTTGCTTTCCAACAGCAATAAGTCTAACAGCTTGTAGGGCAATAAGCTGTGGCCCGCACAATGAGGCCTCATTCTTAGAAACACAGGCTGCATCCAAAGCAATGTGTGCTGAAGCAGTGCAATATCTGCATTTTCTACACTTTCTGGGATCCAATAGGGGCTTATTTATAGATGAGGCAAATGAGCTAACAATTTTTTCTTTCCATGTAATTATTTGATTAGCATTTAATGAGATTATGTATGTTAGTATCAGCTCCTGGTAAAACAGCACTGAAGAAAAATGGTTTGCTAAACTTTGACATTGGAAATTTGCAAAGAAATACATTTGAAATCTTGGTCTAGTGCTTGATTTAATTCCTGCAAAACTTATATCTGGTAGGAAATCCAAAAAGAGGAGTTACAGACGAGTTTTTATGTAAGTCTAAATATCAGGTTATGGTGAGACATGAAGATTATTCTAAACAAAACCAGAATAAAGTACCTGAACTTAGGGAGGATGTTATAATTTGTATTTTTTACATATGGATTTACTTAACAATATCAGTGGAAGCTCCTTCTACAGAGCAAGAGGCAATCTAAAACATGGACTGGTGGTTTGGGTAGAGGGTCAGGGTGCCATCAGTGGTGACTAATCAATGATTCCTCTGATGCAAATCAAGCCAACAGCATTTCTCACTGTCCATCCTGTACTGATTAATGTCAAGGTAGAGAACAGCTGAGACTGAGAAGACATTAACATTTTCCAACAGGCCAGCCTTTATTCCTTGTAAATACCTGTTCCACAAATGAAAGCACAGCATCCACTAGAGCTGCTAGCTATTCTTTTAGGTCAAATAATAGGTGATTTGTTTTTAACACTAACCATTTCAGATATGAACCCAGAATACCCAAAAGTGACCAATGCAAGCATGGCTGTGTAATCCTGTGTGAAGGCTACTCTGTAGGTATCACTCACAATCATGAAATTTCAGTTCAGAATTCAGCCTCCTTTGTTTACTATGGGCTGTTGACTGGCAAGCTGTGTCCCTGGCATGGAACTTTCAGTGCACGGACCTACCTGTTTTCTTCCATTTCTTCAGAGAGGCTTGAAATCAGGAACAGGTGGAAGGACAATAATACAATACAATAGTGACTTCCTGCCAACACCTTGGAATCAAGTGCCATAGAGGATTACATCTAACATCTGACTGCCAAGACAAATGTGTGTCCACAACAATGACTAACCTTCATTTTTGCAAGTGACATTTGTTTATTTAAGGCAGCCCACTAATCTCACCACCTTTAGAGCAAATCAGGAAGCACTGACTTTCCATTACTTTTAGACTAGAAAAGGCACCTGAGATTAACAATTGTGAACAGTTGCCTCAGTCTGCACTTCTTGACCTTCTAGGTGTTAGTGTTTCCACTTGCCATATCTCAAAGCATAGGGCCCCTGCTTGCCAGGAAACTCCAAGAACCCAACATCAGCAAGACAGAGCCCTCTGGGGGCACGTCCTGGGTAGCTGGAAGTGTTCTGCCAAGTGAGAAATTGGACCCTTTGTGGCTAAAACTGGATTGCAAATTCTTCAGGGAAAAAGGGGCTTTGCTTTAAAGTGAAGCCTGGAACAGGATTCTCTGTCACTGCAAAACACTGATGATAGGTGGATTAGGTAGTAGGTTAGAGAGAGATGTCATCACCAATCATCTGACTCCCTGTGAGGGAAACAATGAATAACACTAGACAGTTAAGGTTCAAGTAATTGAAAGTGTCTACAATGCAATGAATAGACATCTGGCAATGGTATCCCATCCCAGTTAGCACATCATTTTGGATAGCTGGAGTTCAGCTAACTGAAGGTGCACTATAAATGCATTATGAAGATTTTCCAGTATGCAGCTTCTTGAACTTTGGAAGTCTTTAAGATTCTTATAGAAAATCCACTGCTGTAGAACACAGGGGAAAACAAACAAACAAAAATCCCCAACAAAAACAAAATCCCCAGTGTAATGAGTGAATCCAACCAACATACTAAGTACATTAAAGCACAAATCTTCCTGCCAAGGCTGACTTGTCTGGGAGGTGAGATGTCTCTAAAACAGCTACAAATAGATCCTCTCCCCCCAGAGCTGAAAAACCCAGCTGAGCTGGCCAACAAAAATGTAAAGCAGGCATTAATCACGGCAGCCTGCACCTTCTCTCCACTTGCAAGGGCTGTGTACCAGCAGGAAAAAGGAATGAAGACAGCACTGAAGACAATGGAGCCTAGACTGCTCTTGTGCACTATTGCTAGCTCTGAGCTATTGCTAGTTCAGAGCCACTATAATTAATTGATTTCTATTAACTTCCCTGTGTGAAGTTAAACCCCAACCAACCAAAACAAAACAAAACAAAAAAAAGTTTCACAACAATGATACAACTTATCTGTTCCCTAGGCCATCATTCTGCCAGGAACAAAATATTAGCGTGATTGATCAGCCTCTGATTTGTTGCCCCTTTACTGGTTTGTCAGAAATTTGAAGATCTTGAAGGGAGCAGTGTTACNACTAGTTTTCTTTAATTACACAGTAAGAAAGCCCACTGCCCCCACTTGGAGGAAAAAAGGCAGCAAACACAGCCCTCAGAAGGACCATGAGCAGGATTTAAATCTGCCAGGTTCAGTATTGAAGGCTAAACCTTCTCTTCCACCTTCTGTTATGCAGACTTATATTTAAAGACTGACGCTCTCATAGTATGACTTGCACACTTGGGAAATAAAATCAACCAACAAACCCACAATACCTTTTTTCCTCCTAACATGTATGGCTCATAAATACATGCTATTGGGATTATCGTCATTTCTGACCGTGTTTCCTAGAGCAGCAAAACTTTTCCAATGCCACATTACTGCAGGAATTCCTTGTTTAGAAGTTTCACAACAATGATACAACTTATCTGTTCCCTAGGCCATCATTCTGCCAGGAACAAAATACTAGTGTGATTGATCAGCCTCTGATTTTTTGCCCCTTTACTGGTTTGTCAGAAATTTGAAGATCTTGAAGGGAGCAGTGTTACATGGAAAGTGATACAAGCAGGTGCTCCTCGCTTTCCAGGGCCCTGTGGAATGTTTCCTACAAACTCTGGAAGATCTTGAACTACCAAGTTTTAAGACATTACTATTGTTGCATACTTTACAGATATTTGAAGACATTCTGAAAGACTTCAGCAATACTTTTTCTATTTTAAGCAACCTACAAATGTTTTTAAAAATTCCTTAATGCATTTCCATGATAGTTGTTCTTTCAACTTGAAGAAAAAACAAACAAACAAACAAACCCACCCCCCCACACACACACGCCCCAAACAAACAATAAAACAAAAGAAACCCCAAACACATAAATGATTCCAACTGGGGCAGCCCACCATTTTAAGATGTTAATATCCTCTTCAGAAATCACAAGTGCATACATTACTTATCAGAAAATTGTGCCACGTCCATGCTGATAAAAATCCTTCCATCACTTATTCACGTTCTTGAGTAAACAGATAAACAGCTGAAATCATGATTCAGTTATGAACATGCACACAGAATTTATTGGTGAAATACTCCAATGAGGACAACAGTAGTACCTTCTTTTTGCTGCAGTAAATCTGCCATTTCTTCTCTGGAGGGAGTGCAAACATAGCCTCTCTGTTCTTGTCTGTGAGATCCAATTCATCCTAGAGTTGAGAAAAAGAAAAACAGAAAATCAGTCAACGGCAGCATTGGTAGCTTCTAGTAAGTTGAGAGGTTTCTGGACCAGGTATGTTTGACCAGCCTTCAATCAAGACGACTTAGTGGCTCCCAAAGACTCCAAAGATTATTGGTTTCGTCATGATTTCCTTGCTACCTTGAGTTCTCCCTGTTAGAGCATAACTGATGAAGAGAAGCTGCCCGAACAACTCCCATGTCAAACTTCCATTATTAATGATCAGTGAGGGATGGGAAGGATAACATGAAAGGGATGAAGTGAAAAACTCAAAGTACTGAGTTATGTGACACAGATATTACTTATGACACTTAAGAGGAAGGCTGAAAGTTTGACACATCTCTTTTTCCTGGCCAGCAACACCAAATTTCTCTTCCATAGAAAGAAAATAGTTCCATTTCTCTATCTTTCAAGCAAAGGCCATGAGACAGTTGTCATGTCATCAGCAACCTACAGGTTGAAATGTTTTTCCAGATGTTTGTTCTCTAAACCACACAGTTCCCATCAAAGACACCCATCATTTCAGACATAAAGGACATAACTCCACAGTGTCACATCAGGTTGATCAGAGCAGCATATTCAGTCTCTGTTATGAAAAGTGAGCTCGGTAGAACATAACCCTCTTAGAGCTGAGCCAAGCTTACAATAGCAAAATGAAGGATAATGCTATGATCTGGAACTGACTGCCAAATTCCACAGCTTCAGTTACTCCTCTGTAAAAGGTGAATAACAATAGACCCTTTTCCAATGCATGTCTCTAAAACTATCAAATGAGAGATTGTTACTTACTCTGCGTTAATTCAGTACTGACCAGAACAGGGCTCCAATCAAAGCTGCCAGTTTTAGGCGCTAATAAAGAGAATTAAACAAAAAGAATGGTCTTCAGGACAAGCAGACTGCATGAGCAGGGACAGATGAAGATGTCTAAATCAGAGTTTCAGTAATACAAAGAAAATCTTCCAGCAATGTTTCAGTGAATCAGTTTTGCCAGGGGGTTGAGTTTTTTCCCTATGTATTTGAAATATTAGGAGAAGGAAGTGTCCAGGGGTCCAATATCAAGATGACATTGTGGCACTAAAACACTGCACACACAGATTCTGGCATCCACACTAACCTTGTCCAGGCAGAGACAATACCTCTTTAACTCAGCTCAACAATGGCTCATTTGGAAAGCGTTCAGGGCTGGGAAACTTGTGAAAACAGTGAGCAAAATTGCACACTGAGCCTGGTAGCGGCTGCTGACAGATTTAAAAGCCCACAGAGATTTAAGCTGCAAAAAGGTACAAAAGAAATGCAAACAGTAACAAGGCAAGGTCAGTGCCAGCAGCCCAAGGTAGAAGAAGCTGGAGGGTTATTTTAAACAAGAAAAAGTTTAAAGGGAAAAAAAAAAAAATTAGCTGTGCAAAAAGAGTGCAAACCATGTGGAAATGTTTAGTGTGAGTTTCCAAACAAGGGGGCAGCCAAGCGAGGCAAGAAGTTTTATCCTTGCTATACACAATTAGAAAACTCAGGCCAGGATCACATTCTTGGGGGGAGAGGGAGAGTGAAACTACATGTAAGGCCTTAAGACAAGCAAAGGAATGCTGTTAGAGGTCAAGAGTGTGGAAGGGAAAGGAGGGGCAGATAGGGAATCAGAAATGCCAGGTTTGGAAGAACCACTGTAGAAGCCAGAATATACATGAACTGTCTGGGCTCAGCTGAATTCTTAGAAAAAAATGTGACTGTTTTATTGACCTGCTTAATGAATGCTCTTACTTTACCTTTTATTTTTTTTTAATACAGTGCAGCTAACTTGATTTTCCAATCTATAGTGCTTTTTCTGGAGTCTGCTGGCAAATCAGACAAGCAGCAGAAGCCCTGCACAGAAGCTGTGCACTAAACTAAATGAAGATCTCAATCAATACAGTTCAAGAGAGCCATTTCATTAAAAGAATGTACCTATTGACCAAAACCACCCTGAGGGCAGGATTTTGACATTGCAGCTTCTAGACACTGCCCTAGATACTAGTAGTATTCAGGGATATAAAGATAAATCTGCTTTCAATGGGACAGTAAGAATATGCAACTTCCAGTCACATAATTTTGCATCATGACATGCTTTTCAGGACAAAGGCCTAGAAAGTTAGTTTGAAAGGATGGAAGATTCAGAGGGAAAATAGTGCATCCCACATTATTGTGACTCAGGAGGGTAGAGGAAGCCAAAAGAACTTTACAAGTCAACACATTAGCTCAGGTAGCATAATAACAAGGAAACTGTTAAGGGTTTCCAGGCATAAGGGAATCACCAGAGGTGGACCCAAACACACCTGCCTGGAAAAGAGCACATGAAAAATGCCTTGCCCTTCCTTAATTTTGAAAGTTAGTGTTTGTCTCTGTTAGGAGGTAAAATGCTGGGTCTAACATCCAGGTCAGGTGGGCAGGGAGCAAGCAGGAATATTCAGCAGGGAAAGAAACATCTCCAGAATGCAAAGCAGCAGTCCAGCTCCTCAACTTCCTTTCCCGAAGTTAGTGCTCAGCAAGTGTGCACCTTCACTGAGAAGAAGAAAGGAGTGGGAAGAACTGAAGAGACCTGCATGTGCTCATATATTGACATCATCAATCAAAACCTACCCTATAAAAAAAAACAAAAAAACCCTGCAAAATACAAGAGACATGAGACCTTCCTCTGGAACTCTCCAAATCATTTTACCTCTTCCATTCCCATTCTATGAAAGATGAACAAAAAATCACTGTGACTGCACAGGAGAATGATGGATATAGCTAAGAAAGAAGACTCTGAATTAGGCAGGCTATTTTTCTATTCTGACTTGGGATCCTACAGACATAAGGCACATAAGGAAACCTGCTGCCTTGGAGGGGAAGCAGGAGGAACAACAGAAAGAATAAATTTCAGGAGTGTAATTTGGCTCATGAACAGGTCATTCTGACCCAATGACAGAAGCAGATCTGTCAGCATATAGAAATTCAGACTGTAGAGTTAGCTCAGTGATGGCAAGTGGCTATTGAAAAGAGAAAGGAGTTGCCAAAATCGGCAGGGAAGGGGAAGAACGACAAACAGAATGCAGTCATCAAAACTGGGGTTGGAGCCAGACTAAGGAAGCCAAAGTGATTGAATGCCCAGGGAGCAAATGGAAAGGGCAAGGAAAAAAGGATCAGTCAGAACAAAGCCGGGAAAACTCCCTTCCTCCAGCACCTGTGCAAGTTTCCCAACAGAAGCACAGTAAGTCCTCTTCTACACCTTGGATGGGCAGCTTGGTTCCAGCAATTCATGCCAGCGTGACCCTGCTCAATGGAACTCAGCCCCCTGGCTCTTAAAAATGCTTGAAGTTGCATGAAACACAGATTAAAAGGATATTTGCCAAGCTGGACTAAAGAAGATTAAAGCATGCCCAGTTAATAGTGCCTACATTTCTCTCCTTCATTTATTTCCTATTTATTTTATCTAGTGGTAATTAATTCAATTTATTTTACTTTTTTGTGGGCATTTTATTTACCTACGTAGATTGAATTTCAATGATAAAACTTTTAAAAAGAACTGGAACTGTATTTGAGGTTCAAATACTTCCAGTCCAGTTCTCAGGCCAAAAGAGAAGATGGCCTCCATTCAAAATGGCTACAACCCAAGGAAATAAGAGACAGAGAGAAAGAAACTGAACAAGAAGGAAGAATGGGTAGGAAACATAAATCCAGTATTTTGCAGGATTTAAAACCACATTAGGTGCCTTGTTTTTGGGAATGTTCATGAAAGAATGAAAACTTGGTTTGATGCTGGGCAGCCATCAGCTTAGTAATGATACTCAAACCTCCAGAAACGCATTTCTCTCCTAGACTGGGCAGTACTTTGTTTAGTGACACAAAACGGAATTAATAAAGAGAAAAAGTAAGATTTTGATAATGTAGAAGAGTGGTTCACTTGGAGAGAGCCCTGCTAAAGGAGAACCCTTAACACCTACCAACATGCCTGCCTCTGTAAAGGAGAAACCTCAAGGCCATAAGTATACAGAGAACCACAGCTTCTGGTGTACAGCATCCCCTGATTTGAAATCAGAATCATGGAGGCCAAGAGCCCCAAACTTCATTCTCCAGGGATATTCAGACACTCATGGGAGGAGATATCCTCAGTTTCACTTTCTCATTCTACTTCTCCCAAGTCCATTGGCTGCTGGACTTACTGGCCATTGGGGAGTTTCACACTGACTTAAGGTCAGATAGCTGCTTTATTTTGCAAAATACAAAACCCAACAAACCAAAACAACCAACCAACCTTTACAGGCTAGTGAGTTGTTTTGGTGTTGTTGATGATGTTTTGTTTTGTCCTCCTAAATGTTTAATGAGTCATGCACATCATTTCCAGCACTATGAAACCCAGAATCCTCATATGATATGTTTACTGCAGGCAATAACTTGATTAATACAGGCATAACAAATATTTTGCCAGAAGGAAGAGGATATTTTGCTCATTTTCCTATGTTCAGTTGAGTAACTGCATTATTTAATCAATTTCTTATAATTTCAGCCACAGAGAGTTGCATTGTGCTTTTAATTTTACCTGTAGGTTCACAGTTTCTCTTACTTACAGGGCTCCTGGGAGAATATCCTGTCTATAAGCATCCTCCCCAGGCCTGTATTACACATTTATTGCTATTTTTATGACGGAGAGATATTAATGATATATAAAAGCATATTCTTATTTTTTTAAACTTTATTTCTGCCTACAAACATATTTAGGCAACTATTAAAGCATTATTTAAAAATGAAATGCTTTTATGATCCTCAAATGGAGAACCTTTGACATGAAATCAATCTTTATTTTACACCTCAGAATCCAACATTAAGATATAATACATAGGCAAATAGGCTTCAACACTTCCACTGTTCAGAGATGCCTATTTTGACTGTCTGATTGCAGTTCTGTTTGCATTGATTGGTTCTTTAACAGCAGATGTGTACTTAAGCAAAAGGACAGCCAGGTCTTGGCATTAACAGGTTCCTTGGGAACCAGATCTTCAAATGCCACAAACTGGCAAAGCTCCCCAAAATGTGTAGTCTTCTTTTTTGAAATCAAAATGGAAACTTTAGAACTTCCAGAACAGATGAGGGCAGCAGTTATTTGACCTGTGAGCAGCACCAAAAGTTTCAGAAGGCTGTGTGAAACCCTACAAAATACAAAGCCACAGAGACAGCTCTGTAGATGGTCAAACACTTCCCAGCTTCTTACCTCAAACAACCTGGCTGATTTTGTGTCACAGGTGGATTAATGTCTCTTTCAAGATAGTGATAACAATGCTACTTGCAATATTTTTGGTGCAGTTTGCTCCATCACACCAGCATTACCTTTAATGATTCTTTGTGAGTCATCCAATAATGAAAACTGAGACAGTGGGAATTATCTCCAGATGCCTTTACATATTCTAGGACAGGGTTCACTATTTGAAGACTATTTTTAATAACTTGCTTGCAACGCTCACTTCAAAAATTTAGGTTCCAAGGGTATGTTCATTTTCACATTATACCCACTGTATGGATTTTATTTTAATGCACTGCTCTTACCTTGCTTGCTGTTCACATTCCCATATGCCCTTCATTCCCATGTTCATACTTATATTCCCCTTTTTCTTTCTCTTGTACGCACCTATCATTTCTTTTTTCCTCTCGCTAATCTTTTTCTCATTCCCCTTGACCTTTTTCACCTGTCAAGTACAAATGCACTCTCCCTCATCCACCTCATTAATCATTCCCTCTCAGTCTCTTAAGAGCACCAAATCCACCCAAGTTACAAAATCAATTCTAATGCACTGCTGCCAGTACAGTATGATACCTGTTACTTCAGGTTCCCCAATGTCATTTATATAGATGTCTGTCACTGTGTCCCTAAAGAGGCCACATTCCAGTTCCAACAATGCTCCCAAGTGCCTTAGCACAGCTGATGGCCTTATGCTCTGAACAAATTTGTTTAAATCTTGTACAAAGTAAAC
The DNA here is from genome assembly GCA_013399915.1 of Illadopsis cleaveri. Lineage (NCBI taxonomy): Eukaryota > Metazoa > Chordata > Aves > Passeriformes > Timaliidae > Illadopsis > Illadopsis cleaveri. Next base: position 322,427 of record VXBB01008367.1, read on the forward strand.
AATGACTATGACACACCACGGGATCCTATCCAGCATCCACTGGCAGGCCCCAGAGAAGGCTCATGTTCATGTGTAACTGCTTCAAGGGGATTGTAGATGACATGCCTGGGACTTGAGAAGAAAGAGAAGCAGTGGAAAGAGATCGGGGCAAGACTGTCAGCAGCACATTACAAGCTTTTGGAATAGAGAATCCTACCCAGCATAACTATTATCACTACAAAAAATGGACCGAGTAGGACCATGTTGCTAACACATGACTGAAAGCTACGTTTTCACATTAACAACAGCCCCAGGAACATTTGTATTTCTGTTCATGCTGCCTATTCCAGATTCCATTGGCAAATAACAGGCAGGTTAGTCTGGTGGCTCACATCCAACTGTGCCCTCCAAAAAGGCAGTAGCAGAAATGCTCTCATCATAAGTCCAGAGGCAGTTGTGTTAAAAGCTGCTTCAGAGATAAGTGCAGTGAATGAATAAAGTAATGAACCAAAACAATCTTACTCAGATCACAGTCTCCTTGCAAAGAACTTATGAATCCTCAAATAGAAGAGAGAAACCTTCCCTATTTAATCACTGTGTCTACCTCCAGGGGACAGTATAAGCTTGTTCCCCTACAGTCTTCCTTCCACTGTTTTGTTCATTCCAGCTCCCCAGGCCAACATATAAGAGGTAGCCTTCTGGAAGAATGCTTTTTTCCAACGCTGAGAAGGTCGATGAGGCATTCTGAAAGACTGCCTCTGTCTGAACTATCAGTGAATGAGGTTAATTTGACTGCAAAAACCACCTACAGTCCAGTACAAACTGGAGCAATGAACAATGCAAAAGTTTTTGATCAGTCAACAGCATTACCGCCTATAGAGCCAGCACATCTCCAGGTGAAACACATTGGTCAAAAACTCCCACTGGGGCACCTGATATATGTGCTAAGTCCACAGATAATCCATGAAGAAAAAGCAAAATCAACCCCAAAATAAGCGAGTCCCTCCCCTCAAGCTCTATCTCATCCTAACCCTTTGAATTAAAAGCAGCATTAAAAGCATGCAAGCAGCGCACTGTGAGAGGCATGGGAGTAACATTTTGATCAGTTTTACAATTGGTAAGAATTAGGTTCATCAGAGTAAACCATCATTGGGTTCCATGTATTTGCATACACACAGTATGTGTGTGTGCAGATATGTATGCCACTCACACCTTACACACACAAGAATAATATACATGAGGCATATCACATAACATCTGCCCATACCCACAATGTTTCATCATTACATTTGTGCATTGGGAAACCACTGTGCACACATGAATTGCTAACACAGCCTGTTGGCAGAGGAAGCAATGTTTACATTTCAGCTACTGCCACAGATCTGACTGTAAAGCAGAGAAGCAGACAAACAAAAGGCTGCGATTCCCATTACATTCTTTTTTCCTCATTGCTTTTTCAAAAAGTTGCAGCTTTAAAACCCCTTCAGTACTAGGGGCCTAAATCTCTTGATTCTCAGTCATAACACTACAAGACAGAAAGCACCTGATGTTTACATACTGAAAGATGTGTTTCTCCTCTACCCTGCCAACACAGAAGTTACCCATTCTTAAGGCTTAGCAGCAGTGTAAGACTTTCATCCATCAACGGCACTGCTTTATGGTAGGGAAATTCTTCACACAGAAAGTCAGCTAACAGGGCTTCCTCTCACCCACAAATGCACCCCTCATTATACTGCTTTCTTTCTCCCTTCTTAATCACGGGTTAATTTCTTCCTTGTTTCCTGGAGAAGAGCTAAATCCTGTCCCTCTCCTACTTCTCTGTGACTTGACAGCACACAAGTGCACATAACCAGCAAGGCCTGTTGTGGCAATCCCCTCTCACAGGCCACTTGAAACAGCATCTGCCGTTCATTTTTCAGTCCTTCACAGGCAAACCACATGCATGAGACAACAATCTGCTGGGCCAAACAGAAAGAGAAAAAATGAGGAAAACCAGTATCACTTCATGCAACAATACCCACAGGTGTTTAGAGAGTGAAAAAGATCAACACCCAGACATGCACTCTCATACACAGGGCTATAATACAGGTAGAGCAAGAGGTACATTCCATGGATATGGAAGGGCATATGAGAACAATAACGTAAAACAGCTGTCTATCATCACAGCTTTTTCTGTTAAGGTGGGCTGCATCATGTCAGTGAGTTTAAATGAGCCCAACGAGAGGGACAGGGATGAAAACTGAATAGTCATAGGCTCATGTCTAATCTAAATCCCTTCTGCTGCAATTTAAGCCTATTACTTCCGGCCCTATCAACCACTAATGTGGTGAGCAGATTTTTTTACTTCCTCTTGATAACAGTTTTTGAGGCTGTTAGAGACTGTTGCAATGTCCCTTCTCAGTTTCCTCTTTTGAGGCTAAACAAACCCATCTCTTTCAGTCTTTCTTAGAGCCCATGTCCTCTAGATCTCTCATTCCTCTTCTAATTGACTTCTGGCCTTTACCCGGTCAAAGTACAGCTCTCTTGAATTGCACTGTGCAAAAGTGAGGACAGTGTTCCAGCTGAGACCTTACCAAGGCTGAGTGCAAAGGTTATTCCATCCATCTTCCAGACTGCCCTTCTCGTTATATATGCCACATATTCCATATAGTCAATGACCTTTTTTTTTTTTAATAAAAACTCTCAAAACCTGCATGACTTATGTCCACTCATGCTCAACTATATAATCTCTAGTTCTTTTCTCTGAAAAATTGTACCTGGCTGCTTTCCATTCTGAATTACCAGACCTGCTATTAAAGTAGTTTTAGCTGTCAGCATTGAATGCCATCATTTTTTCACAACAATTTTCCACCTTATTTTAACCTTATCTTTTAACGTATCCACAGTATGGATATGTGCCCAGTGACAGACTCTAGAGAGATGTGCTGCTCACTGAGGGCTCATATCACTGAGAGACTAGCAAGCCTCACGTGGTCTACTGACTATTATCCACTGCTGTTGTTTAAAGTGGGCACAGGTGATATGAGCAGGAGCAGTCTGAGGAGTATCCAGAGGGATTACACAGCTCTGGGAGCTGTTGTAAGGACTCTGGAGGGCAAGTAGCTTTGCCATCAATTCTCCTGGTCAAAGGAAAGAGGTTTGAAAGGGCCAGTTCAATCTGGTAAATCAACTAATGGCTACAGGACTGGTGCCACAGCCTTGTGTTTGTTATTTATACCATGGGATTCATTTTAAGAAACCTGGTCTGCTAGGGCTGACAGGTCCATCTGTCAGAGAAGGGGAAGAGCATCTTGAGTTACCAGACAAGATGGTGAAGAAGGCTTTAAACTAAAGTTTCTGGGGAAGGGGATCCTCAATCTGTCCACTCCTACCAATAAGATGTCAGTGCCAGCAATAGATGCCCAGATACTAGACAGGGATCACATGTCAGCAGGAGAGCACCTGGAAAGCAGCAAAAAGGAATTCCAAGCACTGCTGCCAGTAAGTCAGAGCCATCAGAGACCCTACTAAAATGCCTCCATACGTCATGTAGCATGGGGAATAAACAAGAGGCATTTGAGATGTGCACAAACCGGCAGGGCTTTGATCTCACTGGCATTACAGAGGTGTGGTAGGATGGCTCCTAGTTAGTTGGAATAGAAGACACTTTAGGAAGGTCAGGTAGAGATGATGAGGAGGCAGTGGTGCCCTCTATGCCAGTAACCAGCTGGAGTGCATGGAGTTTCACCTGGGGATGGATGAGGAGCTGACTAGGAGCTTATGGGTCAGGTTAAAGGGAGGACAGGGACAAGTGACATTATAGGGGAGTCTGCTGTAGGCTGCCTGACCAGGAAGCCCTTCTGTAGACAGACAGGAGCAGCCTCACAGCCACAAACCCTGGTCCTCCTGGGGGACTTCAAACACTCAGATATCTGCTGGAGGGATAGCACAGCAGGGCATAAACAATCCAGGAGTTTCCTGGATCACACTGATGATAATTTTCTAATAGATGTGCTCTGTATTTCACCATCCAGTCAATTAAATGAAAACACAAAACAGAACTCAAGCTGTTATACCACTCCTTGATACATTTTTTTTCACCCTGACAGGTTGCAGGTCCTCTGGTACAAGTACCAAATTTACCTCCACATTCTGATTATATACCAAATACGCCTTTCAAACACAGCTTCTAGTATCAGCATATATAACACTAAATAAAAATAAAATCTGCTGTTTCAGCACAGTGCTCATTTTCCATCCCTTATTTCCTTTCCCTCCCCTCATTTCCTCCCTCCCTTCCCCCTCCCTGTGCCAGGGTTTGTTTTTCATGCCAAGGTCCTCTAGCTGAGACCCTGTATGGGAAGGTAGTTGTGGGAAAGGTTATTAGGAAACTGCCATCTAAACTGCTACCTTTCCGGCTTCCACACCCGCTCCCTCCCTACAAAGTCCCCTCTGTTCAGTTTTAATACTAATGAGTTCAGAGGAGGTTCCTAGGCTGGAGCAATTCACAGTCTAGACTGTGCCAAAGCACACAGGCACACACCTCTCTGATCGCTTCCTGCCCAAACACAGTCCTGCTGGCTCAATCTTCAAAATGTGGGCTGGGGACTGCTGCTGCTGTGCCAAAGGCAGGCTGAATTTCCAGGGGCGTCAGTGCCACCTACTCCTCCCCTCACAGCTTTATCCTCTTGTGTGCATCCTATTTGCCATATGCCCCTATAGAGGAAAACAAGGGTAAGTCAGAGCTTGGCTGACCTTTAAATCTCTGATAAAATATTACGTAAAAGGGCAGGAGGAACTGAGAGGTTAGTTAAGAATTTAATGAGAAAAATTAACATCTTGTTGAGCTTTGGCTGTGCAGCTTAGAAACACATGCTCAAACTTATACACAGGGTAAACTCAAAAGAACTCCAGTAAACCAACATCATTTTTTGGCAGATGTTCAGGTTTACACCGACAAAAGCAAAATCAGAAGCTAGCTGTAGTTATTCTCTTGCCCTCTGAGTTATTCCAAATTTGGTAGTGAAAACCAGAAACCAGAATGCCCTACACTCTATTAAATTGAGTGCACTTACTCAGGATTTACACCAGTGGAAAATATTAATTAAATAACCTCTATTAAATTGTAACAGACTAAACCTCTGATCTTAACTACTTCGAACAGTGGCTTGCTCTATAATCTACAGCACAGATTTCTGACATAGAACAGACTGAGAAGTTTATCAGTCTCCTTTTCACTAATTGTTAAATTCTATTTCAATAAATAGAGATGATCTGTATTTACTACTAATCAGTCCAGACCAGCTAGAATATCATCCACATATGAGGCTTCTGTTATCTCCTCTGGGTTGAAGAGGAGGGAAATTCCACAATTCTCTTCCCTCAGATAAACAGAGTATCTCCATAGCCAAACAGTGAATTGAAGGCATGACAGTATATTTGGTTATTCACTCACACCCTGTCCTGTCTCATTGCTCAAATATTCTGATAAGCAGAACAGAAACTACTGCACTGACATCACTGGGCTTAAGAAAACACCAGCTAAGATGTTTTTCTCTCAATGTTTCTACTAAAGAAATCATCACAAATTTTCACAAAATACAGCAAAAAAGTATAACAGAAGAATGAGCAAGTGCCTTGCATCATCTCCTAACAACAAATTATAATTGCATTTATTATCTGGTTAAGCATTTGTAATCCAAAGTTCTTCCACATCATTAATGTATAAGCCAACAACTTCACACCAACCAAAAAACTCGTGCAGCTGTTCCTCTCTATTCAAGATGTAATGCTGAAACACAGCCACTAAAGCAATCCCAATGGATTTTCCATGACTCAGGGATCTCTCTGGACACCTTCCAAACTGCAAAACTGCAATCTGCTTTCCCCTTGTAATTTCCTTTGGAGAAGTTATTCTTCAAGCCTCCACCTAGTAAACTATTGCATAACACTGTTGTGCACACTGCTACCCTTTTCCAAAGGTTGTTAAGTGTGGGCAGTCTTTCCCTTTATGTGGTCAACAAATGATGGGAAACTGCAAAATTAAAAGACACTCTTAGTGTTTTTAATGTAAAAGTGCATAGAATATACAAATGTTGACTAGGGCTTTTTTGCATACACCACTGTGTCTACAGGAAGGCAGTAGAGTCTTGCATCAGATTCTCCCTAAAAAAAGAACAAGTAGCTAAGAGCAGGGCAATGTCTATGACAGGAGGCAGTAATAGAGATTTGCTTCCAAATTCTTCAAATACAATACATTTGCTACTGGAAGATGCCTGTACTGTCTATAATCTACACATGCTTCATTTTTTCAGCACCTTTTCAATCTGGCTACAATTATACATTAAAACTGGCCTAAGAAGCATTACTATTCCCTGTTTCACACAAATGAAAAAAACCTCAGAAATGCATGAATTTAGTTGTGTAAATTTGCAGGGGTAGCTAGGAAAATGCAATGTTCTTGAAAAGTTTTCCCCCATCAAGCTTACAGACAATGTTAAAAGCTCTGGGTCAGTGTTGTTACAGTGCTTCCTAAGAATAAAAAACATCAAAACAGAGCAGCTGTGGAGGCAGTCAGGTGTGATGAGTGATGGAAAAAACACCTTCTGACACTTGCTTTCCATGTGCTGCTACCACCTGGTGCTGAAGGATGAACAGAAGGACCTTTGCTGTATTTAGTGACACCAAAGCCTCTACTTCCCTAGTGTCAAGGAAGGTGCCAGGAAACTGCTGACTCAAAAATCTTCTGTCCTAAAAATGTGCTACTCCATTCACCTCAGCTGTAGCACCCTGTGCTCCCCACTTTGGAGCCTTGCACACCAGGCAAAGAAGAGGCCATTTGCCTCCAACACTGCAAGAGCAATCCCAAATCACCTTAACAGCTCCCCTGAATGATAAACAACCTTGAGTACTGTTTGAAGATAGAATCCACCTACAGAAGGGCACAGAGACATGACATAATTACAAACCCTTTTCCCCCACTCTCCTTCAGGCTGTATGATACACTATCTGAGCCATGATTATATCTGATATAAATTGTTACTAGGTGAGCAACTACAGAAACTAATCTTAGTCAACATATTAGACAGATGATGCTTCATGATAGTTATCTTCTTCTCCATTCATTTTTCTTATTTTGTTAACAGTTCCTCTCAAATCCCAGCCACAGTCTACCTCCCTGAGGATAACTACTATCTGGCAAGACACTTACATCCCATCCTGTTTCTCAGCCTTTTCTCTTCACTGGGTAATGTCACTTCTTCCCCAGCTTCAGGTGAGGAATTACTAAAAATTATTACAAATGTATAGGGTCTTCACTATCAGAGGGATCTGGTTTCCCCTTTCTTGCTGACATCAGGCCAAGTATCAAAACATACCTCCTACAGCATCTCAGATCTGGCCCTTCCTCTAAAAGCTGCAGAAGGAACAGACATCTGTCATTCAACCTCCCTTCATCACCATGCATTCACTCCAAAAGCATAGCCAAAAGATCATCTTGGCCTAGAATTCATTCCACATCACCTCCATCTTAGCAGTCATCATTCTCCCTCCAGCACCACAGCTACTTCATTTGCTGTGTTTTTTTCTTCAACACTTTGAAAGACACTTTTCCTTCTTATCACAATCTCTTGTCCAGTTACAATCTGGTCAACGTGGTCTTTGCAACAAATACTTTCCTCTTGTCATTTCTCACAGATGCATTTCTGGGTGGCACCTTCTCATCCCATATTACCTTCTTATCTGATTTATAACAATCTCTCACCTTTCCTTAGCAGACCAAATATAGATTGAAATATTCTCTCCAGAAGGTGAGGGATGAGGTCCTAATAATAAATTTCTAAGCCATCAAATACAACTCTGAAAAATATAAGACACTAATAAAGAGAATTAAAGGATACAAACTGCAGAAGGGCAGGAATCATACTCAGAAAAGCCATTCCAAAATGTTGGGGCAATAGGACATCCCTGTACTGCTGCTGTTTATGCTATTTCTACTGAAGAGAGCCCCCTCTCTAAGTCACAGGTAAAGTGGCAGGAAATATATGAGAATGCTGGTGCAATTCTAGGACGAAGGTAGAAAACTGTCTATTCTGTATCCATCGAAGTATAGCTGGACAAGTTCCAGAAAGATGAAATAAAGATAAGTTAATTTGATCCTTCCAGCTAGCACATATGACTCCTACTATCAATATCATCTCAGTGATAAGATGATATTTATCACTTCAGCAGCCTTCAGGCTCAATCCAGAAAGTTGCTGACACTTTGTTATAGCCACAGTGGAACACAAAAAAACATTCAAATATTAATGATGCCTTACTAAGGAAAAAGGCCAGAGTAGAGCTTTATGTTACTTTTTTCTCTTTATGTTATGCTGCCTAATACTTCTAGCTATGCCAAAACATGATAGTATTAGCAAATCAGGTGATAAAGGTATTAGAAACACATGGACGCAAGGTTTCTGAACATTAAGCATATCCACCCTATCCATGATTTCAGGGTTAGGATACCATGACAGCTCCCAAGCATTCAACAGGGGGAACACATAAGATGGACAACTTAGCACTTCCATCCTCTAGTGGTAGAGCTGTTCTTTTCCCTCCTTCTGTATCCCAAGCTACATATCTATTGTGCCCCCAAAATCCAGTACCTCTCCTCTTTTGCCCTAGATGTACTACATGCATTTCCCTGCGTGTTCCCATGGAATAACAGCACTGTCCTGTTAAAAATATGTAGTCCTGTGAGAGCTCCCTCAGGTGTTTCATGTCTACTGTAAGTAAATCATTCTTAAAACACACTCAGATGGTTCCCTTCAATTATTCCAACCATGACCACAACCCTTTCCACTTTTCAGAAGGGCAGTCAGTGTGCTGTTCTTGGGATATTCAGAAGCCAACAACCACCACAGACACAGAAGATACCACACAGGCCAAATTTCAGTCAATGGAGAATGATCTAACTCCACTACAGTCTTCAGTGAAACTGAACTGGTTTCCATTGGGTCCATAAGTCCATAAGTTTTATAGCAAAGCAACAAGATCTAAAACACAGTGTATGCCTGTACAAAATCCTTAAAACTGCACAGGTACTTTGGTAACATCCTCAGCTTCTTCACACTCAAAATCTCACACATAAGACCAGGTCTGGATTTACATTTGTTTACACAACTCTTGATTCTCAGACACGGAGTGTGAGAACTGGCTCCCATCTCATGCTCCTCTCCCAGCATCTGTGTCTCTCACATTTGCAGCATAGTGACTGCTGCTTCCTACACAGCTGGTCAGGGAGATGGGAGCTGCCAACCAGCTGCACCGACTGGAAAGGAGCCTAAAGTGAGAAAGTGCTGGTGCTGCACTCAGGGCCATAAGCTTGTTCCTATCACAGGAATCCATATGTAGGTGAGCACTGGAAAGGGGAAGCTGTCTCTGCCACAAAGCCTAAAATGCAATACTTCTTATGGATTTGGACTTGAATAACTACAGAAAGCTCCTTGTAGTGATATGTGCATTAAAATCTGGAACTTGTGCACATGTATTGCATATGGGACACATGTCAAGCAGACCAAATATTATGAAAAGACCTCTCTGTAGAGCAGGAAGAAAAAGAAGAAACATATACCTTGTGTGGAAAATTAAAAAAGAAAAGAGGAATCCTGAGTATGTACAATTTTGGACTATGCTGGACATAAAGGAATTTCGTGCATAACCAGACAGACTTTGATATCATGAAGAGCTTTTGCCTCCTGAGCCTCAGTACCCTTTGCTTCAGAAATTTTAAACCACCCATTTCTTTTGCCATAATTATAAAAGAAGACAAGTGCATCTGAGTGCATGAAAAATACTGATCTGACAACTATAAACTAACCCAAGACAAAGGGAAGTTTTTGTGGCCTGGCCACCATCAGTGAAGAAAGTGATTTGCTGCCTCAAAGTTTTCTTTTTTTCTGCTTTCAGATACAGCATCTTCTACTCAGAGGGCAATCCCAAGGCTTCTTCCTGAATATGAGCCTCTTGTAAGGAAAATTCTGCCTTGGTCTCAACAGCAGCATTTTCTTACAGCCTCCACTGGTTCATCCTCATTAAGTGCAAGAAAGGAAGTAATAACTGGGGTGGGGAGTCTCCACTGAGCCAAAGCCTCCTAGTTTGCTGAAGTCAGAGCTCATCAAATACAAATAAAAATGAAGGACTTCTCCAGCTGTCAATTGCATTTGGCATTACACTTCCTGACAGATTAGGTAGGTTAATTAATTACAGAGAAGCACAGAAGGGATGAGGGATGGGAACAGGGACTTAAATAACTTCCTCTTATGGGCAAAACAGAATAGAGGGACTTTTAAATTATGGTTGCACAGAAATTTGCATTTAGCAACAACTCAAAGCTGCAGGCTGGTAAGAGGCGCTGTCTAAAATGATGATTTACATGTGGGGCAAGTGACACAGAAAGTAAATCCCTGTATTCAAATTAATCCAGCATTAGGACAGAATGACTCAAAAGACTAGTAATTTGAAATTAAACACTCAGATCTCGGTAACATGCCTGAACTTAAATGAGAGTAAATACAGTTATCAATACACGTGACAAGTGCTTGGCGGTTGAATCAAGGACCTAACATGCATGTCTTTCTAACTCACCTAAGTCAACCTTTCAGTGAGAAACTAAGGACCAAAGTAAGCTTCAGACACAGAGGATACATTTCTGGAAAGGTGTTGGTCCATACTGAGAGCCAAGAGACAAAATAGGCAACTCTGCATCTCTGCTTCCCAGAAATAGTACAAGAGAGCTGGAGGAGAAATAGGGAACTTTTTTCTTCAAGCCCAGCAGCAAACACATAGAAACACAGCTGATGCCTCCTTGTTCCTACATACATTGACATGTATCGTCTATATTCACATGAAAGATCACAGTGAAAGCATTTCTTGTACTTTTGACCACATAAATACTCTTGCAGGTTGCAGAGCCAAAAAAGGGGCCTCACAAACACTGCCACAGTTAGGACTTGGCAAGCTTGAGTGGGATTGGTGATATATGGGAGGACTTATTCAATGTGGTGAAGCCTAGTTTTCATCTGAGCTCTATATTGTATCCATTACACTAAATGGTCTGCAAGGGAGAGCTAGGCATGAAGGGTACTTGCTACTTCAAAGTCAGCTGTTTGCAGTGGAAAGCACTACTACTACCTACTACCTAGGTTTGGATCTCATCTCCCTATAGCTGCTGAAGGTATGTTATCCAGTGTGTGCCAAACTGATGCCTTGCTCAGAAATGGTTTTGCCTCCTTTGATGAAATAAATAGACAAATTCCCAGATACTTCCATGATTTACCTTACTTTCTTCAATATAAAACTCTTTTTCTTCCTTTTCTCAACTTTCTCTCTTCTGGAAAATGAGACAATAATCACAGAATGTTACTCTCTTTTAAGGTCAAGAAGGAACAGATGGGGAGAAATTCCATAGAGCAAGCAAAGATCAGAATTTTCCCAAACTTTATGTTACTGGTCACTTCATCCAATGCTAATAGAAGCACATGTATGGTGACCCCACTGTTCCTTTGCCTCAGTGCTGAGAGAATTAGCACATACCAGTTATGTGGGTGGCTTATGTACTCACAGAACACTAATCAACTCCTTGCAGCATTCTGGCACTAAAGTGCTCACAAATACTGCCTGGTGTGTTGAGAAATCAAGAGAGTACAGTAACATACAGAACAGGAGCAAACTTCACACTACTTCCACAGTTCTATTTCAGAAGATACTAATTTACTTAGGAAGGGATTAGTTCACTGCTGTTTTTCCAGCTAGATACCTTGGCTAGTTCATCTTTAATTCAGAAAGTGAGCCAACTTTGATGCTATGGCAGTCATTACTAAATATAATGAAATCAGAGGTGATGAGATGAAAGACTAAGAGTTGAATTTAGGATTGTGTCAAGAAGGGACACAGTTCCACGTTCCTGTGGTCTCTTGCAGAGCACTGCAGACAGAAACCAAGCTTACAGTTGGTCAGTCACGGTTCCTAGAATGGGCTGAGGGAAGAATGGAGACCTTGATTCAGCACTCGATTCCATCTTCATTTAATTGCACTCAGGCAATATTACAGGGACTATGGGCTTGATTTCCAATGGTCTTACTGTTTGGGAATATATAGCAGTTCCATATGCATCTTCTCCAAAATCTGGGGGTTTGAAATAGGATCAGAATGCTAGATCTGGAGAGTGAGACAAAGAAGAGTGTAGGCTGCCTCACCTGAGCAGCAACCTACCTCTCTCAGCAATTCAATGGATAGAAGAAGTTTAAAGGCAGGCCAAACAGATGGTGGATAATTCTGAATTTTTCAAATATAGAGAGTTCATAAGTATTTATGCTGCTTCTCAACTGTAAATAATGTACTTTTCGATTTTATGCCAGAAGTATCTATTGAGTTTTGTTCTAGAAAAGCCTGTGAAGATGGTAAACAGCAATATGGACAAAAAGCTTTTGTGAACCCAGAAAATCAACAAAGCCCCTTTCTTAGGGACTCGGAGAAAAAAAAAAATACAAAAAAAGGAAAAAACCTCCCAAACTGAAAGTGAAACAGATTCAAATGCAACATAAGAGAAACCATGACAGGGATTCCAGTCAATATCCTGCCTGAGCTAAATGCAAGAGTGCTTCAAGGGCAGAAAAGACCATAAAAGTATAACAGTAAGCATTTCTCAAATCTTCCTCAGTATAAGACTCTAATGTGCTGAAGGTAACTCATTCAGATTTGGAGGATATAACGATATTATCACCTTTGAAAATGCAAATTCAAAAGACAATTCCATCTCTTCCCCAAGGACCTTGCATCTTAAAATAGAGAATCTTGCACTCCACCTTCTCAAATATCATGACCATCTCACAGTCACTAACAAAACAGAAGCAACAAAAGCACAAGCTTTTCACACTGCTCTTTCCTCTGTACTAGCATTCTTTAAATTTTTCTGTTTTTCTGAATTGCCAGCATTTAAGTCGTCCTTCTTGATATGGTCTGAGTTCCAATCTGGGATCAGGCTGCTTTTGTAAGAGATCTAGATGACAAAATCTCTAGTGTCAAGCAGCACACCACCTTTAACCACCAAGAAGAGTCCAGGTTTCCAACAATGAGCAGAAAGTATCAGAATCCACTGTGACAAGAATACACTGCTGCTAACAAATATGAACAAGGACAGGGAAAAAAGTTCCATGTTCCATGAAAAAAAGTTATATCCCTTTGCCTTACAATAGTTCTTCCAGATTTTTCTGTTCAGTCAATAAATCTGTACAAGGAAAAACATGTGTCTAGCACAAATATTTTTGCCAGCAGGCACAAAATCATTTTGGAGCCTGCCAACAGACCGCTATCTGCAGCAGTACTTTACCACTGTATGGCAGCATGAAAGCAGAAGTGATGCTGGTCACATCAGCCTCAGTGGTCAGGTAGGGCCAGTTTTACCATTTGCAAGGTACAGGACCAGTCCACACACCTTGCTGCCTAGAGCTTCTCTCTCTGCTTGTTCATTGAAGGGAATGCTAAAGACAGCTGTTCTGTCCTCTTTCACAAAAGCAGCCTTTGGAGGGCAAAATCTGTGGTCCGAAATATTTTTGTTTGCTTTGTATTTTGTGCATCTAGACTTTGATAAGGACTTACCTGTACTGTACCACTGCATTAATCCCAAGGCAGTCACTGCCAGCAGATGGCCTGAGAGCTGGTACATCATCTCCTGTCTTAGCCCAAACCAAATCATTCCAAACCATAAGCCACTGTCTTCATTCAGACCTACTCTCCATACATGTTCCCAATGGAATAAATCAAGATAGAATTTAGGACCTATCAGGAGGAACTCCTTCTGTTTTAATTTTCTAATTGATCAGATGAGGAATAAACAGAGCATCTAGCTTCAAGTAACACAAGCCTAGGATTCATCCTAGAATAATTTTTCTGGTTGACTGGCAATGAGAGGAGGCGTTTCAGCTGAAATCAGCATCAGCTTATCCTATCACAGTCACTGCCTTGCTCAGAGTCCAGTCAGGCAGCTGCCATTACACAGCTGGATGGTCTGGGTACATCTCCCAAACAGAGCAGCTCACACACGTGTATCTGCCTCAGTCTGGAGACTACAGAAGCAAGTTTGAAACCTTGGAATGGGTCATGTGAGTCCATCGCAAATAAAGAGTCCCAACATATTCCTAATTTCTTCCCCTTGAAAAATGGATGTTTCCAAATTCGCTTTTCATGGTACTAGTTTAAGTAGCACAACAGCAGCAGAAGAAGACATGCTCCCGGTCCTCAAAATGCCAGCTTTCCTCACAAAGGGAGGTAGAAACATACTGAATATTTACTGGATTGGAAAATTCATCACAAGGGAGACTTCTCCAGCACAGCTATGCTCAGCTTTTCTCATTATTAACTCCTCCATGGGAAAATGCCCCAGATTTTAACTACAAGGGAAAAAATAAGGCTTTTAAAAATTCATTCAACCACACCAATGTTTCATTATATCCTTTGCAGAGCAGATGGCAAGATGATGCTATACCCCCTGGGCCTGCTTCAGGGAGCTAACACAAACGCTCTTCTCACTAGAGATCTCAGATGATGTTGGTGTCATCATTTCACTTGGGGATTTGGGTCAAAAGGCTTTACACTCAAATTTGGTTTTTATATAGTAGAAGTGCACCCAGACTAGACCCTAACGGATAAGCAGCAGGGAGCTTGCACACAGCACAGAGCTCTCTCAGGCACTTCCAGGTCGCTGATTTACACTGGTGCATTTACAGACTGAATCTTTCTAATCCAATTAAAATCTCATCTGAGCTGTCAATGTAGATGTAGCCTGTTTTATTTTAGTGTCTCATAGAAAATGCATTAATCCAGATCTGAGGACAAACTAGCCCTTCTAGGCAAGGTCTGTATTTTGCCAGCCCAGTTTCCAGCCCAGGTTCTCTTGCACATAAAGCCCTTAACTGCTCCCATGTTACTTCTCTAATCAGGAACTCCTATGGACATGCACTGCCATCCTATCTGGATGCTTTATAAAAATGTGTGATGTACATCATTGCCCTTCTGAAAAACAGCACTTTTCTCTCCCAGCTCACTTCTCATGCAATGATGGCTGGGGTGCTATCATTAAATGTAAGAACTGAATATGATCTGTTTTCATTTCAATGGCTTCATTTGTTTGAAATGGATATGCCAGTTACAAGCTGTCAGCACATTTAATAAGTTATAGCATAAACCAACAACTCTCAAACTACTGGGGCCAAAAATTTTTACAGATCATCACATACACTTGTCATTAAATTTTGCACCAGAAACATTATAAATTATACTTTTTAATAGACTTCCATAAGGCAGTTGTGAGCTGTTTTGCCACAAGCAAGCACATGGAACACTAGTATTTGCCAGACATAAAACTAGAAGTTAAAAGCATCATTAATACTACCACAAACTCTCAAACTCCTCATAAAACTGATACCCTTCTCAGTAAGCAAAAGCCCAGCAACAACTCAAGCAGGTCTTTCACTATGACCCGAAGGTAAACAAGTTCAAGGTTCAGCAGGTCAAGTTCAGGAGCAAAGCACATCTGTGGATGACGTCTCCAGGAAGGCTAGATTGAATGCTTCAATGGATATCAGTGTTGGAGAGGGATGAACTTTGATACAGCAGTCCGAGCTTTGCATGTGAAAACCAACAGTCAAGCAGCATCCAGAAATAAATTATCAGCAGAGATAATAAATTATCTCCTATGCTAGGGAGATACCTGTCACCACATGGAATTCTCCAGTCAGACAGCTGCATTTTCTAAGAGGAACTCAAGCAGTCTCACATAAAAAGAAAACTGACCTAAATATAGACCAGAATTTTGTGAAATATTTCCATAAGAAGAGATTCTTCATTTGCAAATCAGTTCAAAGCAGGTAGACTCTGCTGCTGCACACACTATTCTTTCTGAGACAGCTGCAAATCCTATTGACTCCTTTCTATGCTCCTGCCACAGAATACTAAAAATGCTTATGGGTACTGGAGAAGTGTAAAGTTAATGGAAAAGAAATCCATACCAATTTGCTATGAACACAGAATGCAACTTTTGACTGTGGAAGTCCTTGAGCTGAAAACTGCTAGAGGGTTGGAGAGTATCCTGGAAAAGACCACCCTATGGCCACACCTAATATTTTTCTCTAGCCATCGGCTTTGGACCTCATCTTGAACCTGAAGCCTGGGCTAGGTTGTCAGACCACTGATCTGACAAACTACAGCTGTCCCTGTATTTGATATGACATACTATAGTTGCCCATATAGTAACCTCCAACTGCATATGCAAATTACATGGTGCTTTTCATTGCTATAGCATTTCAAAGCTATGGTCATGGATACGAATTTATTGGGCTAATGTTATAAGTGTAACGTAGAAAGACTACTGGCAAATTCCTCTAATGCTGAGATCCAGTATTTTCTGTTCTATTCCTCACCTCAGTCACACTCCTCAGGCATATACAGATTTACAGATATCTCCCTTTACATAAGCTCCAATCTCAGAATGGTAATGAGAAACCTAATCAGCTGCATCAAATGGGCATCACCTTTACGACACAGTTTGCAAAACAACCCACTCCTATGACCTCTGCCTGTGTTTTGCATTCAGGCTGAACAAGAAGACAAAGACAGTGAAGTCATTTGATGCCAGGCAAGAAAAGCAAGTGTCTGGCTCCTGGAGTCTGCAACATTTACCACAAAAGCAAACAACAAAGTTCATCTGCAATAATTCCTTCTCTTCCTGTTTATGGCTGTTGTTGCAACAGCACTATTCCATGGTTCAAAGGCAGCTGTGTGATGAAACATAATTAGCATGGTCACCTGATTCATATACCTCACCAGCAGAATGCAAGTCATCAACAAAACCAAATAGTCCTCATTTTATAGATCTGCAAACCCCAAGATTTTCCACTGCATTACATTACATTACTCCATTATACAGCAGATTTTATCCCAAAGTTGTAAACAAGAAACTGACTGTCAGCTGTCTCTAGAGAACTTGAGAGGTACCTTCTAATATGGCCAATCCCACACTGTGCTATGAGAATAAATAAGTACATTTAAACATTTTGTTGTACTTATACCCAGTGCCACAATCATCCATCCTATTGCTTGCCATCTTTCTCCTACCAAGTAACTCGTCATAAAAGAATGATCAGTATTTTTTTAAAGCTTCAATAGAAGCTCTCTAATAAACCCCTTAAGTCCTCTTACTCCTTTAAAGGGAAGAGTTCATCCACCTCATAAATATTTCAATCTGTCAGGAGAAACTTACCACAAGTTCGGCAAATCTGGCATTGAGCTCTTCTGCTGGTGGGATTGGGACAGAAAACTCAAGGAATTGGAGGGGATTATTGTCCTTGAGGTTGATTTCAGGGAGGTCACTACCTCCAAAACAACAGAGAAACCCCAACGCATGACGATTCCTCTTCCGGGGGGCCATGATCATCGTGTATGGTGCTATCTTCTGATCATGTTCTGTAGGAGAAAATAAAAACAAAAAAACCCCAGACATTAGGTGATAAAAAGGACTGTTGATTCTGTGCAGTTACCATGGCTGTCACCGGAGTAACAGATGGAAGAGCATAGAAGGATCTGATACCCAAAAGAGCAAAATAAACACTCAAGCTAGATAAGGTAGCTAGGCCTTCCTATGGTATTAAAGTGTTCTTCCATGGCAGTGTAGAATCACTTCTCCCAATTTTTATGAAAAGGTTTTACAAACTCAGGGTGCAATTTCCCAGCAGGTAGATTAATCAGCAATGTTCACTAGTCAAGGCACAGTGCTACCACAGTATGTTGGTATTGGCCTTTCTGTCACTACTACAATAAATGAAATAAACTATCAGAAAGAAAAAAGCTCATATGGGAGAATTGACCCAGAACACATGGAAGAATCTTCCAAAGGTATCCCACTTGATCAAAATAAAATGAACAATGAAACAATGAAGCAGACATCAATCTTCCACCATGGCGGAGCCAGACCACCAAACATTCACTTATTCCTTCACGGCCAGGACTATCACTGTAGGACCATTTTGTCCATCCCATTTTCAAACACATATAAGCTTGGGCTGCTTTATGAATTCAGGGAAGAAACAGCACAGTGCTAATGCATGACTTCAGATTTACATTTGAGCTGGCAGATCCCATCTGGGACGGGACTCTGGCTTGAGGGGCTTTGGTATCAAGAGTATAAAGGGAGGCAGGAGGCCTGAAGGAGAAACTGGGAAGTGACTGATTTCACTACCACACAACACCGTTTGTGAGCGGCCCATCCAAACAGGAAGTGTCCTGCCAGCAATTTGAAAGGAGGGATCTGTGCAGTGCACAGAGAGCCACATATTTTGCCCTTTTAAGGGACTTGTTGTTTGACAGCTCAGGGGCTTATTTGTGTTATATTTTTAAGGACTTCACTTTTTCATCTAATCTGCAGAATAACCCATATCCTTAGAGAGTAAATAATTAAAGCTTGTTGTGAAGCTGGTCTCCCTGGGCACAGGGCAGGGGAGCAGGAGGGAGGTAGCAGGTGAACCAAACCGCTGGATGCTGTATCAGCGACAACACAGCTGAGCTTTGTCATCAGAGCAGCTGCTGCCCTAACCTGCCCTACAATGCTTTGGTCTGTTTGCTTGCCAGAACAAGGCTGCTTTGAGCTTTCATACAGACTGTGTAGCTGTGCAAGGAAAAGCACCTTCAGGACAGTAGTTGCATAGTGGGACTTCACTTAGAGAGCACAGCCAGCTCTCCAGGGACGTTTTGTGCAGAAATTGGCACGCTTGCTTAAGGAAAACCTAAGCAACAAACAACAACCAAAAAAATGCCCAAACCACCCAAAGCTCAACCCTTATGGCACTATGTGCTCGGCAGGAATTACCTGCCCTACTCTGTGCTGGGATTAATTTATCTAGCACGTTCTCTTATGCATTGGAGGGGCATCAGCTGCAACTCTTATGTAGCTGAAAGGAAAGTAAACTGGTAAAAAGTACTGTCTTCTGGCATGCCCACTTTTCTTTGCTCTCCGTGCCAGCTCTGCAAGGGGTGGTGTGTCCCAGCAGGATTCACTAGGGCAGGATGTTGCTGGCTTCAAAAGACCATTCATAAAAACATCGGGTTCTCACTAGGAGATGCCAAAGGTCAACTTAAAACTGAACTGGTCTTTGACACAGCTTCAGTCAGCAAAACCAAAATGCTCCCAAATCTATCAAAATGATGCACATGGCAATTTCTGTTTCCTCTCAATAGTGGACACTTAAGAGATTCAGCTGCTAAAAGATTTCACAATGGAACCTCAGAAATTAAACTTTTACACTAGAGACCATCCTCTCATGTATTATTTATTCCAAGTGCAATGCCCTTTACGGCAATCTGGTCATGGCTGAGATTAAAACCAATTAGTTTGACTAAACTTTCTTTTGGAAGGAACTCAGTTCAATGAGACAAACCTGATTTACATGCAATACAATAAATTTGCATCAGTTCAGTTGTAACCAATCTCTGGCCCACTGTCTAAAGTCTTCCCCAGCATCCATCAAAGGACCAGCATTCTGTGGGGCATGGGCAACAAATCCTCCTTGGAAAAACTGGCTGAGACATAGGAGTGATAGGACCAAAACATTCTCCTTTATGAGCTCAGGTCAAGACTCTGGTGTAAACTTTGCCAAAAGAGGCACCTTACCAGGAAATGAGCACTATGTGAAAAGATGTGAAGCTCAACATTTTCTACAGAGCAAGTACAGCCCTGGTCTGGCTACCACAGGTTGTCCTGCACTGGAATTTCATTACTTGGTATTAAGCAGGTTCATCTAAGAGGTTTTCAGTCTCCAGGCTTTCTTCATCGATAATGCCGAGAAATACACAAGCTAATGTTTGTTCATGTGATTTTCTTTACAGAACCTGCAGTTCCTTGGGATCCACAGTTGTTAAACTCAAGGCTATTTAATTTTTACTCCCCTGCACAAGTGTGCAGAGCTCACATGAACAGTGAGCTTGTTTTTACAAAGCATCATTCCATTGCACAACTCATAACACTGGCATTTTCCAGGTCCATCTATAGGCAGCAGGCATGAAATTCATACTAACATAGAGGGGTAAAATAACACTTCTGTATTGCTTTCACACTGTAATTGTGTGTATAGGTGAGTTATCTAGAAGCTTTCAAAATAAGAACAATTTAGGATTGCTACAGAAGAATCCAGCACAGGTGGAATGGAATGGAAGGAAATTTCTAAGTTGGAGCACTGTCCCTCTAAAGATTAAGCCTAACAGTTAAGTAGATATCCTTCAGAATCCTGTAAGTTGCACTCTTTATGCTATTTAATAACTAATTTAAACTTTTTGATTTTTGTTGGTGATCAACAAAATAAACATTCTCTAATTACCTCCAAGTTAGTAAACTTCTCCTTTCCTTTCTTTCTCTTTTGCCTTTCCTTTGTCAAGAATCAAATCTGGGAAATATGTGCTTCCAAATAATGAGGAGGGTGGGAGATGGCAAAGAAAATGAAGAAAAGAGCAGCTTTCATTTTTCTGAGTGGTAATTGATAGCAAAGCTGACATTAAAATTTATTAAAATAACAAAAGGTGGGGGGTTTTCTTCTAAAAAAAGTTCTATTGCCTCTCAACTTCAGGCAAGTAAAAATGAAATATGTGCAATTATGTATTTCTATATATATATACTCCCAGGGAGAATCAATAGGAAATCTCCTTCTGGAGAGAATCCCACTATTACACATAACTCTCTCCCACAGTTCTTCTCAGTTCTACTGTTTTGCCTTTTTGCACAACACAAACAAGTTGCTGTCATTTCAACAGCTAACCGCACACCCGCTCCTCATAGCAATCCCTCTCCTGCTTCCCAGCCCCATCTGTGGTTCAGCTCAGGTCAGGAGTCACAGCCTGGAACTTTGCCCAAGGTCTAATTATAACAACGTCCTCTTCCTCTGACAGGGCGTACGTGTTCATTTCTAAACCACTTGGCCCAGTGACCAAACATAATTTAGCTAATGCAATTTTTCCAGCCCTTATCAGAAGTTTTAGCCACATGGGATCAGATCCATGCTAACTGCACACGAGGATCCCCTTTCAATTGCTTTCTAAATCACTTCATAAGCCTCACTCTTCTCTTCAATCTCATCTCAGAGATTGTAGTTTTTGTGCCAACATACGCTAAATAAGCAACTTTCCACTAACAGTAAGACAACTGAAACAACTGCTCTGCCAGCAGCTCTCCTGGGCAAGAGAGCTGATTACTGTAGTTTTTACCTCACTGTTCTGTCTTTCAACACACTTAACAGCCAGAGCATAAGTGTAACTAAAATAGAGAAAATTACTTTTGCATCACCACCTTTGGAAAAAGGAAAGAAAGAGAACTCAATGGGTAACTAAACACACACAGTCATGCAAAGACAGGTCACAACGCAAGAAAGCATTCATGGTAAACACTTTCAGAGCTTTACCTCTACTGACCATCAACAGACACACAATGGCAGTGGATGTAGCCATAGCTCTCACCTGAGTGGGGAGCATAGGACTAAATGTATGATGCAGAATCACTGCCCACACAAGCTTATGCTAACAGGAAAGGAATATAAGTTAATAATTTCCATTTCCCTGTAATTTATCTATTTTTGTCTGCGGCAGGATAAAACATATACATGTAGTGTATGATAACTGATGTAGAAAGAAAACTGAATTCAGACTGGTTTAGAAGACAAACCAACTTACCCACAATCCCCAAATCCAAGTTAAAACTCTGTATTATTCAACTATTAAGTAATAAACCATGAGAATTGGTATTAAAACAGCTCCCTAAATCATCACTTATTGATGATGAAATGAAGAAAATAAGCACCATGCTCAAAACTGCGTGAATATAGACACTGGATAAAGGGAAAGAGCTTCATACTGATCCTATGCTCAGTTCCCTGGACCATGTTGCTTCTTCAGTACACAGATGGTGAAATGATGAGCTTCGTAGCATGATTTAATTACCATGGGAATTTTCCATGTATGTCACATGTAATGTGACAGATGTCAGATGCACTGTATGGCAATTGCAGGATGGGGGATGGGGAAAGGCAGCAGACAAACAATGTATTTGTTGCATGTGTAATAATAACCCAACCCTTTTGGTTTGGATTTGTCACCGTACTAAGGAGCCTCCTGGTCTCCAGCGCACAAAACAGCAACAAAAATCCCCAACCACTTAAAATGCACAAAGTTAAAACAGGGAAGCTTCCTGAAGATCCATGGACACCTGCCTGCTATGTTGGACAGGAAGGCATTGGAGCCAAAAGAAATCAACAGATCATTGGATGTGATCTGGAAACGAGCAGGGTCCTGTGCAACAACGGCTACTCAATCCCAATCAGCCATGGCCCACAGTTAACAGCTTCCACCACAGGAGAGAGGGCAACTCAAATAATGCTGTGCATTTTGAAGCCAGTTCACAGATTTTCCTTCCCCCAACACATTGAAACAGGAGTGAAGAGCTCTTGGTGTTTATAAGGACTTTGCAAGACAGAAACTCACTTCTGGTTTGTTTTACACACCTTCCCATTAAACTGAGATGGATGATAATTTCAAAGCATTCCACAGACCTAAGGATTTTCTCCTATTATATATATTTCAATAACTATTTTATTTTTATTCATTTATTTGCCTCAGAAATAAGTCCTGAGATAAGATAAAAGGCAAGGACTATTTGAAGGGTGTCAGGTGTAACTATATTCATGAACCTACTTACTGCAACGTGTCTGTCAAAAATCTCTTTAATACTTTAAGGATGCTCAGGATGTGCTGGGTGACTAATGACCACTAATGTTAGTCTGTTAATACCCACAAATCCACTGTGTCTCACCTGATACCAACTTATCAACACACACTAAAAAAAAAAAAAAAANTTAAAATCAAACAAACAACAAAAAAAAAAAAAAAAAAAAAAAAAAAAAAAAAAAAAAGGCAAGCTAAAGAACTGCAAGAAATGTCTCTTCTGAATTACTAATTTGCAGCACTTTCTCTGCCTTCACCTAAGAATGAGGGAAAAAAAAGAAAAATCAACAAGCAAAACCAACAACCAAACAAAAGAAAACAGAAAAAAAAAATAAACCTGCAGGTTCCTTGTGTTCCTCCTAATCATTAATCTATCCAAATTGTATTCATAGGAAAACCACTCTAAAAGAACAGTCAAGATTCAAAATGCAAAGTGAAGAGAGCAACAAAGCAGTTAAAGTCAGTGTCATGAATCTGGCTAGTAATAACTAAGTCTTTCTTTACACCATTTTCCCACCTTTCAATGAAGTACAGATTAAGAAATTTCTATGCTTAACTGAGCTGACTAAAGAATACATTCCCTCTTTTACCTGCTAAGAAGTTATTTTATTCTTGCAAAGGTACTGTAACTATGTCATAGTTTCCTACAACTATGACTTCCCACAGAAATGTACATGATAAAAACTAATCTGTCCTCCTAGGCATCAAATGTTGAGTCTTAATTATATTCTTGCATCTAATTTATAGACAAGTAAATCTATGCATCTTTAACATTTCTGAATAGTGATATGACCACCAAAGCTTAATCTGTGAACAAAACAAATAAAATTCACAGTCTTTCTGTTTATCCAGAATAAGTATGTCCTTACTCTCCTCAGTGTCTGATTGTACCACAAATTTGCATCCTAATTTATCAATTCCTCACTGAGGCATGCTTGCCAGCAATTAAACCACCATGGTGGTGGAATGAACAGGATTGCACACTGCCTAAAAATATAATCAACCTTTCTGTTTTGCATGAAGTAGTGTGGAGTCCTGTCCTTCTTTCCTTACCCCTTCCCATATTACTTCCAAGTTATCTGGTGTTGCAGCACTGCAGTTTCAGCAACATTTACACATACCCTCCACTTCTTTCTCAATCAGAAAGTCATTCCTACCAAGATCAATTTTCTTGTCTTCTTCACCATGAACCTCATTTGCTGTATTCATATACCTCACCAAGGATTACCCATGCCCATCTATTAAGAAAAAAAGCTGCTCTTTGTAGTCTAAGTTCTCCGTGTCTTTCTTTTCTACTAGTTTTAGTTTTACTCTCTACTTTTCCTGTTTCATTGCAATATCCTCATTTTTTTCATGCCAACTGTTAGAATTGAAATGGCTTCCTGTATTCACTTCCTATGCTCACACTATAAAGCCATTCAGATACTGAAGAGAAAAATACTTCTAAAGAGACACCTACTGCATGACACAAACTGCAAAGACTGCATCACACTTCATGTATGTTTTACTTTGGCTCTATTTTACTTTATTGTCCTAGCTGTGGCACTGAGGTTGTAGGTTCTCCAGTGTAGGGTTTTAGTCATCTGCTTAAACTAGTTATTTTACAGTGTCAAATAGACTGTGGTACTATGAAAACAGAAATAAAATCAGTAGGCCAGCAAAAAGGTAATCACCTGGCTGGAATCTGGCCAGGACACAACAGGTTCACCCCCCAGTAATGATGCTGCTGTAGGGACAGCATTTAGCAACGTCCACAAATCCAGCATGGATAGATTTATCCTTTATGAAATAATGGAATTTATGCAGTGATTTCACTTACCACAGCATTAGCTTCACTAGATGGGTTGGTTTATAGTGTTCCTGTTCATCAAATTGCTGTGGCTGTAAGAGCCAATGGGAAATACACTGTATAAAAGAAAACATAGCGAAAAAATCCCACAAATCCTACAGATGACATCTCAAGACCCAATTCTGACTAGGGATAAGACCATGAAGCAGCAAGTATTTTCAAACACTCTCTACAATTCCCAGATTTTACTTTTGAAATAATTCAGATCCTAAAAATATTGTTTTTAAGGCTTGACAAAATTGTAGTGTAATTCTAGGGCTATGAATTCAGGACAAGGCTATAATCCCAGTTTATGTCTGTGCTACTCAACAGAGTGGGTCTGAACTTGCTTTTCTAGAAGCTACAGACCTAGACAGCAGACTCCAAGTTAGACTCTCAATTTTCGTTACTTTCTTTTGGTGATGGGTACAATGCAGTGATGCAATTTCACAGAAAAAAGTGCTGTGGAAGTTGGAGTGCAAGATGAAGCTTTTATTCATTGTAAGAGATCATAGACTGAAGATTAAATAGCTCATGATGACATCAGTTAAGTAGACACACACATTGACAGCCAGAACCAGCACATCACTTTTTCAGCTTCAACGTAGAAGGTCCCAAGGATGAAACATCCATAACCCAGAGCAACATTTTTGATCACCTCAAGAAAGAAGCCAAGGATTGAGTGATCTGTAGAACAAGGTGTCCCACTCCATCCTCTATTCTGTAAGATCAGGAATACTAGTAAAGCACATTAGGGCTTCAGATTAGTACTAAAGCTTGATCTAGGAACTTAAAATTTCTCCAGTATTTCTTTTGGGAAGAATGAGGTTTAGTTACAAAGGAAGTCAATGCACAGTTTCCCAGTAGCACTAATCACTGCCATGCTCTGAAGAATGAACACACAAAACCCCATTACTAACAGCGTCCCTGTCTTGTTTGAGTCATTGTAATTTTTCCATTCTGTCATTGCCCAGTTATTTCCAGACATGATGTAACTATTTTGCCAAGGGATTTGGGAGTCAAAATGTTGCCATTGTTGTCATCGTTATCCTGGGTGCTTGAATTTTCCAGACAAAATAAGCAGCTGAGGGCATTAGAGTGCCTCTACTGAGAGAGAAATACTCTGTAAGAACTGCCAGGGTGCTCCAAGAAAAACAAACAAATGGTAAAGGTCCAATTACATCCCTCCTAACTTCTTATTTCCATGTGAAATGCTGTTTTCTTTTTCAGACAATTAGTAGAATAAAATTTCATCTGTTGTCTGATGTCATCATAGCATATAAAAATTTATTTCCATTCTAACACTCTGATCAGGGCCACTATGAGACATTAAAACTCAACTTTACTAGAAATATGCCTTGATCATAACCACTGGAAACTAATCACAGAGGTAGGTGTACAAGTGCTGTCTTCACTATTGACAGGTAAATCAATTACCTGCACTGGTAAAATTTTCCTAAAAGTCACACACTGGAAAAAGCAATTCAGTCTTTATAGCAAATGGGTATAACTGGGGGAAAACTCAACACAGAGGCCATTTGGACTTGTACCTGTTTTTTGTGGATGGCACTGAATCTCTTCAAAACTAGTGTTCATCCATGCCACCTGGGAAAGCCAGGTTCCAGGCTGCAGAGCTGCCATTCTCCTGCTTAGTGCCCCAGCTAAAACACTTCTAGCTTCCATGGGTCCCTGAAAACCCATATATAATAAAAATGGTGGCTCTCAGTTCAGCTCCATAGACAGAAAAGCCACCAATGTGGATGATGGTTAAA
This sequence comes from Illadopsis cleaveri, assembly GCA_013399915.1. Lineage (NCBI taxonomy): Eukaryota > Metazoa > Chordata > Aves > Passeriformes > Timaliidae > Illadopsis > Illadopsis cleaveri. The sequence goes on from VXBB01008367.1 coordinate 348,778, forward strand.
AGCCTTCTTTAGTGATCCACTAATGGAAGAAACAGCCACTAGATGCATTCACAAAGGGAAGAGGCCTCAGGGCTTTTATGCTCACTCCAGCTTGGAGATGGTTCCCATAGGTCAAGGCACAGACAAGGTCAAAATGTCATTGATTCTATATACCTACTTTTTAAACTACTCAAATTGCAGAGTTGTCAATCTGGCACCAAAAATAAATTCCCTGTAGAAAATCAAGTTAAGAAAAGGTCATATGCAGCATTTTATTCCAGCATTTTTATTTTTCTTCAACATTCTGACCAGGGATCCTCTGGGTTCAATGCCCTAAAACCTCAACATTACGCAAGTAGGTTTGATCTCCAAGCCAGAAGCTTGGTGAAACTGCTGAACTTTTAACCTAACGTGTCTTCATGAAGAATGGACATTTGGAAAGAGTTATGCTCAAAGATTTTGGGCTGTTTTCTGTGTGTATTTTTAAGTGACATCCAGATAAAATATATTTTCTGGCTGCTGCAATATTTTCAGGACGAGACTTTACACCAACACTGAAGGCTGGTTTCAGAGGCGTGACGTACTGCTTTAGGTTTTGGGACTGTTAAGTGTTTCATTGCATTAAAGCGAACAAGGCTTCCTTTACATTTCAGTCAAATTCCACAGAACTGATGCTCTGAGGGACACAGGTAGTGATCAGCTACAAGGGTCTGAGAAGAAAGGGCTACCTAAAACCAGCCACCTTCCTTGCATAGTCAGTGGGTGCTCTGGCCGAGAGCCTTTTGTAGAAAAGAATGCAGTAAAAGGAGGGGCAGGAGGGACAAAAACTCCCTTAAAATGCACAAATGTGTGGTTCTTATCTAGAAAGCAATGCCTATCCATGTGGTCTAGAGTATTTGATACACAAGAGTGTGGTGCCTGTGCCAACTGTCAACCCTCCCTCCTTCCATCCTTGAACTGCCAAAAGCTCATTCTAGTCTCCCAGACTCTCATGGCAAGAGGTCATGTCCACATTAAGACCCTTTAAAGCTCATGATTAAGGAAAGTTCAAGTTCTGAAGTGTATCTAGGGAAGACTTCCTAGAACTGTAACTGACCTCTAACACACTGGCCTTTCACAAGGATAGGTCATTTTTAATTATATGCTCAGATACCCAAAGAAACTGCTGAGAAGCTGCAGCAAATGTTTAGGTAGTCATCTCCGGACTTTTAAGTGTCTACAGCAAGTCAACAGCCTGCCTGAAAATACAGCAAGTTCTTCCAGCTTCTGAGCCCAACCTACTTGTAGCTTGTTGATAAAGCTTGGAGCACACTCCAAAGAAAACCAGATTGCAGTATAAAATTCCCTCAGCTCTCCCACCACAGCTGCACACAACTGGAAAAAAAACCTCTAAAAATTCAACAAAACAACCAATCCTGCTTCTAAACCACCACTTGATCTGGATTCATAGTCCTCAGACATGATTCATAAAGAAGGCCCATTGTATACAAACAGAAGAGAAACCTGCCCTCTATCAGAGAAGGAACATGTTCATCCCCTCAGGGCTGCAAACATTATTACGTCCAGTAATGTATGTCTTTGCAGAACATGTACCAGTATCACTTCTTGTCGTCTCTAGTTTTGTATAACACTGACTTTTTTGACAGCCTGTGCAGTGTTTTACCCAAATCATGACCTGCTGCAGTTTGTTTTGTCTCACCCTTTGGAAAGGATGTATTTAAAACTTACTTAAATCAATAATTTTTATTTTGTATCTTAAATTTATGGATGGAACACATACAAATAAACACAGTAAGCAGTCATACATCACCTTGTACAAGTTGAGGTCTTGGCTCTGCTGCCCTGGTCATATGCAAGAACATGTCCCACTGGAAGAAAGGCTGAAATTGCTGTTATCCCCATTTTCTACTAATTGAAGAAGAGCCACAGCCAACAAGTACCAAAATCTTTCCAGTAACAAGAAGCAGCAGCATTTGTCCCTTTTCCTACCCAGAAACCCATTTGAACAAGCAAGAAATCTTAATCTTCATAAAACCTTTGCCAGCAAAATAAGAGGGATCTGCAAAATGTCAGAAGCTCTGAAAAATCATGACCAACTATGTATTTGATCTGGGTGGCAAATCCAAGCAGAAAAACTTTATATGTAGCTCAATGATTTGCACAGAAGCTGACAGCCTATCACTAACTATTGTTATTATGACAGCCTATCATTAACTATTGGCTGTTGTACCAGTAAATTCAAGATGAAAATGGCACTAATAGTATGGAATCCTCATGTTTTACTTCCTCCCCTTCTCCCAGTCATTCATGTTACAAGCAAAGGGTCTATCACACTACAGTAGTGAATGCTTAAAACAGATAAAATTGTACAGAGAAGTGTAACTATCTCCAAATCCCTGAAAAGATAAACCAGCAAACGTATAAAGCAAACACTGAGTCCATACCAATGGGATACTCTTCTGGGTGAACTCTTCCCTAGTGCTTGTTCTGGTCATACCCTAACAGCAGTCAAACACAGCCTGTAAGAAGCATGGCTACTGCCCAGGAAATGTTCTTACTGCTAGGTTTACAGTGTCATCAGCTATTAATCATAAAAAGCTCCACTGGGATAACCCCAGAATCAAACAAATTAAGAAATGCACGTCTAGAGAGGGGAGTTGGTGTGGGAAGTAGTTTTAAGGAACATTGTTTTGTTTGCAAGAAAAAAAAAAACAACATTTCTTTAGACAGAAGCAAGTCCACAAGGTCTTACACTACCCTGTTCATGCTGAGATCTCAAACACAGGCAAAAATTTTCTACATTTTTAGGAGGTCATGCATGATAAGGAAACAATTCATCTCCTACAGGGCCTACCAACAGCAGCATTAACTCTTCTTAACTCCCACAGCACATTTCATATCCACATCAATATTGTGGGACACATTTCCTGTATCTACCAGAATACTACGGTTAGAGTTCACCTCCACTTAAATTGCAATATTGTGATGACATGGTGAACACTCCACAAGCATCAGATCCCAGCACGGGGCTGCCAAGTCATCCACGTCACTGAAAGCTGTTCACAGTAGAAGTGCCCTTTAAGGGAGTGATTTTCACAGCACCAAAGAAACCTCTGTGTGAAAGAGGATGTCGAAGTGAAAACAAAACAAAACCCCAAACCCCCACTTTAATGCTCTGGCTGCATTCACCTAGAGAAGGAGCTTTGTCTTGTCCATTTGATAGAGAGAAACCAACACTCAGAGTATCTTGGAAATGAGCTCTCTGCGCCTTTGAACCGACCACTGCGGACCAAAGAAAGCATTTCTTGTAAGTTGGAGGGAGTGCCTCTGAGGACCAAAATTTAAGCTTGAGTTACTAAATAACTGAAGAGAGGGGAAATCACTTATCAGGAGAAATAAAGCAAAAGGCAAAGGAAAGATCAGCTTTCTATCTGGAAAGATGCTGTGCTCTGTGGGTGTACCATAGCAAGTCACATGCTGTGGAAGGACCTTGGTGTGGAGGTAATGCCAGCAGATCAACAAGCCAATAGTTCAGTCAAGAAAATAAATTCATGTCTTTGTACTCAGTTCTTCAAATATTTAGGCTGAGGTTACTCCAGAGGAAATCTCTTTCTTATCAGATACTAAGGGGTTTATATTGTGTAAAGCAAAGTATTTCAGACATTTTTTGCTAGGGAATACCCCAAAAATCATATTTATGTAGGCAAAGTAAGCAGAAGAAGAAAGAAAACGGTAAAAGAAAAGACCTAAAACAGAGAAGCATTTTATCCTCCTCTTCAGAGGACTTTGGAAGGCATACTCAAAAATCTGTTCATTTTATCAAGGCAGTAATTTCAGGGTGAACATACTATTCAAATTAGGTTACAGAGACTTTACAAGAGCCTTTCATTCCCCAGATGAGTGAACAACATACACTCACTATATCATTTCCTCTTCATGGGTGTAACAGACTCCTATTAATTCTGAGGGAAACACATAACCTTGTAGAACAAGAGATCAACTCTTCCAAGCAGACCTCAGACTCAGTTAATTTCTGGTGAAACAGCCCTTATTGAAATTGCGCCAGATAGGCATCTGAGATTTTTTTTTTTTTTAAGCCTCCCAAAATATTTTATTCCCTCCAAAGCACTTTTGAGCTGAATTTAGCAAAGTCAATCCAAAGCATCCAGAGCATCTAAATCATCGTTTCCTGACTCCTGGGGAATGTATTCCAAGTCATATACAAACTTCAGTAAGGGCCAGTTTTTAACCTTAGTCTGAAAGTCTCCTGACTACAGATTCAGAAAAGCAATGTATTCTATATGTAAGTAGTAGTTTTATGTTTCCATCTTTTCCCTTAAATTTTCCTTACCCAGGAGTACTTTTCCATCTGTGTAACAGCTCAACCAGTTTGCTTCAAATTAGAAAGAGATTGAGGGCAGAGTTGTCACTGCTTCTGACACCACAAAGCAGAAGCTGCTCTAGAGCTGTGCACAAAGTCAAAGGTTTTCTCTCTCTTGGCTCTGAGCAGAGCTTCTGCACCTCTACCAGCCAGTGCCAGAGTGCACAGCTGAGCATCAGGGACTGCTCTGCAACAGCCTTCAGCTCCCTCCATTCTGCATTCCCATCACCACTGCCAGCAAAGACCTAGATGTGGGTTTCCAGTGCTATCACAGAGCAGCAGTAGATAACCAGCACTGGCTCTGGAGGGGATAACTAACACAAGACACATAGGAGAAAGCAGACTTTCCCTGACTCCAATGATGGAAAGAGTTGTTGGGATATGTCACTATTCTGCACGCCTCTCAGTTGGCTTCAAAGAAACATTTTAAATTATTTTCTTCCTTTTATTTGTAGGTTGTTTTCACTAGCTATAGCTTTGGTTCTCAGCTGCCTATCACTTCCGAGACAACCCTGTGGAAATAAGATAATGCCAGCACACTAATACTCAGGAGCTGCTCAACAACCATACCATCCACAAACACTATGCAGGCATTCCTATCCCAAGGCACTGTCAGACTATTGGTGAATAGTAAAACAATGTCCTCCTATTCTGCTGGTCTGCTGAGGTCTCACAAGTAACTCATGAATAACCATGTTAAAAATGGATAGCACTTTTGGATAGTAGGACATATACTTCAACTATTGAAATATGAGTCAAAAGCTTCTTTCACTGTTTGGGTAACATATCCTTAGTTTTCAGTACGAGGCATTTCTTCACAGTAAATGTGTCCAGGCTTTAAAAACCAAACACACATCACCCCCAATGCAGTTCTAAAAGAGTAAAATATACAACTCCCATGAAAATCATCCTTTGCTATCTGAAAATAATGGATCAGCCTCAGTCCAGACTCCTGCCCTCTCTGTCAAACTTCACTGACTGCCATTGTAGCAAAATATTCCACCTTAGTTCAACTTCTCTGCCCCTCTAGTTAAAGCAAAAGGGTTTGCATTCCAACTTGAAAATATTCAGATAGAAGAAATTCCCTTCCTCTAGTTTTATTAGAACAGTGAGAGCACAGGTTTTTGCAACACTTCTTTCCTATCTTTTTCTAGCCGAGGAAGCACTTCAGTAAGGAGATTTAAAGATAGAAGACTTAAAACAAAGCTTTATTTTAGTCTATAAATATATATTTTTTATATAAATTTCTCTCACTTCCTTGTTCTTGTTCCCACCATCAAGCAGACCTAAAAGCCCACAATATTTTGATAAACACACCAAAAGTAGCTCGGGATGTAAGTATGAAAATATGTACAGCAAGTTTATTTTATGCCGGTTTGTTTTATGGCTCTCCTCCAGCATTTTGGATGCACAACCCCACTAAGGTCAAAGTGCTAAAATTTTCCTTAAACAAGTCCATCTCAAAGGTCCAGGACTCTTTTTCCCTTTCCATACCACCTGCATCTCAACACTCCTTAAAGAAAATAGAATTTATCCCATGCAGAAAAGAATAATGATGTGTATGTACATCCCTCTGTACTGAATCCTCTCCTGCTTGGCTGTGTTCCACCTTCCTTCATCAGTGCAGTTTCCCAAGTACTCCCAAGTGGGGAGGGGATCTGTACAAGGCTGCTAAGGTGAGTAACTGCTTTAGCTCATAAGATCCATAAGTTGGTGGAATTGAATCTCAAGAGTTTTGAAACAAGCTCAGCAGTATAGCTGGAGCATCTTAGAGTCCTCAAAGCCCGAGTTAGATGAGACAAAGGTCAGGGTTCTTTCCAGTATTACATTCCCCACAGTGTCCCATCTCACAAGGCTCCAGTGCTTCAATCCATGTTTTTTCATCAACAAGATTAAAATCCCAAACGTTTTATTCTTTCTATGTCTGAAAGGTATCAGAATTTACACATCCCCATTCTTTTGCCAGGTAGTAGAGGCCAATCTCTATGAAACACATGGAAGAAATGGGGTTGGGGGAGGGAAGGGAAAGGTTGAAGAGAAGATAAAATAAAACATTGCCTTCAAACTTACTGAAGGAAATCTATGTATCTGTCTTTCTTAAGAAACAGTGCTTCTTTCACACACTTACAAAGAGTTTTTTTTCTTTGCAAACTACTTCCAAATTAACAATAAAGATCTGACAAGTTTTCTTCAAGATAGCAGGTTTTCTTTAAGAGGCAAACCAAACAACTCTTGGAGCAGAGTAGCAGCTGGGTGAGCCGTGACCCACCTTTGATTCAGAAGCAGATAAATGAGCTCTGAGCAAATGGTAGAGGGGAAAAAATAAGAGGAAGAGACAGAAAGTGTAAAATAACCAGGCAAAATATCCCGTTTTAGAAAAAGATTAAGTTGCCATCTGCAAGAGTGATTAAAGAAGAAACACAGAAGCACTGTGTACTACCAAGAATCCTTTTGAAGGAAGACCCAGCTTCCTGGCCCCAGAAGCCACACGCTGAAAACCTTCACATGGTCAAAAGCCAAGAGACACACACCACACACCTTGTGAAGCTGAGGAAAGGGAAAGCACCAGGGAGTGGTTCACAGTCTATATATAGCAATACATACTCCTGACTCCTGCTGCTCCTTTTGATATAAGGCTGGGCCAAGCAGGTAGCCAGTTCCTAAGAAAATGCTGCAATACTGATCTCAGCAGTGGAAAAGAGCCTCTCAGGAGTGTCTTATCCAGTCTCCTTGCTCAAGCAGGGTCAGCTGGGGCAAATTGCTCAGGATCACTGTTCAGACACCTCCACAGGAAAAAAGTCCCTTGTGTTCAGATGGAGTTCCCAGGACTTCAAGTTATGCTCATTGCCTCATCCTGTCACTGAGCACCACTGAATAGAGTGCACCTTTCTGAAGCAAAGAGTCAGATTTCCCAAAAGGCCTCTTACCAACATTTACAGCTCTAAGCAATTGTTTAGGGAATTTACTCCTGTGTACAGATGTAGACTGCTTGCATGACAACAGAATATTGCAGAAATTCTCTCTTGTGCCAATGTCTGCTAATGACAGACACGAACAAGCTGCAGAACAAAGAACCATGCATAGAAGAGATGTGTTAGAAATAAAAATACCAGTACATTTTCCCATAGGCAAACTCATTATATGTTCTCACAGCACAAAAATTCACAGACAGGGCGTCAGTCAGCCAAAAAAAAGACTCCTCATATTTGTAGAAGGTCTTCCCAAACTGTTACTGCACTTCACTAACCTTCCTCAAAATGCAATATTAATGACAGCACAATTTTGCCATTAACATTATAAGTTGTGAATCCCCAAACAATTTAATACCAGTAGAAGCAGCCTTAAAGATAAGCTCGTGACTGGCAATGCTTATCCAACTACTGTTTTCCAGTTCTAGTCCTATCCACAACATAGACCCTGTCCCTGCATTAACACAGGTGGTGACAGTGACAGACAGAATGGACTTGTACATCTACTGGTTCCCATACCAGGTAAGGTTAATAGCCATTGCTGTTGCACTGGCTTGCTCCAAGACATTCCCTGGACATGCTAGTCTACAATCTTATTACTACTCCCCTGCTTGAGAATAAATCTTTGTAACTGGTGATGATCCAAACCAAACAAATCAAATCAAAACAAAACAAAATCTTCTGTTTGATTTGAATTCTCCAGAAGTTTAGACCTTTACAAATTTTTTCCCTTTGCATGTCTCAGCTGCTTCCAATGAAGTCAGCGGATGTTTGACCACTGATTTCTGTGGGAATGGCATGGGATTTAAGCCACAGCAGGACTGCTAACCACTACCACCTAGTATTTGCCCTTCAGAGGCTTTTCAGGGCAAATGCTTAGAAAGTAGCTGAATTCAATTTTTGCAAGCAAAGCCCCAGAAAACCCCTTTCTCAGAGGTGAAACCCTGTTCCCTGAGGCCTTGGTGCAAGCTGTCTTGGCAGGACTTCTCCTGAGCCTGTTGTGTGGAAGATAAGGAATTTGAATGATTTCCTGCTCTGCGGCATATAGCTCCCCAAACATCTGACAGTTTATGTCCCAGGGACTGTCTCCATAGAAACCTGGCTAGAGAGGCCATGATGCTGAAAGTGAGAGTTATCCAGTACCCAGCAGCTCACCTTCAGTCTTTCACACTCCTCATCCTGTACTACTTTCTAACTACATTCTCTTGCCTGTGGCTCTCCCACAGCACACCAGGTACTGCACACCTCCTCCCAGTCAGGTCTGAAGGAAAGGTTAGTAACTCCCACAGTAATATACCAGTGCTACAGGTAAAGTTCCTCCCCTGAAATCAAACACACTCTCCTGTTCACCAAAATACTATGGGTCAAGTGGGAGTACACTTGGCCCTGTCTTGCTGCCCTTCAGCACTGCACACATTATCCATCAGATAAGCCTCCAGCCGAATCACAGAATCACAGAACGTGTAGGTTGGAAGACACCTTTAAGATCATCGAGTCCAACCCAGCCCTAACACCTAATCCTTGTGTGAGGTCTTTTTTTCATACTGTTTCAAAATCAGAAGGGTTTCCCCTCAAGACAGCTTGATTATTATCTCAGAAGACCAAAAAAAACCAGGGGAAAACCAAAAGCAACCCTCATGTTTCAGGCTGTCTGAAACTAGAACTGTTGCAAACACTACACCAGAAAAACAACGCAGCCCCCAGGGTTCTCTCTCTTCAGGCAATCTTTACCACACAGCTGCTTGCTCTCTTCAGGACACTCACTTGCTAGAATATACCCAGGAGAAGCTGTGAGTGAGACTAGTTCCAACAAAATTGCCCAACATCCATTGGGGCCAGGCCTATCATATGTGGTAACTGAACTTATCCAGCCACTGCCAAGTTTCATGGAGTTACTCTTTGAGGACTAAGAAGAATTAAGTGTAACAGTTCTAAAGGATGACCTGCAGTGATGCCTGCAAAGACAGACAGCCTGACCTCTTAAAGGCATATGTGGCCCTTCAAGGCATTCATTCAAAATGGGGATTAATTGAAGAGAACATCTCAATTAGTTGATACTTTTTCCGTTCAACTGTATGCCATAAAAGGAACATTTTACTATTTAGAGGACATGCAGGAAATCCTCTGTCTAAAAGCACTTATCAGTCTGCTCTGCAGCCTAGCACTCTTCACCACTGCTGCTTGCAAAAAGAGAATTATACATACAATCTTCAAACTTCACTTGCCATGTGTGCACAAGACATACTGAATTTCTATTATTAGAATTTAAAGAGACTTTGGCTCTTGCCTCAAGAACAAATTTTCAGTAAACTAACCAGCTTCCATTTCAGTGAAAAACAGGAAGCAAAAATCCAAAGTAGTGCAGCTTATTGAACAGACCTGGTTAAAAAGAAAAAGATCTGGCTTGAAAAAGAAAAAAAAAAAGGAATTTTGAAAGAAAGTGCAAGCTATTCTAGTGTTGGGAATGCCTCTTAAGGTATTTTTTTTAAAAGGAAAGGAACAACAAAGACATTTCCCCTTTCACCAATATTTTCCCCTTCTACTGAAAAAAGAAATTAATACAATAAAGAAAAGAATTTAGAAAAATCTATCACCATTGATTGCATAGCATTCAACAGCATAAAAAAAAGGAGCAAGAAATAGTTCAAATAAATACACGTTTCTGGCATAGTTTATCACACATTTTGAAATATCCAGCTCTCATAAGAATGTGGAAATATTTGAGAAAATCTGTGTTTTCTTCAAAATTTGGCAATTCTGAGTACAGACCTTCTCAATGGGAAAATCTCAGTGGAAGAATTTGCGTGAGACATACTGAGCTCTTTGGAAAGTCTAACCACCAGTGTCAGTAAGAGAGATGAACAGTTACTAAGAATTAGCCTGTCTTGTGACAACAATCACTCATTCAAATCCTCTCCAACACCTTAGGCTACCATCAGCCACAGTCCTCCAGCAACAGCAATAATTGAGGTGCTAGTTTGGTCAAGGACATGGAAGTTCTCCTTTACCCCTGAGCTGTGTCCTTCACTCTCAACAGGTAGCATAGCACACAGTAGGAGACAGAATAAACAAAACTTACTGGGCTCACTGCCTTGTACCATAAGATACAGGTGGGAAATTAAAAGCAAATCTCTCTCTCTTACATAACAGGGGGAGCAACCCAGTAGCCAAGAATCCTTCCTTTTGCTGAGCAGTTTTGTACGCTACAGTGCTTGGGGAGAAGAACTAAAACAATGCAAATACAAATACAAATGAATGCTCTATATCAATGATTGCCAAAGGGATAGCAGAGTGGGAATTACTAGTTGTGTCCACAACGTGATGTCCTGCTTTTTAGATCTGCTCAGACTTTATCACTTTTCAAATCCCATTTCAAGAAAACAAGCAAAGCAAAAAAAGAAATGTCCCATATTTTAAGACATACATGGAAAGTACTGCAGATTGGTAGCAAGCTAAGTGACAACAATGCAGTGCTAAGGAGATAAAAGAAAAACAGGAAGATATTTCTGTATGTTAGCTGGGCAACAAGTGAATACAGGCTGGAAGCATGAAGGATGTGAAAGGCAACAGTGTAAAACCCTGGCCTCAGGTTTATTTGGCTTCCACTGGCCTCCATGAGACTTACACTCACCAATCTGATAAAAAAATCTTATGAACTATAAAGCTGAAAGGGTTTTACCAATCAGCTAGTCTGACCTCATACATAGCACAAGCCACAACATCTCTATAAATTAATTCCTGCCTGAAGTAGAATATAACTTTTCAATAGGCATCTCATTTGATTTAAAGATTTCCAGCAGTAGAAAATCTACCACAACTCTCAGTAAACTCCCTCTCACTTTAGAAGTTGTTTCATCTGCCAAGTTTCAATTCCCAGAGTCTGGGCCCTGACTTACTTTTTCTAGACTGAAAATGCTATCACCAAATGCTCTCTGTATAGCTAATTATAAATAGTGATCGACAAGTCACCTTTTAAGCACCTCTATAAATAATTAGAGGATAAGCTTTTGAGTCTCATCCACCAATACGTGGGATTAATCAATGTTAAATTCCATAATGTTCCATTTATGACCTCTGCAGCAGTCTGTCACTGTGGTCACTTGAAATACTGTTCGTTCTTGGATCAAAGAAGTTAGTCAAGCTTAAAACAGAAGTTATTTCTCATGGCAACCTGGCAGGATACAAGGATATCACAATACAGGTATGAAGAAAATGATGGTCTACTTAAGATCATTCAGCAAGTATGTGGTAGAGCCCAGAGTAATGCCAGTTAATTCAGATTTTAAATCTTCATCCTTACTCACAATGCCATCTTCCTGCATAGCACAAGACAGAAACTATTCTAAAAACAAAACAAAAAACCACATCCTGGAATCTCTCCAGATTTGGAGCAAGGCTTTTGAGCTATTTGCATGTAACTGAAAGCAATATAGAAAAAAAAATCTCGGTATCTGCATAATAATATACTTCCTGATTACTTTGAGGCAGAGAAATCATACCAAGTAAATGAAACTCATAGGCCTGCACCCACAGTAGACCCACTCACGCATTCTTGTTCTCTTGCATCTGCAGAGGTGCTTGGCAAGACCAGTTCCAGCAGCCTACTGAGGCTTTACTATCTATTTGATTTCTAGGAACTAAGTAGTCAACAAAAAAAAAGTCCGTCTCACAAATTCCAGTTTGCTAATGTAAACATCATAAAAAAAACCACAACAACTTTAAAAACAAAATATTTGAAAGTCAGTTTCCCTTCTTTACTAGCTGCCAAGAGCAGAGTTCAGGGTGCCCTGCTTCTGGAGTTGATGAAACCATTAACACCTACAGCAGCGTCAGGAATGTTAGTCTGCCCTCAGGACTTGGTAAGTAATAAGAAACTGGTGTCAGTTTGACATTTAAAAACCAGTTCCAGGTAATAAATTTCCAATTTCTGATCCGGATGGAAGCCCAGCCCAAGCAGCATAGCAGAGGCTGAAAGCATTTCACTGAAAAGGTATCAACACTGGCAACCGAGCCAGTTAGATGCTCGTGAAAACAGTTGGAAGATACCCAACACAAAAATATGCCTTGCAGCAAAATGCATCCAGCAGAAATGTGTGGAGAGTTATTACAAAAAACCCAGTGAACAACACTGGCAGCACAGAATACTTGAGTCTCTCTTTAGTCAGTGTTTTTGTTGCTACAGACGCCAGACTGAGACTCAGGGAGACCTTGTGTGGCAACATCAGGCAGCCAGTCTGGAAGCCAGAGAGCCAGCATGAATTACAGGGTCTGTATGCATTTATCAACTTCCATAAGGAACCCCCTTTATATTCATTACAACACAGTTCTGTCTTCACTGCTGCAAGGAGTGCTACAGAAGAGGCATTAGCAGCTGGTCCTTGCAAGAGTCACAGTCTTCTAAAAGGGTAAAGCTGGGGTGCAACCCTCTTCCCAGCAACATCAGTCTCAAGTGCCTCATAGCACATGATGATAGCTTTGTCATGGCTCATCTCGCTCTTCCCCAAACACAGCCCAGCAGGCACCAGCCTACACAAGTTGTATGTGCCCATTTCCATTTCATAGGGGAGGGAGCCATGACTGGAATTCAATATCCATTCATTTATTTCCGTCCGCCTAAGGGATGCACAGCCAACTTTCTTGTGCATTAAACCACTTAAACCAACACTCCCCTGTGGTACCTCCTATCCATGCCCTCTGGGCTCTAGAGCTGAAGCAAGAGATGTAACCTCTCTTCTACTTTCCCATTCCTCTCAGGTGAATTCACTATTGCATTATAAGGAACACAGGAAAATAAATCCCACAGTGATAACGTGCCATTTATTCTGTATCTATTTCAAGCTGAAGACAAACTCTCTGCATGTTTCGATGGACTTCTTTTGACACTGCTGCTGTGTTTTGTTCCTCCCCACAAACATACGTCAGATACCCTTCCTGAAAACACCTCCTCGGACATGTGGTCCTGTGCACTGCTAGTGCCATATGCCAATCCTCCTGTAAAATTCACTTCCTTGTGTCCTACCAATAGCTCAATAGTCCAGGATTCTCAGCCATTTCCAGTCCCTTGAATTAGCATCCAACGATGTCCTGTTTACATTTCAGGGCTGTGGTAGAAATAAACACCATAATGTCAGGACATTCCATCAGCAGGATTCCAGCACAACCATGCTGGGCTGTGACCAGGATGCTGAACCAAGTATGGTCTGACTTTTTACTTTATCTTATTTCCTCTTCCTTATACTTCCATTACCTACCAGAAGACGCCTTCTATTGAGACAGTCCCTGCAAGCAGTGAGCACACTGGAAGGGTCTTTACAATTGTTAAGTTACTAAGCAAGGAATTGACCAGTAAGGAAAAAACACAACAAGCAGGGAAGGGGTACACAGAAAAGGATTTTATGTTTTGTCAAACAGAAGTTCAAGGTAACATAATCATCCCTCTATCTGCCAGATGATGAAACTGAGACATGGACAAGGCAAAGCCATTTTCTGGTTAGATGGTTGCAAGGACTAAATTCTGCTGTCAACTATGGTAGCAGTAAAACCAAAGATGAGTCAAAACTAATTCATTTCAATTATTCTTAATTATATTTCACCTACTTAAGTAGCAATACTTGAATAATCAGAGGAGACATCACAAATGCATCTGCTATAAAACCTCAGCCAAGAGACACTTATTTCTAAGTAGGTTATAAAATTTCCAGACTAGAAAACAGCCTGTTAGTAAAAAGGCTGTCCTGTGGTATGACTAAAAACTCTCTATTTCTCACCCCAGCAATGTACAAACAAATGCTGTCTTCTCCATTCCAATTAGAATATCAAATGTAAATATTATGAGCAGGATCTCTCAAGACACATGAATTGGATGGCTACCAAGGACAGGCTGAATGCTTTGAAAGCAACATTTTCTATGATGCACCGGATCTCTCAGAATCAGAGAAAACAAAGAAGGAAAAGATATACCAAGCTTACATACTCTTTTCATCCCAGTGTAAAAAAACTCTACTGAATATTTCATTGAAGTGTCTGTTCAATCTAGATTGCAAGTATTGCCATTGTATGCAGAGTAGAGTTACTGTTTAGGTACTGATTCTTGTGGGAATATAACTGGAAACCAGACGATTGTGCTGTTGGAATGACTGCTTACTCTTTGGGATTGAATTAGCATGGAAATGGCTCCCTAGCACTTGTGTAAGGTTCTCATCTTCAAGTCACAGCCCAGGCCAGAGCTGTCTTTAAGACAGTTTTGTACAATGCTTTAGTCCCACAGATAGCTCACTTATAAAGACTGATAGCCCTGAAGACTATTTGGAGACTCCAGAAACTGTGGTAAGAACTGCAATCTGATCCCTAAATAAAGCAAGGGAGGTAAGACCCATGTTTCAGGCCTGCAACGATCTTCTTCCACACTTCTTGGTATCACATATTAGCCACCATTCACCAAGTGGACCAGACCTGACAGATGCCTTAGTATGACAGCAACAGCTTTGAGAATCTGCCTCAGGTCCCACTGCTGCTGCAAAGATTTTCTGTTCTGTGAAATTTGTTCCAGAAGAATTGTGTGGAAGCCTAAGCCTCACCACATTTAGACCATGATGCAAGACTCACCTCTTTGTCCAAAGCACAGTGTGAACTGCAGACTCAGAACCTCCTGGCACTTTTCCACGAGCTGTATTGTTCTTTCTCCCTGTCCCCGAAGTTTACAAGCACATTGTTGGAGGCAGGTAGGGAGTTCTGGTACTTTGCCCCCTCTATTTGGGAAGCTGTTGATTTAAACCATGTGCACACAGTGAAGTCTCAACAAGGACATTATAAATGCATGTAATGATGTGACGGCTGCTGGCGATCAATGGAAAAAAAGGGAGGGAGGAGGGGTTTACTGGGTCTTGGGCCAGCTCCTAATGGACAAGCTTCCACATCACAAAACCAAGCACTGCAGCTGCCACAAATCACATCAATCAGCCCTCTCCCCAGAACAGCAAATGGACAGGCCCTGACCGAGCTGCTGTCTCCTAACAAGGTTTCACAGGACTCTGGAGTGCACTGGCAAGACAGGCTGTGAGCAAATTTGATGTATATTGCCCACGTTTTGCCTGACACTTTAGCATCTTTAACAAATACTACACTAACTTTAAAAATAATCAGTGGGCCCAAGTTAAAAATAAATTGCAAGTTGGCTTCCATGAGAAAGCAACCGAGCCAATACCATTTATAGTAATTCAACGTGTCACTGAATAGCATCATTTTTATAAATACACTGAAAGCCGGACATGAAATAACTGGTTAACAGCTCCCTAATCACAAGGGCTTCCTCTGCTACACATTTTTCCTATTTATCCAATGGCTTCTGTTTTATATCTAGTTTGCTAATGGAAAGAGGGGCAGGGGGAGGGGGGGAAATTGGCCTTAAACTGATCCAGCAGATGCACAGAGCTGGGGCCTCAAACACTGGCTTCTTTTCTGCAGCCACCAAAGGGCAGTGGGGGAGAGACATTTCAGCAAAATTCTTTCTCTGCAGTAACTACCACAGAAACACATTTCCCTCTGTTTGTAGCCACTCAAAATAACTGCAGCTCAAATGCCAGAAGAATATTTTGTGCTCCCTGCATTTAGAAGAGAAAGAAATGGGAAAATACTGAAGTTCCTAGTATGGTGGTCTCAAAACAGCAGTAAAATGCTTCCAAAAAAGTACACTCTCATAAAGAAAGCAAAACAATCTGGCCCAAAAATATTTGTTATTTAATGATCTTAAAGTGTTTTACAATCATGCATAGGAAATACATCATTTTATAAGACTGTTCATCTTCCAGGCTGTGCAAACCATTCAGAGTTTTAGAACAACTCTCTGTATCAAATTTCTTACAAGTGCCAGGAATGCCTTTGCAAGCATGACTGTGTGCAACACAGGCAGCTATCATCATTTATGAATGTAATAAAATAATTAAACAAATTTTCCCCAGGTATGTTGATTTCTGAAAGTTAGGATGCACACTGAAGCCTGTATACTTTCACAGTGAACACCCCGCCTTGTGTTACAAAATGGGTGGGAGGACGCCTCACACTGGCATAAGACCATAAGGCCTGGAAAAAGGTGAGGGATTCACCATCTACTCAAAACTGCACCTACCTTTGCTCTGTCCAATTTAATTTTAGGGTGCTTGATAAATACTTTAATCTACAAAATGGTTTTAATCTACAAAGGTGAATTAGGGGGGAACTATACATGCCTGCATAATGTGATTGCAAAACTTGTCTAAAACTCAAGTCATAGCAGAGGCAAGAAGCAAACACCTGCTTTGGGTTCTGTACCCTTGAGGCCCTTATTTCCAGTGAATAAAGTTTCACTGCATCCCCTATTTCTGTACAGCAGTATTAGCCCCAGAAACAGGCAAGCAAATCTCCTAACCAAACTAAGTCTCTTAACATCAAAACTGTGCTTATGTTACTTGCATGTCCTTGCAGTCTTCCCTCAGCATCTAAAGGGACAGTTTTCTCTGCTGTGATGACTTATTTCCTGATCATTTGTCAATAGTTTGTCTGTCCAGAGCAGAAGGAAAGACAGTGGTGACAAACATGGGAAGGCTAGTAGCACTGAAATAATCTTCTGTAGTCACACCAGTGTGGGCAGGTTCTGGTCTCTAACTTATATTTCTCATTGCTTAGGGTAGCCTGTGCTTAATGCACTTCCAGATCTGGCTGAAAGGCATTTCTCTTTGTGAATGAGTGAATTTGGGAAAAACTTAATAATGAATCAGTAGGAACTTAGTGCTCAAGAGCACCTCAGATGCAAAAAACAAAGTTGATTCACATGGTAAATTTGATCTTGACTTTATGAAGCAGGCTATTTATGGCTAAGTTTTATAATTTCCCCCATAAGGTATCCTGGCACCATGGGAAACAACACAACTAGCTACAGATTTAGGAGTGACTGTCTGCAACGCATGACCTTTGCCACCAGTAGAGTAGACAAAAGAGAAAGAAATGCAAGAAGCAACTTTCAGTGTAACCATTGACACATGTGAGCCAGGGACACCATGAGATCTCTTCCTTCTTCCCCTTGGGTCTCTTGATCTCCTTTCCCAACTTGCAGTCAGGACATAGTGTTCACAGGAACAATCCAGCAGGTTTAATTCTGTGACAAACAATGCAGTACTTCCAAGAGTAGAGGACTTTCTCTCCTCTTGCTAAAGGCTGAGGAGAAAGATGTTACCTGAAGTGGTCAGTATGGCTAGTCCAAGCACAGACTCCCTGCCTCATGCTAGATAAAGTCAGAGAAGACGGCGGCCCACAGTTTATGCCTCAACGTGCTGAGTGGGATTACAAACCAAGGCCTGCACTTTGTATGAAAAAGCAGCAAGCAGACTGTCAGGACCCCTCTCTAAATACATTTCAAAGTGGGTTATTGTGAGGAGTGTGAGCATTATGATCTCAGCTGCCAACAAGTACTTCTGTGGGAAGCAGTTTGCAAGCAGGAACGCATTCTCCCAACAATCCAGGCTTTGACCCATATTTGTGCTGTGCAGTTAATCTAAGTGGAATTAGTGCTGATGAAAGGGGCCATATGGACAGCTCTTGAGACAGAAATCTTATTTACCCACAGAAATTTCCGTGGCAAGCAGCATTGTAAGATACATCTTATATGCATGTGCCAAAGCCACGTGCACTTCTCTCCAGCTGCCTAAACAAGGGCTATCCAACCCTAACTTTCTGTAAGATGGAAAGGAAAAAATTTGTGATTCCTAGGTTCAACCAAAGTAACTAGAAGAGTTACTCTAATGCATTTTTATATAACACATAGAACACCTACCAGTGCTTTCCAGTTAGTGCCATGATTGTCTGGGTCTGACTAGAGGACATCCAAGAACACATCTATTGGTAGTCTCAAACTATTTTCTTCAAATTTCAAAACAAACTCAGTGTGTTAAAACCAAAATGTGTTTTTCCCTACTACCACATATTTGCCTCCCTCTCTTCTCAGTCTAAAACTCCTTTAGTGGTATCCCAGAACTGCTTAGACCAAAACTTCCAGTTAAGATCTCCTTCAGTTATTATGAGAGTGTAAGTCAGAGAGGAGTATAAATCCAGCAAAACAGAAGAGTTTGGACTGGACTTAGATCCTACTTTTCATGGAAAGCGAGGCTTATAACATAATTCCCTTGTGTTCTCACAAGGCACATGAATTGTGTCTACAAAAATTGGAGGACACCATGCATATTCTTCACATACAAGATAGCAGCATATCACACAGCTGTCAGAGAAGCATCCCTTGTTAACATTCTTCAGCTTGTTTTATGAACTGAGATTTTGCAGAGAAGAGCAAATACAATAAGCCGTCCAAAAAACAGTGCTAAATGATGGTATAAGAGTAGAGAAACAGGCAAAGATAGGTGCACCAGAGGTCCAAGCACTGACTGAGTAAACAGGAATTATTTTTCCTCTCAGTTAGATTACATGTGCTGGAAGAACTATGGTAGTGCAGGACCCTTTAATTTCTTAAAATGCAATGGCAGATGGCATTAGCAAAGCTGCAGTTGGATTCGCTGTTGTTCAGCATGTGTTAGCAGAAACAACATCTGGTGCCCTTCCTTCTATTTCTTTAAGTTTTCAAATGGGAACATGCCTTATTTAATTACTTTCTAGCCACTCTACTCAAGGCATCCCACACAAACTCCTCTGGTAGATTCCTCTACACGAGTGCAAGCTGAAGTACTACAGCAGTTCATTGCCTTTCATATACTTTCATGCTAACCACTGAAGGCTAGGCTTGCCCACTATTGCCAGATACACAGACAATTCAAAAGCTCAGTGCTGCAGACATCCTGAAACGACCAGGCAAGCAAAAAGCAAGTACATAATGCCACCAGTAGAATGGGTACAGCTTCAAAGACAAGCAGAAAATCTCACCATTTTCCTGTATCCTGTCATCCCTGACCACCATCTGTGCCTGACAGAAAAACATGTCTTTCAAAAGAACATGCAGATAAAGCAGAGGCAACATTACATCTTGAGTTATCCCTGTGTGTATCCCATTGCCCTGTTGCACATTCCAGAGCCAAAATACTCAGGCTTCATGTGCCCCTGGCTTCCACAGTCAGAGAGAGGGCTGTATGTCTGAGCATATAGGGTAGGGATCCATTTGTGGCATGTCTGCCTTCAGCCCGGAGAAAAGAGACTGACATTATATTCACTCCCATTTTTCTCCTGATCTTAGAGGTAAATTGCAATTCAGTAATGAATGAAACACATTTTTCCCAAGAAACAAAGCTCAAGTGTTTACATTGGAGCTTAACCCTCCCTTCTACCAAAGCAGTGCACTGGAACAGTTACACACCAGGACAGCCAGCTCTTCCTAGCTAAGGAGCGTTTGGGGAACTCCCACTAATGCCTTGTCCAGCCTGAATTCCACTTGGACAAGGCTCCAAGCACTAGACCTTTTCCCCTCCAAGCAGTAAAACAGTGGTAGTATCTCACGCATAAAAAACAACCCCAGTACTGCTTTTACTTCTTAAGTTAGTATAGTTTCCACAAACTCTGTATCAGATCCTCAGTTTGTTTATACTGAAAGGTCCTTGGAGCAGTGGCAGCTTCTCCTTTAGCTCCTCACTGGAGCTTAGCTACAAAGGAAAATAGTCAAATCTGCACTGGCAACATCTTCTATGGCAAGGCATGAGGCCCAGAGAGAGTATCAAAAATTCTCTCACCCCAAATATTATCCTGTGCTTGCTCTGCACTCTCAGTTGTACTATATTCACCTCAAAGGGGGTGAGTTTGCTTTTGAATCCATTGATTACGATCACATAGTCACAGCAATACCTTCCCAAAACACTGCTAATACTGGACCCCCCAGAATGGTATCAGAATGAACCAATAGACAATGGGATGAACTATCTCAAACCATACAAAGTACGGTTTGAGATAGTTCATCCCATTATCCACTGAATTCACCATACCAGATTAGCACTGCTATTTATTGGTTACAATATCTATACAGACAGGGCTTTATGCCATATGGTCATCCATTCCAAGAATCTAAGCCCTCAAAAAGATGGCAGAGAAAAACCAGGTACCAAGAAATGACTGTATTTCTCTCTTCTGCTTTAGACCTCCTTGCAAAAGGCCGTTCTCGCTCCTCACATCAGTATTGCTCTCCTTAGTGTTCAGGTGATGACTTGTTTCATACACAAATTTGGCTCTAAATTTCATGCTTTATGGATAAATGTACAGGTCATGCTACCCAGCACCCAAGAGAAAGATATTCCTGTTAGGTGGAGGTCAGAATGGACCATTATAATCATCAAAAATGACCTCTTGCAGAGCACAAACTGCCAAATCTCACCTAATATCTTCTTATTCACTCTCTCTCATAGAGGTAGAAACAGAGTTGTCACTGCATGGTATAATGTTTTGGGGTTTTTTTCTGACTCCCATTTACAACAGGTAGCAGATGTCTCAACAGCCAAAGACATTCATCAATTCATGTTTGATAACCATTCAAATTATCTTACTCCTTGACCCTCCTTACCAAGGATCAGTAAATGCTTTACTAATATCAATGAATTTAGTCTCAGGTCATGATTAAAGGAGTCTTCTTTCTCCTATCTCCAAACAAAGAATGAGAATTAGAAACCATAAAACTATACCTATACAAAACAGTATTGGAAGAGTCACAAACAGAACCTAAGTGTCCTGTTTTCAAGATCAGCTTGATTTTTGGACCAACAGTTTCCTTTAAAGTAACCAGGTTATGCAGAAACCAGGGGTTTATTTTCATTGTTTCGTTGTCTTGCATAGGAGAGATTCCAGAAGGGATAATAATCATATCCTGTGACCTCCACTATACTGAACAGCAGCAAAGAAAGTTTGATCCCCAAGAGATTTTTCATGTCCTTCTCCAAAACCCAGTATTTCTCCATCAATGAAAGCATTACACAGTTTCATATGTATAGTGGTATGGCAGGACTGCTCAGTTATAGAGAAAGCAGCAACTCTTTTAGTGTGGGGTACTACGGACTACAAATGGGAAAGGAGAAACAAGATCCAAGAGGACAAGACAGGGTTGATTTTGGTTCTTTGTGGCTTTTTTCAGGGGCAGAGGATTGGGGTGAAGCAGTGAGCTGAAAGAAAAAAAAAAAAAAAAAAAAAAAAAAAAAAAAACAAAAAAAGTTCCAACAAAAACCCTACCACACTACAATATTCATTGTGCTTCTAAATGTCTCCTGCCTTTGTGTGAATGTAACATAATATTGAACCTACAAAATACAAGTTTCACCACAGGAATTCTTTCTGCACCTTAGCAAACATCCACTGGTAGATCCAGCTCACTGGTAGATCACCAAATAGTAGTTGATCAGGTATAGATAGCACTGACTCTCAGATGTTGCAGGCAAAACATTTAGGAATACTGCTCAAATGTAATTTCCTTTCTAGTGTAGTATGTATGACTGAGGCAACCAGAAAACATTTACACTACCAGAAAGATAAGAAATATAAGTTTGCTGCCTCTGGCCAAATTCTTGGTTACTCATACATGTCTGACTTCAGTAGGATTTTCTTAGCATTTCAAAGGTGCCCTTGGTCTCCAATGGGATGCAAGGTGTAAACAAGTCAAGAACTTGACCCAAATTTGGTTACTCTTCAAGATAACTACAAGTTACAATTCCCAGCAATTTTTATGATGCCATTATTTTGTTCCCATCAACACCACTTGAACTCAGTGGCTTTCCTTTTGACCTGTTCAGCTGATTCTTCTAATTTGCCAGGCTGATCATAATGTTCTGAGAAACATACAGTCTCTTCCTATAACTTGCTTTTGAACAAATTAAAGCACTCTGGTTCTACTCTTCTGAATCCCATTAAGTTCTGCTTAATAATGATGTAGTTTCTTCCCTCAGAAACAGCAAGTAGGCTCCTCCATTCTGCTTGGCACAAACTTTGTGATCTTCACTGTAGACAAGTATTTCCAGGGACAAAGACTTCCTGTATGCACGGTGGGTATACTGTGGACAAGAAAAATATCTAGAGATGTAAGATAGACACTTTAACCAGGGAAAAAAAAAAAAAAAAAAAAAAAAAAAGGCTATGAAAAACTGTATTTGTAACCTCCAGGTTTCAAGTGCACCTTGAACAAAAGTCAAAAAGAAAATGTCATCTCTACCACCTTGTTAATTTGAAAAAAATAAAATAAAGGTAAAGAAGGGAGATATTTTCCTTAAACTCTAACTATGCCAAATGGCTCCAGGACAATGGAGAAGAAAGATTATCTCCAACAGTAAGTAGGAAATATGGGAATCTTAAACTGTGTGATTTGTATAGGATGACTACGATGTAACACCATGACGTTTAGCTCATCTTTTCCTCAGCATAATGCTTTTCTATTTTCCTTGCCAAAATCATTACTCTTCAAGATGTAAGTTGACCAGAAGTTGAGAGCAGGGACGCTGGCAAGTAACTTGCAGGGGAATATGCACTGGCTTCCATTAAAGACAAGATTCCAGCTAAAATGATTACTTGGTCCCCCTTGGCAGGGTTGTTAAAGTGCTACATTTTGCTACTGTAACAAGACTTTCTAACCTTACTATTTCTATACAAATTTAATATTTACTTCTGCTGCAGTTGCTGCCAATACGAGGTCCTGAAATACGGGGCCCCACCGCAGTCAGAAGGAAAAGGATGTACAATGGAACCAGGGATGGGTTAAAGAAAACACAGAGAAGAACATTGTACTTGGCTGTACAAGTAACTCATGAATACATCTTGAGAAATGTCCTGGATTATCAAGTGCAATAAAACTCTCTCAATGAGGAAAACAGGGATGTCCTGAAGAACTACGAGTTCTGGTTTTCTGTGTTCACTTCATGCACGGTTTGAAAATATTCCAGAGAGAGAGATGAGAGAGTGGCAGAGAGAGAGAGTGGCAGAGAGAGGGAGGGAGAGAGGGAGAGAGACAGAGAGAGAACACCACCACAGAAAGCTCATTTTTCCTGGTACCTAGAGACAGATTTAAGCACTGGCCCTGTAAGGAGAAATACAGCAAAACATCATTTGGAACACGGATGGGAGAGCAGGGATACAGAAACAAAGAAGGGTTTTACCTGCTTCTTATTCAGTCAAATTTAAGTGGGAGACTGAGAGTCCAATTGTTAGTTTGGGGGCAGCAGTTCCTCCATAAAGAATTCATTTCAAGAAAAGAAAATGAAGTAAAGCTGAAATAATGATCGAAGAATGAAATGGCCAATAATTACACTGGTGTATGCTTAAAGTGGGCAACAATTTAAAAGATATAAATCAAGAGACTTTAGAAACAGCCATAAAGAACTCAGATTTTCTCCTCTCAGTGATAGCATGATCCTCTCTATCATCTGCTATGGAGTAATCCTTTTGCCTGTCTTTAAGCAACAGTTGGCAAGATCTGTAAGACACAAGCCAGAAACAGCCTTCGGCACCATTACAGTCGTAATTATTTCCCCTGAATTGAGGAAGACTCTCCAAGTTTCCACATAAATTCCCCATTTCCTATTGAAACATAATGGCTCAGAAGGTGAACATTTCACTCCCTCCAGAACCTGGATGTGTTTGAGTAGGAAGAAGTAACTACCCAAATTATTCCTTTACATCTAAAGCAATAGAAGCTCATCATTTTCATGTTGATATCCTAGGAATGCTGCACAAAAACATAGGATAAGTGCCTGCACACACTTGGATGGAAGACTATTTGGGTTTTTTAAAATATTTGCTTTAGCCCCATCTTGATATTGTTGAAAACTACTTCAGTCTTCAACTTCTTACCTGTTGGTGTTAGGCTAGTATGTTTGCTATTAATATTTTTCTTTTTTTAGCAATAGCCAAGATTTTAAAATTAGTCCTTCTAAATGCTGAAAAAAGAAATATAATAGCCTGTTGCAAGTGGTTGATAAAGTGCTGAGTTCTGCCTTATCTCAGGCATCTTTTAGGATGCCTCAACTATATGCAGGGACAAAACACACTAAGAGTTTTAAGAAAGAAAAAAAGACTAAGCAACAAACCTTATCTTCCCATCTTCATCATAAAAATGCAAAGCTACCCATATGGCCCACTGCAAAAGAATGCATTTCCTGGAGGCACTGTGCTGTCTCACTAACGAACACATACAAGATGTACTGTACAGATATAGGCTGGAGGTCACAAAATCCCACTGCTGACCAGCAAAAAAAAAAAAAAAAATCCTCATATTTCACAGTCAAGAGATTCTCACAGAGCCACATTTCACAACACAGCAGCTGAGTAAGGATTTTTAAAAACAGCAAAAACATCAAAGCATGTTTAAGGTCCCAGATACACGATTTCTGCTCAAAATAAAAACTGCCTGTTCCCAATGTTTAAAGGAAGAGGGATGTGGTTGTGGGTTTGTCCACTGACGTGCATGCACAGCATCATAGTAGGAAGTCTGCAGATCCATGAGGCAGAACATGAGCACAAATTCATACATCCCAGGACAGAGGTGACTGGGTGCCTGCTCACACACTCAGGCACACACGTGTTAACCAGGCAGGACAAAGGCAGAAACACAAGTTCTGCAATTCTTACCTCTCCTCTGTATACAAAACAGATTTAGAGCCTGAGTGAAATAGCTTGGCAGTCAGAAAAGAGTTATATTTCTCATGTAGAAAATACCACCCAAGTTGCAGAAGTCATTTTTCTTGCTATTCTTCCATTCCACGTGCATGTTGGCACTTCATGCCGACATGAAATCATAGTCTATCCCAGGAATAGCTCTAACCCTTTCTTTTTTTTCTTTTTTTTCTATTTTTTTTTAGAAGGAGAAGCAGCCAGTTTACCAAAGTCGGCTTAAACCATGAAGACCAAGCCCCTGAAAGTTATGTAGATGCTTTAATCGTGGGACAACCATCTCCCAAGAGAAAACTTGGGAATCTGAGTTCCTCTGAACACCAGCAGAATCAAAACCACAGTGAGGTCAGTGGATGACTGTGGAAGACAGAGGCTTCTGCAGGCTTTTAACCAGCTTGCCTGCAACTGTATTAATAACCTGGATATTCTGACATTCATAAAGCAATCCAAAAATTTCTGATAGAAACAGTGCAGGATTATGTAGATTTTGCTGTATATGACAGCATCAACTGAGGCTTTGAAGTGACCCTGTGGGTCTTGGATGGCTTCTCTGCGCTTTTAAGCCACTGGTACTTCAACTGGAACCCAAAGAGTGCTTTTCAATGATGTGGTTCCTTCACAGACATTTATTATTTTCTAAAGCATTCTAATGAAACAAAGGATTGAAAATGTGAACAGATACTCTGCCTGATGATTGCTGCTACCAATGTAAGATTTTCAATGAGCCTAAAACCACAGAATCTACTCTCCAGTTTTCCAAAGCTGGGCCGCAGGATCTATATCCTGTCCCTCCAACTTCTAACCCACTAACAGAATGACAGGAGCCTCAGGCATTAAAGCAGTTTTTAGCAGGCACCACTGGAATTCCAGGCATAGAATTAAAAGCAGTTTTTGCTTTGGAGTGACAAGAAATGACTTCAGCTGAAAAATGCTCTGTAGCAGGAAAACACAATGACTTGGTCATCTCTATGAAGTCTGAAGAGGCAAGAAACTCAAATGTTACAGAAACCTACCACTGACAAATATTGATACATATTAAGCCCAATGGCCTGACTGAGCTGGGAGGAAAGGGTCCTCTGAAGCTACAAAGCCTCATTGTCAAAACAGTTAAAGGATGATAGTTATTCATCAGTCTGTTTGCAGTCACACCACTCTGCTGAAATGGTTATTTTTGGTGAGTTTTCTGGGCCTAGTCTGAAAGCAAAAAGAAACACTATGCATTGCTTAAAACACTGAGAAATAAAACACACCAAATAATATCTATGCCAATCTTGCAGTCTGCTACTGGAAATTCCTGATTTATTAACAGGGTTAAAATGACACCAAAATGTTCAGATCAAAGTGCAAAACTGAGGACAGATATTCTTTCCTAAATACATTTAACCACATGTACCATGGGGAAAAGAACACTTTATCAAGGGATTGAGTGCAAGTCCAAATAGAAGAACAGCTTAATCAGATTTTCCAATTTGCTGCATTGGTCTCAGTCACACAAGCAGAACTTTCATTCGCTTTGTCCTCTAAGCAAAGCTCAGTTAAAGAGCACAACTTCCTTTTATTCTGAAGCCTGTAGATTGCAAGTAATCTGGACAGTTTTTCCAAGCTCAGACACCACAGGAGAAGGCAAATGGTTCCTGGGTCATGCTATTTTTAATGCCTGTCTCTCTGCCATGCCATCACTTCTATGCCACATCTACAGAGGATGGCAGCTTTGGAACAGCTTCAGTGGAGAAGATATGAAGGCCATATACAAAAAAAAAAAAAAAAAAAAAAAAAAAGAAAGAAGAAAGTTATTAATTATGTTCTTACTCGGAAGTGTGAAGTTGTAGCTTTTTCTTGAGACCTTTGTGTTTAGAGACATTATATAAAGGTGATGGTCAAAATTTTCACTGTTACTTTTAAGCACTCCAAGGATCATGGGCAAACAACACGACAAAACATCCAAAAATTTAAAGTCCTGCAGGTGGGCACCAGGTTTCAGGATCAAAGGAACGTTTGCAGACCAGCCAGTTCCAGAAGTATCCTTTGCTGTTTAAGGAGAAGAAATGTGCACTGTGAAACTGTTTCACTTTCCCTCAGTTCAGTTACATGCCGTTTGTGATCTTTGCTACAATGAGAAAGGGAGGGAAGGAAGAGGAAGAGAGAGAACAAAAGGGAGGAAAATTGTAGCTACTGACCATTCAAGAGTTTGGTAAAGGTGAAAGGAGTTTTTAGGAAAGAAAAAAGAAAAATCTATGCAGGATTATCCTTAAGGTTTAGCAGAATCAGCCATTAAATACAAACAAAAAAGTGTTCATCTTGATATAAGAATTATATAGAACAATATTTTTACTGAGAACAGTCAATCACAGGAACAACCTCCACAGGGATTTGCTAGAGACTCCATCACTGGAGCTTTTCAAGATGCAACTGGACAGGGAGCTAGATAATCTCATCTAGACTTCCTTTTCCATAAAATGTTGGATCAGATAATTTTTCAAGGTCCCTTTCAACCTGGGCTTTTTCATGAGCCTAGGACCACTAAACCCAGGATTTGGTTAAACCATGTGAGGTTTAACATCCAGCTGAGAGCATAGTAGATTCTGCTTCCTCAAGAAGTACCAAGATTGCCAAAAAACCCACATGCAGTCAATTTTGTACCATTGTTAAAATTTCAATGTATCATCTGTCCAGTGGTAACAGATGGCAAAGATACTTCTCAGTGACAATAGGACTGGTTGGGCATTTAATCTGTGCTCATGTCAATGCTTTTTCAGCTTTATCACTATTGATTTCAGATTCTGTTTGCAATAAAACAGTATTTACATTACTATGATTTTTAACTGTACATCTGGAGCCAAGAGAACACACTGGGTTTGTCATCTATTGCTTTCCAGTTGCCAGTCTTTAAGTCTAGACCACTGAAGTTTACACAGGACACCCCTTTGCTCTGCCATCCTCTAGAGACTAACTTCCAACTCTCCTTCATGCATTTCCTGCTCTGCCCATAAAGAAGCTGAGACAGCTGGAGTCATTAGATGAAGGGGTCGGTGTTGGTGAATGCTAATGAAGCTACTGCCAAGGGGTTATGACACATTTGGCCATAGACCATCACATCTCTGAAACAAGTTACAAAGAGGTGTACAGATATGGGCACACAGAGGAACAGAGGTGTAGGAAGAACAAGAGACTTTTCCTGCAGAGGAAAAATAAGGAAACATGAAAACAGACATAAGGGAGTGAGGTATTTTTAAATCCACTTGGTATATGAGAAACTATGGTTATTTCTAGCTTTAACAAAAGGTCTGATTGTGCTGCATTAAGTCACAGCCTTCTAACTTTAAATTAGGCTTCTTGGGTAAAACAGCACTGAGGGATCACAGCAGAGCCTTCTGTAAAACCTAAGCCAGCTTAGAACTCAGGTTACTTATACAGGTGGCTAACACGTTTTCAAGCTCAAGGCACAGGTTTGCTGCCACTGATCTCTAAGCTCCCCAGACTAAAGTTAGCTCAGATCTGTCTGTGTGCATCCTGCACTTCCTCTCCTAAACTGTGGAGCCAAAACACTACACTGGTAAGTTGACGCTGCTTTCCATAACTTCATTTCAGCATCAGCTAACATGCATACTAATGGTTAGAGACAGGAGGAGAATAGAAGGCATTCAGTACCACACCTGTCATGGCACAGAATCAAGTGGTGTTGCCTCTGCACAGCAATATCATTTCACAGAGACATGGGATGTCACCAAAACAGCTACTTGCTTGCAAGTACTTCAGGATCAAAACTTATTGGCCAAGAGTAAGCTTACTGTTCATGTTTTGATGATGTTCTCTACAGCAAGTACCTGTTTAAACATCAAGCTTTGTAAAGTCGTCCACTCAAGCGATGCTCTGTGAAGTAGGACAGAAAAGCAGTGATATTTCTCAGCTATTTTATCACAGACTGTCTTAGATTGCCTCAAAAGGTGACACGTGAAGGGTTATTTTCTTCCTGGGGAAGAATAAACTTCTGGCAAATCTATATCATTTATGCTATTCCTCTACATGGAAGGTTGAGATAGGAGGCTTGAATGCACAGAGATAAGCATAATCTGGAAAAAATGTCAAATGCAGAAGAAGAGGAAGAAAGGTGATAATGGAAAAGTAACCAGAGCCAAAAATTCTGGGAGGACAAATATTTCAAGAGTTCCCAATCAGAACATTAAACATGTTCTGATTAAACAAAACCAGTAGCTGTTCAAGTTCAGTAGCAAGACAACCCCTGAAAAGAACAGACAGCTGAAAGTAAAGAATGAGACAGAAGAAAAACCATGAGGCAATGACAGACAGTTATTCAGGCCCAGATAAATATGGAACTCAAGAGATAACAGTCCATGGGAAAAAAACTACATGAGATGAATATGAATTTTAAGGCTGTAAAATTCAGCCAAACCATGTAATCTGGAAAGGTTGTGGCACTGTTCAGAGGCAGAGCTCTCAAAAACTCTTCTCTCACCACTTGGCAGGGAATCTGATGCCTGTTAGGCTTCAGCAGAGCGTAGCTGAAGACAAAAATACAATAGAGGCAAGACAATATCTGTAACATGACAACGGAAAAATTTAGTTCAAGATTTTTGGAAGCAACAGAGAAAGTGAGGATCCTTCAAATGAAACTTAAGTTCATGGAAATGGGAATACATGAAGACAACAAAGATGTGAAAAGTCTGCCTGGGTCACTTCTACATACTCCATGAACCAATTCCATCAATGTGACAGATGTAAAAACAAAGAAGTGAAGGAGAAAAAATGAACATTGAGACATCTGAGGTTTACGGAAGCTTTTCTGATTTTCTTTAGATAAAAGGTATCAAAAACCAAGGACATTTTAAGTACCCTAAATTTTAATTTCGGACAACTCAGACATCTAAGTTCTAGCTAAGTTGGTCAGAAAAAGGCAGGAGAAAAACATTCCCATACAGCATGATTTGAAGGGGTGAGGCACTTGTACATGAACTGTCCAGAGGTTGTGTGTCTCTGTGCGTGTGTGCGTATATGTGCATGTGCATATGTGTAGCCACCCAAGATAAAAGTAAGGAGGAGTGAAAGTTTTTCATGGAACAATTTGAATCTTCTAACCTCAACAAAGAATCTTACATTCACACAAAAGAATGTGAGAGATGAATTTCATCTCTTTTAATTAGGAAGGGAGCTTTCAAACTAATTAACTAATTATTGCTGTATTATGTGTTTTCATCCTAAAAACTCCCTAATTCAATGGAGTCTACCAGTTTTAGGCTCCCGACTCTTGCAGGGAGAGAAGAGATAACAGATTGTCAAATTTTGGAAAATGCCACATGCATCTGCAACACACAGGGCAAATATGATAAAAAATTAGTCCCTAAAAGATGATTATACAGAAATCAATCACATGGACTGTGACAGAATAGACTTTCAGAGAAGCCAAAGAGTGCAGGCACCAACTCTGATGAGGTCTGGATCCCACCCAGAATAGATAGATGATTCAAAGTTGGGCAGTGAGCCAGTCTTCAGAATCACACACTGCTATTCCACACCACACCAATAAACCCAAAATATACTTAATGAACCAGAAATCCAAGTAACCCATCCTCTGACCAACTGGTGAACCATATTCCCTCCTACCTTATCCCAAAGCCAAATACAGAGTCAGCAAGGCAGGAGTCCCAAGGCCCTCTACCATTCTCTTGAAGAGTAACTAAAGAGTTAAGTAGTGCATAATTTCTTCTTCAAGTTCTATTGGAAAGGTAGACTGGAGTACCATCAGTTACTAATCACTATCTCTGTCTGCATGAGAGAACATGTTCCTAATTAAATTATAATGATGTTTGAAGTTAAAACAAGAGAAGGAAAAAGACCTGGTTTTGGGTTGTTCAAAGGAGTTAGGATAAGAAAGATTTTTTTTTTCAGGTTGCTGGTTATCTCAGGATGCTACTTAGAGATATTTACTCATTAAAAAAAAAAAAAAAGATAAAGTGCCATCAATTTTCACTTCTGTGGTTATAGAACCAGAACCAGACTGTGTTCAGACAGGTTGGGCAGGGCATAGTTAGTGTTGATAAAGAAAAGACCCAGTAAACAGTGCCCAGAAAGTGTCACTGTATCCTGCCTCGGGAAAGCTGAGCTCCATTTAAAACCACTTAAAAAGGAAACTCTCTACAAATTAAGACTTGGTAATGAATAAAAGAAGATCAGAGGAAGAACTACATGCTGATTGTGAGAAAACTCAATTAAGGAAATTGTACCCATCTGCAGTCTTGAAATGACAGCATGTTCATTTCTAGAAAACCAACATTCCTACTTCACAAGAAGAATCAGAATAGTGACCAGGTTAAAAACATTCTTGTAAACTAACAGTTCTGCCTACATTTATTCCTCACCTCTGTCTTCTTTATGAAGCACGTATAGCAAAGAGGAAGATTCTTGTAGAAATATTTTCAAACAAAGACAAGGTCTGAATGTTAGACTCTATTGGGTTTGTGTGGCAAGGTTTTGGTAGCACTGGCAGGGGTGTGGCAGCACAGTGGCAGCTTCCCACAGGAGCTTCCAGAAGCTTCCTCTGTGTCTCTGTGTGTGATAGAGCCAATGCCAGCTGGGTCCAAGTCAGACCTGCTGGTGATCAAGGCCAAGCCCATCAGCCGTGGTAGTGGTTCTGGGATAACATATTGGAGAAGAGGATAAAAACTGTGAAACATGTAGGATCAGAGATTCCCCTGCAGCCCATGGTGAAGACCATGATGAGGCAGCTGTGCCCTCCAGCCCATGGTATTCCACAGGGGAGCAGAGATCCACCTGCAGCCTGTGGAGGTTCATGGTGAAGTAAATATCTGCCAGCAGCCTGTGGAAGACCCGATGTCAGA
Organism: Illadopsis cleaveri; assembly: GCA_013399915.1. Lineage (NCBI taxonomy): Eukaryota > Metazoa > Chordata > Aves > Passeriformes > Timaliidae > Illadopsis > Illadopsis cleaveri. Next base: position 380,562 of record VXBB01008367.1, read on the forward strand.
GCAGGTGGTTGCCCAGAGGAGACTGTGACCCCATAGGAAGCCCACGCTAGAAGAGGATCCTGGCAGGACCTGTAGGCCCATGGAGAGAAGAGCACACACTGGAACAGTCTGCTGGCAGGACCTACGACCCTGCATAGGACCCATGCTGGAGCAGTTCACAAAGAACATCAGCCCACGGGAAAGACTCACACTGGGGAAATTCATGGAGAATTGTCTCCCGAGTGTGAGACTGCACATGGGAGCAGGGGAAGAGTGTGAAGAGTCCTTCTCCTAAGGAGGAAGGAGCAGCAGAGACAATGTGTGGTGAACGTCACCCTGTGCTGCTTGAAGGCAGAATGTAGAGAAACTCAAGTAAAGTTAAGTCCAAGAAGAGAGAGGTGGGAGGAAGGTATTTTTAAGGTTTGGTTTTATTTCCCATTATCCTCCTCTGATTTCATTTGTATTAGGCTAATTTCTCTAAGTTGAGAAACTTCTGCTTTGCCCGTGATGGTAATTGGAGATTTATCTGTCCCTGATTTTATCTCAATCCATGAGCCTTTCATTATATTTTCTCTCCTATGGCCAGCTGAGGACAGTGATAGAGCAGATGAGGTGGGCACCTGGCCTGCAGCCAGGGTCACCCCAGCACACACATAATTGATCAGGGCGATAATAATCTTGAAACAGCTAAACTTCTGTCTTGCATAACAAATAGTCTGAACAAAGCTCTAACCCATACCAGTAGAACCAGATTTGGGCCAGCTTTGTTTGACAGCCAACTCTACTCAGCCACCATAAAAAGATTCGGTCTATTTCCCACATAACTGTGAAATTCAGTTGTGTTTCAGAGGCATAATCTTTATATAGCACACATTAAATATAGTCCTGCATGATATCTACCACGAGATTTTTCCTACCTCCTCACCTGATAATAGGTGTGGCCATTCTGATTCTGTATTTGGCACTGGCTGCTGTCCATAACTCAAGGGCAATCCAGCCTTTTACAAACATTAAATGCCTTTGGTGCTGTCACCAGGAAGCACGTCAGAAGTGACCAAGCAGTCAGCTGTGCACAAATCTCCCATGAACATATCTCAAACACACAATGGGGAAAGATAACAAAAAGGGCATGGACAAGAAGGTTCACACTCAGAATGAAAATTTTTCCCACTGAGCATCAGGACAAAAATCACCTGGAAATTAAATCTCAGGTTGCTAATACCAAACTAGTCAAAAAACAGTGCTACTAAAAATATTATTGTAACTGAAAGCCTCTTTAGCAATGAAACCTTCATAATACTCTCTTTTGACAATTTAACTAGCTTTTTGTGTTAAAGCATTATATCATGATTTGATAAATGGAGATGCTGAGGTTTTTTAAAACAAACCATCAGGTTGCTGTTCAAGCTACTTCCAGATTATATATGAAGTGCTAGTGGTAAAAAAATCCCAAAAAAACATAAACAAACCCTAGCCCCAAAATAAACACAACAGAATGCTTTCATTATATGTGGACCTCTTTAATTAAAAAGCATTTCTTTTCTGTTAAGACCATGCTACCCATTCTTCCTCATATCACAGCAAAGCCATTGCACTACTTTTCAAGAGAGACTTTCCTTTCAGCAGCATTAGTACGGCTGTCTGCTTACACACTGCTCACATACTGAAAGCTAAAGCTTTCACACAGCTTTTCCTAAAATCATATAATATCCTGAGTTGGAAGGGACCCACCAAGATCACTGAGCCTAACTCCTGGCCCTGTACAGGACGCCTCAAGAGTGATACCACGTGCCTGAGGGCATTGTCCAAATGCTTCTGGAACTCTGTCAGGCTTGGTGCTGTGACTGTTCCCTGGGGAGCTGTTCCAGTGCCCAACCACCCTCTGGGTGAAGAACCATTTTTTAATATCCAATTTAAACCTCCCCTGATACAACTTCAGGCCATTCCCTCAGGTCCTGTCACTGGTCACCACAGGGAAGAGCTCAGTGCCCAGTCTGCTTCCTCCTCAAAATGACCCACTGGAAATGGATTGTTTTGGCCATTTGCCTTGCCCTTATGAATGAATGGCAACTGCAAGATTTAGACAAACAACTGAGCTGCATTTGCAAGTAAGGCTTACAGTACCATGCACAGTACACTTAGTGTATCACAAATGTATACATTTACTGAGAAATTAAAGAAAACACAGCAGGAATGTTCATCATCAGGCCCTCAGAGTTCAAATCTGTTAAATATACTCAATAACACACTTTCCAGGAGGGTGTTGACAGGTGGAAGGTAATAGCAAAGAATTTTGTCATTCCCATAAGCTGAATGCAGCCATTTGTTTCCCTCTATGGACATTATATGGCCTTTTAAAAGCATATTTATTTCTGGCTCTGCCTGTCCTGTATGAACCTTCTCCCCAGGATTACAGACCAAGAAAGTACAACTAATCCTGACCAAAGAGCTCTAACAAGACTTACCAGCAGAACTCAGACTCATGACTCTCTTCCTTCATTTCTGTGCAACAAGTGAAGAGCCAAAAAGAGAGAACAGTGAGGGACTGTTTATTAAAGTTTGACTGGAGTCCTCAGGAAGCCACATTTTGGTGTATGGCTGAACCTCAGCCTCCTAAGTCATTGCAACTACTGACCAAGCATCAACAGCATAATCACCCTTCACTTTTTTAGTGTCCTGAGAACTCCTTCAGCATCTATTACCTGCACATAGGGCTCAGAACTCTCACTGCACCTCCTGAACAAGACATGGGAGCTGCATAAAACTTGTGTCACCTCTATGGGAGAGGGAGTGCCTGGATAGCACAGGGAGCACAGCCACGCATCCTCTTCCAATTCTGTCACATATTTCCAATGAGAGAATAGAGGTGTACATATAGTACAATTAATGTCACTTTTTCATCTTGGGAGATATCACAAAATGCAATCAAAGCATAAGGATATATGAGCTAAAAAATGGAAAGATTTTCAACCCGACTAATTTCTTACATAAGTAGGGCCAATCATTACCATTCCTATTTATAAACTAACAAAGAACCAGTTAGTCACTACAAGCCTTTTTGTAAAACAGAAGAGTAAGCTGCATTCTGAAAAGGCACAGGGCATCTCCAGACCAGTCTACTCAGTCTATGCTGGCACTGATTAGACACATTCTTCACCTGTAAATTTAGATTCTTCCTGCTGAAGTTCATTAGGATGGGTGAGAAAAGAAAGATGCTGGTTCTGCTTCTTTGAATACAATCAAAGTCAATTTAAATGTATCTAATTATGGTCATCAAAGAACCTCATGTGATGAATTATTAAGACTGTTTAAATAAATCTGTTGGAGAAGAGGAACAGTAATTATTTTGGATTAGTGATCAGGAAACAAGTTACCAAATATTCTTTTGCACCAGTCCCAGGAACTTCATTCCAGGAGGATTCCAGAATTATCTTACTTGGTAAAATCCCAGCAGTGGGGCAATACAAGGAGTGCAGGATACAGCAAGTTGTGCGTGCATACCTCTTAGCTACAGGAGCAGCAGACACAATAAAAGTGTATTTGAACACTCACTCTTGGAATAATTAATGAAAAAATGCCAATGAAAAAGTTTCTTTGGTAATCAAAAACCTCAACATACACAGAAAAAATACAGACAAAAACTTCAAAAGAGCTCTGAACCTCTATACTCTCCTTAAGGCGATAGATCTGAACCGAAGTCCCACTACTCTCACACCATCTGCTCTGCCTACCTACTATCTACCATGTGCTCTGATACAGGAGACAGACCTTTTGTTTTGGTTTTCCCTCCTCTCAGTCTTGTCCTGCTGCGCCAAAATCTCCCAGTAAACTTCAGACATCTTGCCTGAGACTGGTACTTCCCTGCAAAAAGTCCTGGTTTTGATACACTACTAAATAAAAAGCTGTCTTATAAGAGACATCCATCCTAAACCATATTGCTTTAAGATCAGTAGCAGCATAGTAAGGATAGTATAGAGCAGCATGCTGAATGGACTATATAGTTTTTTCTACTGAGTTTAAGGGCATTTGAAGAATCCTATAAATGATGCCATCAAATACTGCCTAGAGAGGGAAGCTGCATGGGAATATACTGAGGTCATACCAAACCTTACTCAGCTTTCTCTCTCCCCTCCATGCCCGCCCTCTAGTGCAGCTTAGCGTGGGATCCTGACAGCAGGAGGTTCCCACTGCAGGCCTTTGGCTTCATCAGCCTCCAGCCTCTCAGTTCTTCTCAGGGACTCCCCATGCACTCTGAAGAAGAAAGATCCCAGGCATTTGTCTGGGGCTCTGGGAGCTGCTTGCTTCATTCCTTCTGAGGAAACTGCTGGAAAGTTGCCCTCCAGAACTCATTTGTGAGCTGCATCCCCTCCAGAAGTTTTATCAGCTGCTCATTTCAAGCAGGTTTTTATAGAGTAATGGGAGAGCTGGACTGGATGAAAAGAACTGGATCAATGCCTTTGCCTGTCCCAGGAACAAGATCCTCAAATCCAAATCATTCTTCACAAAGTCCCCAGTTAAGGATTTTACAGATGCCAAAACATTAAGGCCACTTTCACCCTCTTCCCATCTCACCCTCCTGGCCTCATAGTCAACAAAAAGTTACACATACTGTCTGTCTAAGAAAACACAAACAGCCATCTTTTCTTGCTTCTGTCTGAGAACTGACTGGAAAGGCTAAAAAGCTCTCAAGTCTAAAGGATTTATCAAAGCAAGACACAATGACACTGATAATGAAGAACAAAATGAAGAGATGAACAATTTTAATTATCTTCCCTCTTAGGGAAAAACAGAAGGAGAGAAAGACAAGAATCCTCTTAGATCACAGGAGGATTGTAAGAAAGAGGAAGAACTATTAAAGTTAGAGAGCAGTGTTGGCATAAAACCAAATGGGCATGAATGGGCTATGAACAAATTTAGTTTGCAAATTAGAAGCAGATTTATAAACATCAGAGGAGTGAGGTTCTTGAATGGCTTCCCAATAGGAAGCAAGAGCAGCAAAAGCCATTCGAGACAGAGCTTGATAAATTAACTAAGGGAAACCTGCAACATAATTCCCTACAATTACAGAAATGATGTGCCCCGTGACTCAGAAGGTCTCTTTCAGTCTTGCACACCCCATCCTCTGCTAAGCCAAGACAGGATAGATAAATAAATAAAAACTAGAGATAAAGTACATTAAAATCAGAATATTAGCAGGGCAGCAAGAGTAAGGGTGAGTCTACTTTCTTTATTAAGCAAATTTATGGAAGTTTTTTGAGTGACATTTATTCACCTGTATGTACTTATGTATTTTCAGGTAAAATTTTGGGTCGTAAGGGAAGACTGAAACAGGAATAAAGTTCCATGATATCTATGATCATCTGCAAGTAGCAGGATGGAGGTGATCCCTCCCACCTACCATGCAATCAGCTGACTACATTGTTAGAAGTTATCTTCACTGACCTGCATCCAGGGGTTAAAAATGTCAAAGGAACTGTAAAAAAGAGGTAACTAAGTGAGAAAATTAACAAGGAAAATCATGCAGGAAGAATTCAAGTGAAACAAAGATGTTTTATAGCTGAGAAATCTGTGGATGGGTATAGAAATGATCACCTGTCTTTTCAGACTTGACCAAAGTTTTGCTGGAAAGAAGTCTCTGAAAGCATTAAAAAGAGTCAGCAGGGAGAAATCTCTTCACATTCTATTTCTAGATTGAAAAGCCCAGGATAATACAACCCTATTCTACACACAGGAAAACACTAAACACATGAAGCTGAAAAAGCATGAAAAATATAGCACAGTAAAGTAAGAAATCATCTGTGAACCCTCCTGTAGCACATCAAACATGAGGTATTCACTCATTCCCACAAATGGGATCAGTGTTGATCTATAAGCTGCAGCACAATAGTACACATTTCGGTTTCATTATAAGCTGCAGTTCTGTATTACACATTTCAGTTTCATGCATTTAAGCCAGATAAACATTCCCAGGGGATTGAAAGAACCCGCTACAGTGAGTTGTGGTTCTATTTCGGATCATATCACAGCATAACAAATCACAGTTTCAGACACTGGGATAAGGGGCTCAATAAAGCAAGTAGCATGGTAACTTCATGTATATCCCTTCCACACATGCAGCCATGTGTAGCATCAAATCCACCTCAGGACCTTCAAACTGTACAACTACTCTCATACCTGCATGTATCCATTATTCATCAACACATATACTCTTAAATACACATCATTTATTACATACTGCTGTACACCAGTAGCTATCTAACTCTGTCCCCACACATCAACACTGTTTATTGTATCTGATCTCTCCCATTTGAAAAAAAATGAAGAGAATAGAAATGTTTAATGCAGAAGTTCTTTTGGTGGTTCTGCTGGTTTGCTCTGCTGGTTTTCCATCCATGTCCATACAAAGTGGTCCTCAGAAGCAGAGTCCCTCTATGTATTTGGTAACCCACCAGCTTCTTGTGACTGCTGTCCCACAAGAAATTCTGAGGGCTGAGAATGGTCCCCTGTTGGTCTAGCAGATTTTTGGTGTCAAAGAGGTTTGTAAATTAAGTAAGAAGGGAAAAAAAGGAAGGTGAAAAAAGCGCCATAACTTAAAGACTGAATGTGAAAACCAGCCATATTGCAGGTACCCTGTACTAGAACTCTGCTCTTGTTGATCTTTGCTCTGGTTCCCAAAGAAGTCATGTAAAACATTCAAGAGCATTAAAAAGGAGTTTTTCTTATTAAAACACCTTACAGCACCCTGTGTAGATTAGCAAATTCTTCTGAAATATGAAAAAATTTCTTTTAATCACTAAGTAAAGATGAGAGACAAGAGTTCCAAGAGAGTGCAAATATTTCTGAGGTACGAGATACTATATTTTCCCAAAGAATTTTGCACATCAGATGCCTGACTATTCATGTCATTTTGTTCTCAAGCTGAGAAACTGAAAATTTCTCTCTGAGCTGTTTTGATTGACTGGGCCTTGGGATATGACGTCAAAGTAGCAAGCATGAGCATAAATCTCCAAACTTTCACAGCCACGTTCTTGTTCTCCCTATTGTGCTCAAAGTTGAAGCACTGTAGTAGTTTCATTCCCTCCACCTAATTAAGTTGCATTGAAGAGGTAAATGAAACAGGGAAAAAACAGCTTGTCTAGAGTACGTTTTCATTTTTCTATTTTAATTTCACTTACAAATCAGCCACCTTAAACATGACATTGGATGTTTGGCAAAAGCATAACATTATTGCCTAAACCTAACATCACTAGAACTCCTTGTTTTTTCTTGGGTATTTTCTTAAGTGAAAAAAAAAAAAAAAAAGGAAAAAAGAAAAGGTTGCTCAATATAAATAAATCCCTGAAGGGCTTCCAACCCAAATGCTTATAGTATTAGACGATGAAAGAACTGTTAGGGAAGTGAACAAGAAACAGGAAGTTGGAACTACCTGGCCAAGTTTCACTTATAACCTGAGTAGTGTGCCATTAAAAAATAACCAGCATAAAGAGTGAAAAACACTTCCAGTACAAATATATACTTTTATGATCAAGTTCTCCATAGACAGAAATTTATTTTCTTCCTAGAAAATATGATTAAAAGACAGTCATTGTTTAAATCTCAGGGAAAAGGGGAAGCAGACATATATACAAACATAAAAATACAAAGTTTGCATAATATTTGAAAACAGTATCTCTTTTTTAAAAATACGATATCCTGCCAAAAGGTTTAGTCTACACTACAGTTATTACACATCCTTGCAGGTATTGCAACAAAAGCTGTGCCACTGTCACACACAGTCCCTCTGTCCCACCCTGAAAGAAACCATCTGTAGTTCAGAGTCTTTGATTCCCAGATGAGCTTAATGCAAAAGCCCACATGAAACTTTCCAAAGGGTCTCTGAATCAGGAAAAACGCAGAGCCTAAAAACACACGGCCTGTATAATGCAAGTGGAGCACTGAAAAACCACATTCAATCGGGAGATCGAATGATTCACAGGGCTGGTAATGGAATACAATATGTCCTTCTACCAGGTCACTAGGCTGAATCCATTCTGGATGATGACCAAAAACCATTCCCATTTGATTACTGCTCATGTGAAATGAATTGATCAAGGCTGTCCTGATAAGCAAGCAAGTTTGTCATTTGAAACAAAAAGACCCACAAGGACTTCTGTCGGCAAAACCTAATGAGATTCAACAAGAAGCCATCTCAAAATCTAAACAGTCAGCTCATTGTCAGGAATCTGACAATGCTTGACAAAAAAAAGAAAAAAAAAAAGAAGAAAAAAAAAGTTGAAAAGAAAGACGCTAAACATCGGGTTTGATCCACTGACTGACCCAAAACATGCAACTAGAGAGCAGCACTGGGGAAGGTGACTCAGCCATGGTCCAATGCATCACTTATTCTGTGACTGAAAAAAGAGACTGCAGTCTTCCAAATCTGTCAGTTTAACAGCTTTCACCCAAAAGAAATTAATTTTACCTTCTTAAAAGGACAGGAAAAGAAATCTAACTCACCAATGAAGCTGTCCAAGTTTTTTTGAAGATAATAATCCTTCAGCTTACTGAGATCTGCACTTAATAGACAGATAGGGTGCCAAGATATAGTTCAGCCCCAGCTGCCAGTGCACCTTTCTATTCCAGCAAACCCAGCTTCCTGCCTTTTAGCACACACAAATTTGGCACATTTAATCAAGTGTTCATTTTAATAAAGTATCATGTTGCCAGAAAAAATATTTTGCTTGCCTACCAGAAGATAAAAAATTGAGCCTTTAGCATGTTTTCTTTAAAAAACCAAAAAAGACAACAAAAATGTTGCCATCTTAAGGCAAACACCAAAGCTTTTACTTTATTTTGGGTCTGTTTCAACTACTGTAAAATGAATTAAAACAAACAAACTCCTCCATCCGCGTCTGTGTCCCTGCATCAAGTCCTGAACCTAAAACTGTATGATAATTTCCAGTGTGCTGTCAAAGGCACATGAGAGTGAAGCACTGATATGGGCATGCACATACATGCACACACACAGTATTTATAAACCCACTGCTGTAAGGGATTTGGCGTTTATTTTTGTAATTAACTGAAAATGATAACACCAAAGCTTTTCATCTGGCGTGAGCTTGGATTTCATTTGCTGCTGGAAAAGATTTTCTTGGAGAAATAGAGTTATTGTGTTTCTTCGTGTATTCTCCATGGATTTCAAAATAAACAGAAGTGTATGGTCATGCCAGTTAATAAAGAGATGTAGGTAAGGTTTCAGGTACATCTTGATACACATCCAGAAAGAGGCTGCAGAGCTAGACACACACTGGTAACACATCATATTGGCTAAATGACAAAACACCCAGGTGAGAAAAAAAAGTGAAGCACAAGTGAAAAGAACTGGGAAGGGCAGTTGCAAAGAGTGCCATTAGCCTTCCTGCTGCCCCTGGATATTGCATTAAACACAACGTGGCACAAAAAAAGAGATCATCATTTGATGCTCCTTCTGCCCATCCACATTTCTCACCCTGTCACATTTCCCTTTCTCAAGGGAACAATGTGTGACAGCAGGAAACTAAAAGTGATGCAGACAAAGACTTCAGAACTGCTTTTAATCTCTGCTCCAGTTCAAAAGTCAGAAGCTGCACTGTGAATCACTTCCATGCCACGCCCCACACCATTCCCTCCCCAAAGGGACAATTTGACAAGACGGTAAAATGCAGCCCTGAGTATAAAACTTATTCTTTCCAATGAAGGCACTGAGAAGTGCAGCCTTTACTAAATAACAGCACTGCCAGCTGCCACCTTGTTTTTTCCTTCTCATATGGAATATTTACAATCCATGGTCTCTTGAATTCATGAAAAAGGAGGAGGGGGGAATCTCAGAAGTACCTTATTTGGTCCCTAGAAAGCTAAAAATTCCTACCTCTTTTCCTCATTTCATGCTACAAAACACATCAACTTGATAAATACTTTTGCCAAATGCCCAGAAGATTATTTCACAGGTTTCAGGGTGTAACAAAAAGAACAAAAGGGATTTCACCATTGCTTGATTTAGTGGCTGGCAAGGTCAATGCAGTATTTAAATGTGATAATTTAATGATATGTTAGGTCACTACCATGTTTTCAAAAGCATAATTAAACTGGTAGAGTGCCTAAATTTTTTTTAAAGACATCTTGTTCATTATTTTTACATTTAAGAAATAATACTCTCAACAATAGATTAAGATTAAAGAGAGATTGAAGTTTTCAAGGATTCTGATGAATCTGACTAAGAAGAAAAGAACTTTGGAACTATATATAATAAAAGGAAAAGCTCAGTCATCAATTGTCTCAGACACAAAATGACAAATGTACATATGTGAAGATGAAAATGAATTTATTCTTTAGAGGATGCTTATCCACATGAGTATTGACAGATCTGATGCAGTCTCCTTGGGAGAGTCAGGACTAGCTACATAGAGGTATCTACTTCACTGAAAATATTCTTTGGGGAACACATTCCTGCATTAATTCCTTTCCATATCCACTCTCAGAGCCATTATATCTTATTTACTTTCCTTCGTATTCTGTCCAAGTTAACATGTTTTGATCTTGCACAGGACAACATCTTGAGAGGTCTCCACTTATACAGATAAACCTGTCCCACGTGTAATGGAAAATGTGGCATTCCAAGCGCTAAAGCAGAGACAGGCAAATAAATCAGACATAAAACCACACCTATCACTGTTCTGTATAAAAAACTACAAAATCTCTTATAGAAGAAGAAAGCAAGTTACTGTGTTACCAGCACAGTCAGCCTCTGATATGAAACTGGGGTTTTAAGTTGGGATGCTGCTTCTGTTATATAAAGCAGAAAGAGGCTTTACCTACAACAAAGAACAAGGCCAGATTCACCACAGCTGTGTGAGCACCAACAACCCTTCACAACCTGTGGTAACATCCAGCACTTCACAGCGCTGGAAATATTCTAAGAGAAAGGACTTTGCAGTAGGCTTCATCAAGTAAACTATTATAAGATGTTCAAAGATTAATTAACCTGAAGCTCTGGGAAACAATGACAAAAAAAAATTACATTAGAAACCAAGCTGACAGTATTTTGTTGAGTAATCATGAGTCTTGCTCTGGCTAATCTCACTTAGAGTTACTGTCAGTGTAAGCAAGTAGCAGACAAGTGCTCCAATGGCAGTCAGAATTTATAGCACTGCCAGCACGCTAAGTATCGACTGGCAGGTAAAAAGATTAGTGGTCTCTAATGAAAAAAGCTATTCAAGGAAGCTCCATTTCTTTAATTTAGCGTAAATACAGGTGGAGGATCCCTTTACATTTTAAATGTCACACACATATGTCATATCAAGCTAACGTTTTTGGGAACTCTGCAGGAGTTAACGATGACCTCAGCATCAGCCACAGACAGACTTTCAGTGTTGACTCCCAAGTACAAAGTAACTGAAAGCAAAACACTTGGGAACAAAACAAAACAAATTACTAAAGCAAATTTCCAAACAACACAGTAAAAATTGGATCTGGCACATCACACTATCCTCTCCATTTGTAAAGAAAAGATTTTAATTTGAAATATAGGCAAGCAGAAGAATTAAATTGAAACAACTACAGCTACCATATTAAACATGTAATGGAGACAAATAGTGGGGAGATGCAAGTTTTAAGAGCTTATCTGGACATCAGTGACAGTGGAGGACAGACACACTTTAAATGCATAAATTAGCCTCCTATGAAGGCAAGCATCTGCTAGGTTCAAATGCATCTCAGAGTGTCTGATAGCTCTATCGTTTTCAATGAACTTGCAACCTGCTTGAAGGGAAGTGAAAGATATTCCTCAATAAGTTACTGAGGCAGTAGTCAGACACCTGACTAATGCCTGCTAGTTCTGAGAGGAACTGAAGAGGGAAGGAAATCTTTCCTCTGATCCAGGGCCATTCATACCTGGATGTCGAATGAAGCATAAGGAACATAAAGAAATGGCTGCTTTTTTCTTAAGAAACCACTAATATCACAAGGATGCAGTGCCGTACAATAAGTGTTTCACTGTCTCTTGCAGGTAAGAAAGTTGTCTTCTCTTCACAAACTCCACTGATTCAGCAGAGGTAGTAGAACTCTAAACTTTTCAATGAGGCATAATAATTGGTGGTCAGAATGACTGCGTTCCATATGGTCATTCAGTTCTTTTAATCTGCTTTGCCCAGCATGTCTCACATTAAGGACTCAAAACCTGCAAATCTTTCCACTCCACTGCAAGTGATTTGTAAGTAACGGGAATATAGTTAGACAGAAAAGTCTTGTTCAAGGCACAACCAAAATCCCAGGTCACGATACAAACATCAAGTTCTAATGGAGGTTGGATCAGAGGGGAAAATGACAGCTCTGGTCCTTCTCTACTCACAAGACAGCTGCATTAGTTAAAATAATACCTTGAGTCCTCTGAAAGCCTTTGATTTAAGTAAACCCAAATTCCTACTTCACAAAGAAGAATATTTTACACCCCAGGTGATACGTAAGCAAGTATACACACACAAAGGTAAGAACAGATTATTGCTGCATTTTCTAACTCTTTGTTTATATGGGTGAAATATGGCACAATTGTCAGCCTCTTGTAGCGGTATTGGGATTCCTGTGAGGAAAGCTGTATATCTGGACATGACCCTTCTCCTTTCCCCAAACTACTTGACAGTATGCTATTCAGTCATTAGGGTTTACAGGTCTTAGTCACTTGTAGCTCTCTAACCTCTGCTGTACATCTGTACTGGATACAAAGGTTACGTTCCCATGTCAGATGTCCAATACCAGCCTGCAACTTGATCAACACTGAGTGACAGTTCTTCCTCATCTTCCACACCACTACTGAAGCAACATTTCTGTCTAGAGATTCCACACTTTGTCCACCCCTTCTTGATCCAGGACGACTCCACAGCACACTCCAGAAAAGATAACAAGGTCATAACCAGGCTATAATATATTTCTCTTTGCATTTCAGATCATCTCCTACAGAACAACCAAACAAAAAGAAAAAAAAAAACTCGCCCCCAAAACTTAATGGAATGAAAATTAAGAACATTGTCTGCTCCAACTGGATGCTACGTACTATAGCTTTGCGCTCGTGTGAACAATTGCTGGTTTAATGGTTTAAAACATCTCGCCTCCAGCCGATTTTCCCCTCGGATTTTTACCAGCGCCCCGTTTCAGGGAGGCTGATGCCGGGTGCAGCAACAGCGCCTTCTGTCGGCCACGGGGGAAATGGCATCTCCTGTCTCTGCCCTCCCAGGGCTGACGATGGATTTACTTGAATTTAAGCAAATATATACAACATTTGCCCGGCAATGCTTTGGCGCCCAGATTTACACTAACAACACAGTTTCCAAAAGTTCCTTCTCATTGCTGTACAAATCTCAGTGCGTTTAAGACTTCAACACGAGACTTGTGTTTACTCTGGAAAAGTAAATGACAAGTTATTTCAAGCTTCTTGAAAGTTGGGGTTTGTTTTGCTGGCTTTGTTTGTTTGTTTTTTGAAATCTTTAATGATGTCCTAAGGAAAAGCCAATTATAACTCTTACAAGCTTTCTGTCTCCCCCACATACAAAAGCACTTGCTGGTTTCTCCTTCCTCACTCCTGCAGCAAAGCTTCTGTGTGGAAAGAGGATTTCAAAAATAGGAACACCAACATTGACAAATCGTCAAAGTTTTTTTACACTTTTATTTTGCCTCCATGTTTTCCCAGCCGCTCTGCTTAAAAGTTAAAAAAGATAAAAAAAAGAAAAAATAAAAAAAAAAAAGCTTGCAAAGAACATTACAGATTAAGAGACTGGAAAACTGCAGTCCAAGGAAGAGGATGTGACTCTAGTTTGACTTACCAATTTTATCCAGATGTATATTTTCCTACTTGCTTTTTACAGCGGCTGAGCTCAGTGCTCAGGAACGTCCATCCCGTGTCAGGGAGCCAGGCAGAGCGCTGATCCCCACGCTGGATGCTGCTGAGCGAGCGGAGCCGGGGTGCCTGCTGCTGCCGCTCCTGCTGCTGCTCCTGCTGCA
>VXBB01008367.1:394978-437415 GCA_013399915.1 Illadopsis cleaveri
GGTGGGGCAGGAGGCGGCGGGGTCCGCACGGCCCTCGGGGCAGTGGGCGCACGGTCCCGGCTGCGGCACGGACCCCGCGGGGACCGGTGCGCCCTCGCCAGCCTCCTGCGCCGTGACTTACACCGCGGGACTCTGTCCCCAAACCATGGTCTGCAGCCTCACAGGGATGAGGGATTTCCCCTGGTACTCAGCTCAGTGTGACCTTAAGAGATTGTATTCCCTGTAATGGAGAGGATATGATTTAACTAAATAAAAAGCCCTCATTTCCTAGGTTTTGCTCTCCATTCATTCTCCAGATAGCTCTAATCCAGTGTAAACCACTGTTTCTACCATGTTTGCTGTTTTCTGACTTCACTTTTAACTGTATCTGATTTTAATAGCTGGATTATCGTGGGGCAGTTATCTGCCTCGTGTGTGTTGCTGTCTGCAGTGAAAGAAACCGCATTATCTGTTAAATAGAAACACTGAAATTCAGAGATAGCAACACCATCTGCAAAATCTCTCTCTTTTTTTTTTTAACTCATGGTAATATATGGTTTGCTCTTTGTATGTGTAAGACCTTTGTTTTCATTGCAATAACTGAACTCTCATGATGACAATACCAATCAACACATATCACGAGACAAAGTCATATATATACACACACAAATATGTGTATCTTTAATGACACATCCAGAGAAAGCAAGTTACAGGGGAAAAATGCTGCCTTTAAACTCGCAGGCCAAACCAAACAAGATGAGGCCAAGTCACCACTGTCCTGTCCTCTCTGCCTTCACTTAAACCAATGCACAATAAGCACAGAACAGGTACAAACTGCTTGCAAGGCATGATGTCTTTCTTTCTGGTTTTTTGGTCCTATGGAGAAGAACATGGGTACAAACCAAAAACCGAATGCAGCCCTTTTAATGAATGATAATGGTCCATCACAAACAGCTCAGTGGGTACCGGCTAACTACTGGCATGTATACCTTCTGCCCTGTAAGTAAAGTAGCCATTTGGCCACATGACTGCAATATTCAGCACTGTGGGCCTTGAAGGAAACCACAGGGACTCATCAGAGTTCCTCTAGGATGAGCTCTACTATGCTCTTGCCTTTCTCAGCATAAAGCCTGAGAAAGTTGTATATTATTTACACATGCAAACTACACGTGATGGGTGGTAGAAGAGATCTTAAAATTCCATCAGCCCTCCCCTCTGTTCACACATTCCTATCGGTCTTTTAATCCTCACTTCCCAATCATATCTCTAGCTACCACTTTTTTCATCTCCTCCTCTAAGTCCTTCTTCATTTACTCCCTCTTTCCCTGTTCTGCATGCCAGGTACTTCTGTAGCTGATATCCACCTTTTGAGCTCATCTAACTGCCTTGGCTCCCCTCCTCACCTCTAGCTTCACAGTTTCTCATTGGAAGAGGAGAGTAGGCCTGAAAGGAGACCTGGGAATGATTAACCAATTCCTTCTCTTGCATCCCTCTCCTTTCTACAGCAAAGGTTCTGGAGCCAAGACCTGTATCCTGCCCTAGAAACTAACCTGCAGTAGTAGGCCAAGGTGCAGGGGTTAGGCATGCTCACACTACCAAGGCTATTTCTGTGCTCACAGTTCCATACTGAACCATTTATTATGGTAAAATGTAACAAAGATAAATGACCCTTGTCCATTAGTTAAAAGTTAATGAAGCACCCATCTTTAAGACAAAGCTGTTCATCCATTTGGTGCCTTAGCTAAGGTTATTCTGATATGTTCAAAGCAGGCAGAGTCTGTGTACAAGACAATAGGGTAAGATGCTGCAGTGGATGGGAAATTGAACGGCAAAGACACCAATGATGGAGAGAAACTGGGGCTGGGGGGAAGCTAAAGTGGTGTTCCACCACTCCACACACACAAAACAAGAACATGGAAAACACCAGAAAGTGCCAGCAGGAAACAGTCTTCTGCCACTGGAAGAATGATCTAATCACCATAAATGTTAAGATAAAAAAGGAATATCTGCATATGTTGCTCCTTACTCGCCTCATAATCCCATGTGAAAGCTGGCCCCCTCTCACCACAGCATCTGGATGTTCCATTGACAGTGCATTGTCTCATGGCTTCAGCACAACTCCTGTTTTCTATTACTGGCTGTAGGAGAAATGTGTGGTGTATTAAACAAGGACATAGAATTTGAATCTGCTGCATGCTTAAATATTTAGTCACCAGTAAATGAAACTAGATAATAACTGATTCTTTCTGTGACTCTGTTCGCTCAATTAATTACAACAAGGCACATTAAACTCTGGTGTTACATAATTCAATACTTGCGTTAGTAACAGCTTGGAATAGAAGCTGATGGAGAGGCCAGATTTTTATTATGAAATACTGAACTGGAGATACCTCAGACAAAACTGAAAAGTCTTGCAGTTTGCAAGTGTTTGATTCAGTGGCGCACTCCCCTTGCGCAAGAAGTGACATTTAATATGAGGTATTTGGGTGTTTTAGCTTATAGGGGACAGCAAAACCAAAAGTCCTGCCAAAGGTGCCAAAAAGAAAAAGGTGTGTTTGTCTCTCTGAACAGTGTATCACACAATGTCTACTTTGCAAGGCAGCACAAACATACCTACAAAGGCAGCTCCTTCTGAATTTAGGAATAAAACTATTAAAGCAATCACCTATTCTCACAAGAATTTTTAGGTTCTGAAGACCAAGGTCAAAACCAAAAACGCTGTAGTATTATTTGTATATAAGGGCCCAGAATAGTAAGGAGTGAAAAGGAAAAATGGACATACAAAATCAAATAATTTGCTGCTCAAAACTATATTCCTTTCAGAAGACAGAAGCAAAAGCTTCTCAGAGATGTTGCTCCACCTCTGCAGATATGAAGTGTTTGTTAGATCCCTCATCAAAACAAAAGGACATGGGTATATTAATCTAACAACAACAGTGTCCATTGTGAGAGGGGACCCAGTGCCAGGCTGCCTGCTCCATCTGACAGTGAGAGTAAACACCACGGCTCTGTTCACTTGGCTGCGTGCCTTGCCTGACACCACCACCCCGTGCAGCCACAGGGTCAGGAGCTCAGTCACCACTGGGTACAAGACTAATAGGGCTTTTCTACCCTCCCATCATTTCTGCATGTCTCCCAGTCTCTGAAATGGCACATAATGCTTTGAGCATCCCTCCAGTCTGAAATACAGGGCAGTATTACTGCTATACACTGACATTGGATGCAATGGTGGTGGATCCATCACTATCATCACTTATCAATGAACCACACAAAATTCTGTCCCCTGTTGCTGACGCGCTGAAATGAGGCGCATATATAGTCAATATAATAGGAATGCATGTGCATTCATTTCGTTTAAATAATCCTCCTAAAATTATTTTTAACGTTAGGCTGAAACCACACCATCAGATCTAAAGGCTGGATTTCACTCTCACTGACTGCCAGATGAATAAGGACGCTTCTGTTCAGAGATAGATGTATATATATGCTTTTTTCAAAATAAAGTTTTTCAGTTCTAACCTAACCAACATCTTTAATGTTGTTGATACATCATTTTGAGAACCTGCCTTGAACTTTTAAAAAGCAAAAATCTGGACAAAGCTCATCTGAAATAGCATTTATTATTTTTTAAAATTTAAACTTGTAATGCCACAAGATTTTTTTTTTGCACTTGATGAGCCACAATGCACATACACACTTGTGCATGCATGTATGCATTTACACATGAGTATATTCATGCAGATGTTTGAGTGAAAGTATGACAAACTTATTGCTTATAGGGTTAGCTTGCATCTGAGTTATTGCTGGTGTTGTTATTTTCCTGCAGCATTCTTGACACTGTGGAAGAACATGATTTTGTAAGATGCCACTACAAATCCAGCACAGATATTTATTTTTGGTGCGTTTATTTTCTCAGTTAAAAAAATGGTTAGGAATAAATAAATAAATTTGTTCCTAGAAATTAAACCTTATCAGACCCGTAAGAGTTGCATAGTTAATCAAAATTATGACATTCAGGATGAGGATAATTTCTTGACAATGCCTGAAATCAATGTACTAGCTATCAAGCTACTTCTACCATTTTTACTTAAATGAAAAGATTGGGTTTCCATTTCATAAAATGGCCCACGCCACAAAATTTAGGGCAACTAAAACTGCATTCAAATCTGTACCCATCATAGTAAGATGAAAGATGTTGGACCTTCCTGGAGGCAGCACATTTCAATTTTCACCCTTTTCCCTGTGTTTTTCCTGTGTTGTTCACAGCTCCTTCTCTTTTATTGGCTTCTCAAGCCCATTAAATACTTGCCCCTGTATTGGTTAACATTTAGTGAGTGGTCTGCACAAGTTGCGTGCTGGCAGGGGAACATGCCAGCCTGAAAGAAAGAAAGAACATCAGTATTTGCTGCATCTTGGATAACAGCTGTGTAAAGAGGAAAGGCATTTACTTTTCAAAAAAAAGCAGCTTAGGAGCTTTTGGAAAGTGAGTGGTCTTTACCTCAATGGGAAGAAAAAAGAAAAAAAAATGAAACTTCTACAGGAGTTGTTTCTTCTCTCTCTTTAGTTTTGCTTGGTATTTCTCAAACATCTTCAAAGTGAACCTCTGTTTTCAGATAACAGCCCAACTCAAACCCACTTCATCCCTGAAGGCAAGAGAGACAGAATCAGACACAATTAGATCAAATTCCCCTGCCACTAAAACTCTTATCATCTGTAGGCAATTAAAGGTAGTTACCAGCCCCTGACAACTGTAAGTACTTGTCAGCAACTTCATCATGGCTTCATTTTCCTCCCTTGAAGAAATTTGTGTTATGTTCTCACCTAACACCTTATGACCATTTTGAACTTCTTCATGATATTTTGCACAGGCCAGAGCTTTTGAAAAACAGTTGTTCAGCTGAATTTCATGTAGCAAACTAGAGGGCACTGATTTGTAAAATGGAATATTTCTCTGCCTTCGCCATAATTTTTGAATGCTTTCTTCTATTCTGCATATATTTTCCCATGTTCCAGAGGAATAATTTTTATTTTAAAAATGTCTGTTCTATCAAATGGTCACTTTACAGATAGATGCAGTATGCAGACTGGTGATCTGTATCACAAATATTATTATGTATCTGTTGTTGTCGAAATTTACTAAATATGTGAGCTAAGGTGGCTGGCATGAGCTTGTCCCTAGGCAGCTGTTCCAGTAATGGTCTGCTTAATGACATTCTTCAATGTTTTTCATTTGAAGGATTTTTTAGCCTTTTTGAAAAAGAATCCAAGCTGATTGAGCTGCACTGCAACAAAACTTCCACTAATAGTAATTTAAAAATTAGTTTGAGTTCTGAATGATCAGGGGTTGTTTTCCTTTTTTTCCCCTGATATATGCACATGGACTTGTTTAGCTGCATAGAGAGGGTGGGGGCTTGGGGCCATTTTTAAGTTTTGGAAGTGATTAGGAAATACCTGATGTTGTATTGATCATAATTTAATTACAAATGATCTACATCAATATGTCTTGTTCCAACCAAGAAAAGGGTATTAATACAGTCAGAAGTAAAGTCAGTCTCCAGCTATGAAGACAGAGATCTCAGTGACTCCCAGGAAAATCAACGCAGTATCTATCAAAGGAACAGAGAAATGGAAAGGCTATTTCTACTTCTTATTCTGATACAGGATCTAGACCAGATCCTTTACTCTGGCTGACTACTGGTTGACACAAACCCAAAGTGAAACAGTTATGTCAGATTTTAAACTGCCTTTGTAACTCTGTGGTCTATCAGCTGACGGAGCTATGTTAAGACCCTAGAGTCAGTAGAACAGCCTTGGGATTTTTTTAAATGATACTTGGCTACTATTGGATTCTGAAATAGCTGCTCAGCAGGCAGGGAACTCCAGCTAAATATCCTCCTTTTTGCAGAACTGGTGACTGAGCTGTCCCACTGCTCCTATTCTACCAAGAAAACTCACTTCCTTTGAAAATCATTTCAATACAGCCAGTTCTGTATGCTTTTAAGTGCTTTTTAGCATCTCAGTGGAAAAAAAAAGTAACTGGAGCAAAAAGTCCTGGCTCTATCAGTAATGCTGCACAGGGGACAACATTTGCTTACTGTGTATTCTTTGCAGAAGACCTAGAAGAATTAGTTTCAGTTGGTGTGTCTTGCTAAACTCTGATTATTCATATTTTTGGAAGTTTACATGTAAACTAATCAGCAGCACTGATCCCTTAGTAAGAAGCAGAAATCAATTAGGAAGGCAGTTGACCTTATTATAGTAATTAATTGCAAATGACATTTAGTTTCAGTATTTGATAGCCTAGCTCTTTATTCTGGCTGTGGGGGCTTTGGTATTTTAGTCTAGTTTGGGTTTGGTTTTTTGTTTGTTTTATTTTGTTTTGGGGTTTTTTGCCTTCCCTCTATTACACCACTCTTAAACTGCCCTGATTTTTCTTAGACATAATTTTCATCACATTAAATCTGTCCTATTTTGTGACACACACTTTCCTGAAAGAAACGTGACCTTCTTTACAGGAATTCCTGTACACTTAGGAGTCCTGGAAATGGGACAATGTTCCTACGGAAAGGTGGCTCCTTACTTCTAGGCAAAGGATGCTGACTTGCTTTCTTGGAAATCTGCTTGACTGTGAGGGTGAGGGCAGGAGAGAAGAAAACCATCTTTGTTGTACTTGGCAAGGGGGTTCATTTTACAGGGAATGCAGAGCACCCATACTCCAGTGAGGTGCTAAGTAGTACGTTCGTGATTACCAGAAGGCAGGGTTGCTCTGGAGACAAAAAATGCATTGCTTTCTCTGTGAAGCAGTTGAGTGAAGAGGGGCACACCCAGGTTCTGCAAGCTTTAATTCCATCCTGGCAGTCTGAGCCAGAAGGAAACTTGGTGCATGCCAGCAGAGCAGCACATATTTAACTGGGTAGTGGCCCTGATTCTATGCAAGATGTTCATGCACAGAGACTGGGCTCCTCAAACCATTGTTTGCTCCTGGACCACTGCACATACCAGAGCAGAAACTGCTCACCTAGAGGGATGTAGCTAATCAGGAATGAATTAGTCAGTTTTTCAAAAGTCTTCAAAGATGTAAAACAATAATGTTTTAAAATTATGGGGAGTAAATCTGTACCTTTTGAATACATACCCATACACATAGAGAAAACTGGAGCTGTGAGCCAAACATCCTGTTTTGTTTCACATGACAGAATCTGAATTTAGCACTTGTATTTTTTGTATTGGTGTCTGTGAGGTTCTAACAGCTGTGGAAACTATTCAGGATATTGACAGAGAGACAGTATCATGCCTATGGAGACAACCACAGGAAACATACCGCTCAGTACATCAGAAGGACGACAGAGCTTGAGCCCTGAGCACTGATTTACCACTGCCCTGCTCATTCACATCAGGCACCTTCTTAACTCAGCCACACTCACTCCACACTCGCATTACACTCATGTAAATACTGCTGCAGAGTTGATGTCAGTAGGGAACTGGGTCACAAGACTTCACAGCATGGCTTCACAGAAAGTGCAAACACCATGGGAAGAAAAGATTTCACATTTTTTTGTCTCTGTAAATGACTATTGCAAGTCTACAAGAAAAAAATAGAAAGGACACTGAAAATCATGAGACACTGAGACACTAGGTGTAATTAGGCTTCATGAACTAATTGGATGTACAAATTCTTAAAGACCAAAACACTGAAGTATTCTAAATTTCACCAAGGAGGAAGAAGGAAGGAAGGAAGGAAGGAAGGAAGGAAGGAAGGAAGGAAGGAAGGAAGGAAGGAAGGAAGGAAGAATAAAATCAAGAACGTTACTAAACTATCATTTCTAATAAGTCTATTTACTAACTTACAAGAAATGCCTCCAGTTTAGACTATAATTATAATCAAAACCAAGTTAATATGTTGGCCCTCAGACAGAGCAATGGTATGACTAACATTTGTATTACAGCCTAGATACAAGTTCTGTTCTGCTGAAATGGTGATGGAGTAAAGACTCCAGATGGGGTTGGAAGTTACAATTATTATGCCATTAGGATATGTGCTGCTTCTAAACACACTTTGTTTTTCCAATACTGGGGCTTATGAGGCCCTGTTTGCTGTAACGTTGCTCTAACGTTGAAAAACTATCTTACCACCCAGCAGTATGCAGAAGGTTCCTCTTGCCTGGTGTGTGAAGATAACATTATACATGTTTAAGAAAACAAAATGAGAGCTAAAATTATTTTTCCTGGTATTCTGTTCCTCTCCCATTCCCCATATGCAAATCAGAACTAACCTGGACAATCTGTGTAGTTTCGGACTCGCTCTTCTCTCTCTCTCTGTAGGTTCTCTGTTCAGTTCAGGTCCTCACTGTGTAGTAGGAAGAGCTCCTCTTCAGATGATATAGTCCAGCTGCTTTGACTGCAGAGATGGTCGTCTGGAGAAACAATTGCAAATAAATTGGGGTTTTTTAGCTTTCTCGCAATATAAAAGGCATCTTCAGTGTTTTTCACTTTTAAATGAAACTACAGAAGAAATATGTACAGAGGTTCCTATATGGTCTCTTTTAATTTCAATGCAGGGCTAGTCTTCTTTACTGAAGCACTCAACAGTGCTCTTAATATACTCTACAATCAAACCCAATATGAATATCTCACATGTATCACTATATCTTCAACACTGATTGCATCTGCACTGCAGACAAATTGTTGATTTATTACTCTATACATTAATTTTGAGTACAGGGATCATAAGTGATCATTGATAAAGAAAAAGAATTTTTTTCTGCACAGAGTGTGACTAACATACAAAAGATGGTTTTCAGAACTATTGGTTTTGTCTTCTTTCTATCAGATGCTCTAGACAGATGATTTCCAGGATTTATGGGAAAATCTGTTTTGAATTATTTGCTTTTATCATTCAGCTAATTTTCTTGTTGTTGGGTTTTTTTAATTATTTTTTATTAAAGCCAAATGAGTGTGCCCCGGGACATTCCACAAATGCTGCTGTACTGTCACTTTAGGAAATACCATTAAGGTGACCTTTTCCTTGTTTGCTTCCCATGGTATTTAACCAAACTGTTTTAAGAGAAACATCATTAGAATTGTCAATTTCTCCATGTGTGCCTTAAGGTTATTCATAGAAACTGTAGTCTTTGGGGGATAACAGAAAAACAGGGCTTTGTTTTCCCTCATTAACCCCATGAAGTAACAGTATCAACTTTAACACAGGTCTATCAACGTTAGCCAAATTCAGGCCTCTTTCTCTCTCTTCTCCCCACCCCCTTGTAAGTATTTGATACTGGTGAAAGAGACCACATTAAAATCACAAGAGAGTGAACTCCTCTATGCAACCTCAAACTGTATATAGCACAGGAAGCAATTCCACTTCTCCCCACCCCCCAAAAACTTTCCACCACAATTCCTCATTTTTGTTCTGGCATCACTTATTTTAAGAAGGTGTGGGACAGTACATCCCAAATAGTACTTGGACCCAAATAGTAAGTGGCAGCTATGATCACAATTCTTGAGCTGCTTTGACTCAGCCATGAGAAAAAAATAGGTATCACAGAGTGCAGAACACAGTTAAGGCTGGGTGAGACCTCTGGCAATCATCTCCTCCAAACCTTGTGCTCAAAGAGGGGTCAACTAGAGAAGGTTGCCTAGAGGCCCATCCAGTTAGGGTTTTAGTATCTCCACATATGGAGCCTCCATAGTGTCTTTTAGCAACTTGTTTCAGTGTTTTGATCACACACACATTAAATTATTTTTCTTATGTTTAAAGGCTATTTCTTATGTTTCCTTTTGTGCCTATCAACCCTCATTCTGCCACTGGGCACCACAGAGAAGTGTTTGGCTCCTTCTTCTTTACTCCCCACATCAACAAGTATTCATATACATTGATAAACAGTCCCAGGTCTCTCAGTCTCTCCTCATATATCAGATATACCAGTCCTTTTACCATATTTGCAGCCCTTTATTGCACTCTATCCATCTCTTTCTTGCCCTGCAGAGCCCCAGAATGGGACACACCACTCCAGATATGTCCCACCAATGTTGAGCAGGGAAGAAAGATCATTTGTTTTGACTTGGTGGCAGTTTTTCTTAATACTGTCCAAGGCTGTTGTCTGCCACAGTGATATAGTTCAGACTCATGTTCAAATTGTTGCCCACCAGAACTCTGAGTCCTTTTGCACAAGGCTGTTTTCTAACTGGTTTGCCCCAGCCTGTACTGATGCATGAGGCTTTTCCTCCTCAGGAAAAGGACTTTTATTTCCCTTAGTTGAATTCCATGAGATTCCTATTAAGATGCCTCAAAGAGCAGTACAACAGTACAGCAGTGCAACAGTAAACAGCAGTATAACCATCTGATCTATCAATTTTCTTCCCAGTTTTATGTTGTCAGCAAACTTGCTGAAGGTACTTGCTGAAGTCAGTCCCATCATCCAGGCCATTAAAGAAGATGTTAAACAGTTTTGTATCCCAGAACTAAACCTGGGATAATCTGTGTGGCCTGCAGCTGATCTCTTTGCTGCTGACCCCAGCCTTTCTAGCCCAGCAGCTCTGTTAGCTACTAACACATGTCACTGATCACTTATCTAGCCCACAGTTCATCAGTTTGTCAATAAAGACATTATGTAAAAGTATCAAAAGCTTTCTTAAAGTCAAGATAAACAGCATCTACCACTCTTTCCTTATCTCATCACAGAAGGCTATTAGGATGGTCAGACATGATTTCTCCTTATGGATTCATGCTGAGTATTTCTGGTCATATGCTTGTCCTTCATATGCTTGGAATTGATTTCTAGGATGATGTATTCCTTTACCTTTCCAGGAACTGAGATGAGGCTCCCCACCCTGTCCAGACAACCTTTCTTGTCCCTCTTGAAGATAAAAATAACAACTGTTGTCTTCCTGTCCTCAGGAATCTTCCCCAGTGGCTATAACCTTTCAAAGCTATTCAAGAGTGGCTTTACATTGACATTAAACAGCTCCCTCAGCATTTTTGGGTGGTTCCCATTAGATACCAGGGAATTACTTGTTTATTTGTACAGTTCAGATAAATACTCCCTAACCCAATTCTCATTAATCGAGGGTGAGTCTTCCTGACTCCATACTGACATTGTAGCTGACAGGTCTGACAGGCACAGAATTTCTCAAGGTGAGTACTTCCAGTGAAGATCACAGTGAAGAAGACTTGAGCGTCTCATCCTTTTTTGTGTCCTTTGCCACCAGGTTCCCTAGACTATTCAACAGAGGGCCTATTTTTTCCCTCTTCTTTCTTTTGCAATTGATCTTCCTTTAGAAACCCTTTTTGTTGTCCTGTATGTCCCTTAGCAGACTCAAGTCCAGGTTGGTCTTGGTTCTCCTTATCCCATCCCCACACATTCAGATAGTGACTCTGTATTTCTTCCAAGTCAGCTGACCATACTCCCCCCTCTTGTAAATATCATTTTATGTTTAGAAGCTCTTTGCTTACCTACATGGGCCTCCTGACACCTTTGTTTCATTTCCTGCTCATCACAATGGACTTGTGGACTTGAGTTTAAAAGAGGTGATCCTTGAAAATCACTGGACTCTCATGGACCTCTCATCTTGCCAGGGCCATGTCTCATGGAATTTTTTCAAGGAGGTCCCTGATCAGGTCACAGTCTGCTTTCCTGAATTCTAAGGTTGTGATCCTGTTTTTTGTACTGCTCCCTCCTCTCAGGATCCTAACTCTACCATCCCATGGTCACTGCAGACAAAGCTACTCTTAATTCTCACACTCCCAGTCTGTTCTTCCTTGTTTGTAAATGTCAGGTTCAGTAGAGTGCCTCTTCTCTTCAGCTCAACCATTATCTGTGTTAGGAAGTTGTCATTACTCCAAAAACCTCCTGGATTTCTTGTGCTCTGCAGTATTGCTCTTCCAGCAGACATTGATGTGGTCATGAGCCTCCCCCAGTTGCCTGAAGAAGGTCTCCTTTACTCATCCTTTTGATCTATAACTGACATCCACCAAAGCATTGCTCTGGTTTATTTCCCACAAGCTCTCAATTGGCTTGTGGTCCATCACCATGACATGGTAGTGTCAAACAGATGCTATTTCATGGAGAACCATTTCACAGCAACATCAGATTCCTCCTCTGCTGCAGCTTTCCTTCCTATGTTTTTAGGGAACACTCAGAAATTCAAATATATCCTGTTCTGGGAGATCTCATGCCCATTCAAATCAATACCATGGCTCAGGGTCAATTTAAATTAGTTTCCCTGTACACCACAATTCCTTCCCAGTTTGCTGGTGTTGATATTTCATAGTTTCCAGTCTTGCTGCTTGGGACTTCACCACACTAACACATGGTAGACTTGTACCTCTGCTGATGCCTTGGACTGGCTAAAACTTAAGGCATCACTACCTTCTGAGAAAGGAGTTTCAACAAAACCTTTTCATTTCATTAATGTACCCTCACATGGTCCTGATTACCCTAGGGCTCTCTACTAAAGGATATCTCCATTCATGTCCTTGTTACTACTTCATGATTCAGTCTGTCCTTATGTTCCCTGAAAAGCTATCCTTAGTCATGCAATTCACATGGCATTACATCTTCTCATCCCTGAGTCTAAAAGTGAGGCAGCTTGTCCTACAACATTTGCAATTGTAAGAGTTTTTCATTCTGAAGAAAAAATTGGATTTGAACAGGTGGTCAAATCTTTGTTCAGCCACATGTAGTAACTCTAATCTTACTTATCAAGCAAGCCTGCTTCTTTTTATAGTATTACTTTTGGTATGAGTGTTGTTTGATTCTGTATTCACATCTACGTGTATCAGTGCCACAGCATCTCACTATGCAATGAAATGATCCTGGTCTCCACCTTCCTAACACACCGTGCAAAAGAACTAGGATGCAGCATCTGACAAGAAGCAACAGTCATACTTCTGTGTAATGCTCATTCATCTCAAAGGAAGTTCCTGCCCCAGCTGACACTAAGGCAGTGAATGCATGGAATTCTAAGAAATATTGCCTGGCAAGCTTTCTGTATGCAGTCCTAAGTGGATTTCTTAAAAGAGCTGGCAGAGATGGAGCAGGGGAAGAGAGGTTTAATGCCAAATTTCTTTACTTAATGCAAATATCAACCCCCTTGAGTAATAATTTGACATTCTTCAGCAAAGACACACTCTATTTTTGAAATATTTACCATTCCTTTATTTTTCATAACCTTAAGAAAATTTGGGAGGAATGTGAACTGTTTTGGCTTTTGTCTTGCTATGATGGCAGAGATTTATTTATAGCCAGGAACTGCAGGACAGTTCTCACGTGGCTGCTGAAAATTAAAACAGTATGTAGAGTTTTGTTTTGTTTTGATTTTATGCCTTTGCCGCTACAATCTCTCCCTGAGTTCCCTAAACCCTTGTTATTGTAACCAGAGCCACATTTTGCATTGCTACAATTGCAGGGTTATGTAAATTCCAAAGGCTTTAAAGCAAAGGGCCTGCAGATTCTACTCTGGGACACAGGGAAGTTGACACAAACAGATATGCCCAACATCAAGGGAGAGAGAAAGGTATTCATAAATTGTCAAGAGACAGGAAACCTACGTCTCAGCCTCAGCATCAACCTGAAGTTTTCTAAACCTTTAGAACCTACTGGTTTCATTTAAATTGATTGCCCTCTCATTTTCAGTGTTGTGCTTTGCTAGAGCCAGGTAAATTTCCTTCAATCACTTCTGAAAATCTTCATATGTTCTCTCTCACTTTTCACCAGTGTGTACTGGTTTACCCAGAAGAGCCAACAAAAGAAAGTTCTACAGGTACAAATATTTTCAGATCCAAGGAACTGTATTTTTACAATGATGATGAAAATGTGCATGTTGAAATACTTCACTTTAGTCATGATTATTTTTATATTAAAAAGAAAATCACAATGAAATAGAAAACCCATATTCATAAAAATTGTCAAGATAAGAGTGTGCACCTGATCCCTTGCACGCAGTCTTCACAGCACTTAGGGTGGGAAGCAGTGAGATACATGTTGCACATCTGTGCCCTTCTGAGTAACCAAGTTGTAATGCTGACATTACCTGTGCATTTCTGTGTGGGCATGGGCAAGCCAATTCATGTCTCTGACTCTGTACTCTCTAAAAGAGGGATAATCATGCCTGACTCAGCCTCAGTGTTAGAAGGCACTGCATAAGCTCATCTCAGTCCCCAGTGTTTAGACAACTCAGCTAAATGAGAAAAATATTCAGTCCACTTCTCCACACTTGCTTCTATTTAAGTTCTAAATCATCATTAGATAAATCATGTTTAGACCTCAGACAAAAAACTAGATTACATTATTCCTGAACTACGTGGAGGTTTTGCTCAGCACGCTGCACCCCAGTCACTGGAGTGTGCTAATGAGAGTTCATGGACTGTGAAAAGGTGCAGTCAGAACTCTCTAGCCAATTTAGCTGACACTATAAGGAAGAATGAGGCTGTGATGCCACTCCAATATGTTGATTTCTATAGCTGTGAAATTTTCTAGTGAACACTAAACTCACAGCTGTGGGTATGGGAAAAAAAACAAAAACTAAACAAACAACAACAAAAACCCAGAACCTTGATGCACTGTTCACACACATATTTGGTGCAAAGTCAGTCATGGTAAGTGAGATAGAAAATGAAGCACTGGCTCACACTTTGAAACCAGGTAGGTCAAGCCAACACAGAAGGAGCATTCCAAGCAACTCCCAAGCTGTGATATTTCAAAAACAATCATTACAATTGAAAAGATGTTTTCAATAGTGTATAAAAGTTCCCACTCACCTGGCAGTTACTGTAACTGCACCGGTGGCAATAGCCATTATCATTATAAAAGTGTAGTTGTTTAAATCTGATCATGAAAGACAAGACCCACTTATTAAGGTGAAGCTGCACAAGAGCCCAGCTTAGAAGTTTCTATTGGACTGGCATGTGTGTTTATTTACTTGGAGCCAGGAACTGCCTTGTGGAGCTCTGATCCTGACCATCACTGTGACCTTGGGCAAATAACTGAATCCCGCTGCACCCACAACTTCTTTTGAAGTCAACTGGTGGTGATGTGTATGCTCACCAATTCTGAAGAAAAACCCAAGCCCTACAGCCAAAGCCAAAATCTGTTAGAGCTGAGGTGTTTTGGGTCACGTCATAAATTATCTAAATTTTTAACACAAAAACTGAGGCATCAAGAGATAAGAAATATTTTTGTAAATGTTGTCATGTAATTGTACCAGTAGAACCCAACTCCCAGATACAGAGCAGTGGAGTCCAAGGGACCATCTATATTAACAATTTTTGGACGAGGATGGTTTGTTCAGAATCTGTGTTGAGTCAGAAACAAGCAACCATAAGACAAAGAGAAACTAGAAATCAAAGTCAGCTATATTAGGCTGTGTCCTATTGTTAGTGTACCTAATCATAAGTATCTGAGAACTATGTATATTGCTGAACCAAATAAAGTACTGACCAAAATTGTTACTTTATTTCAAAAATTATGCTTTCTGATAGTCTAAACTGTTGTACTTTTTTTCTCACAGATTACTAGTTTAGTGGACAAAAACACTGTGGAGCACAGAAAAGAAACTCTGATATCTTATAATATCAAATTCCCCAGATTTTGTTCTTAGACCTGACTCAAAATTGATACATGCCTCTAAGTGACCAGCAGTGCTTCATAATACCTTTCAGTATTTCATCAAAGTATTAAGCAAGATGGAATTTGCTTAGCGTTTGGGACTTGTGAATCTGCAGTCTGTAATTATTGGCCAACCAGCATCATAACTCTTACCTACAACTCATTAGTTTCCTTGAGTTGACAAAGCCCTTCCTTACCCTCCATGCTTGCATACCCAACAGATACTTCTTGGCTCAGCACAATTAGCAAAGCAGGCAGGACAAGGAGCCACTTAGTCACCTCTGACACATTTTACTGCCGAGAGCCTTCAGTAGCTGACACATGTCAAACAAGGCAAAAAAAAGTCATGAAATACTGATAAATATAATCACACAAACTTCTGACACATCAGAAAGTCCACTTAAAGAAGTCTAAAAAAACCCTTGTACTGATACCAAATGACAGTAAGAGAATAAAAGGCCTCTGTTGGCCCGGGGGCTCAGTGTGGTGAGGTTTAGTTAGGCCCATCTTAGATCCTCAGTGCTATGATATTCCCCTGCTGCATGGAGAAAGGTGGACAAAAAGAATGAAGAACGGTGAACACATGGATAGAAGCCACATAGTTTAAAAAAAAAAAAGTAAAAGAAAGCAAACCATGCCTAACAACAACAAAACAACCATAAGGTTCCATAAGCAGGAGTAGAATAAAAGTAAAATTAGGACAGTTCAGTTGGAAGGCAGCTTTACAATAATCTGTCCAGTTGCCTGATTGCTTTAAGGCTCTCTAAGGGTGCAGCACAGGTGAGCCTCGAAAGGCAGACTTGTATTGTCCTCTCGACCTGCTGCAATCAGCTGCACTCAAAAATATCTGGAGGGAAAAAGACACCTGACACAGACATGGTAAAAATGACCCAAAGTAAGAAGCAGCAACTCCGAGGGTGTGGGAAAGTCTGCAAACAAATCACTGGGTGTGTCAGATCCACAGACGCTGGCATAATGTGGTGATTACTGTGTCTCAGTGAGTATGTAAAAGTGAGCTTGGTGTTTTAAGAGCAGGCACAATGACCGCTGAACAAACTCCAGTCTGGCTGCATCTGCCTAGGAGCAGTACAACAATTGCTGTGACCCTAAACCTTCATGGGATGTTAAGAGATAACTGAAGCCTGGAGCTACTAAACAAATCCAGCGTGGCATCTAATTCTACATGGAGATTTTCTAGACTAAATATCACAGAACTAGGAAAACTGCTTCAGTGACACCCATGAGTGAATTTCTCCATGAGGTTCACTGAGGCTACAGGGCCTATTATTTCCCACCCTGATAGCATCACAAGATGCAGCATGTGTGATCCACATCAAATGGCAAAATTCAGCCCTAGGAACAGGCCTCAAAAATGTTGGTGAGAAGCTTTAAAATTCCAAATGCAATAAATATAGAGACCTAGGAAGCTTGTGGATTTAAGTTCACACAGCCTGCACAGAAAACCTAAGAAATAAAACTTACAGTTCTGTGCAGCCTTAGTTGTTCCATTGCAAGCAAGCAAGCAAGCCAACAAAGAGATAGATAACACACTGAAAAGAACATATCCCAAGTTAATGGCAGTGGTCAGCCAGCAGAAGCAAGCCCAAGATTCGCAAAGAAAGAATCCCTAATGGAAGTCAAAGAGTTTTTCTCATTTCTCTGGAGGCGTTGCTTCTCCAGTCTGGCACCAAACTGTCCAGCTCCCTCTAACTTCTTTGTGAATTAGGTTTATTCCTGAAGGAGCTCAAGAATCCCAAGAGACCATAACTAAAAAAGGCTCAAAGGAAAAATGAAAGTTGCCTATCTCTCTCCTCCACTGCATAAACCACTTAGCACTGAGTACCCAGAACTGAAGACAGTGTTCCCAGTGTTGTTTCAGCCTAGCTCAGAGACATGTTTCCTCAGCAGGCTATTTGGATCAAAGACTTCAGGCAACATCCCTCAAAGAAAAGACAAGGCAAAACACAGAGGGTACTTTTTCACCATCTGCTTCCATTTTAATTTGCTGCACTCCCACGTCACCAGAGGCTGTAGGGTGGTCAGTTGGATTCTGGGTCGTGTGCATTCATGGCAGTACAAGACTACAAGGTCATCACATCCTGTTTCCTACAATCATAGACAACTGTGTAACAGACACATAGTCCAACAGTCTCCACAGCACATTTATTCCAAAACTATTACACATTAACATACGCCTTTTCAAGTGACCAGCGGGAAACAATTACATAAGTTTTCCAGTCTGAAGTGAGGTGGCCATTTTCATTCGTAGTTTAAAGCAGCTGACGATGACAAATTAGATATTTCGTTGTACAGAGGTATAATATCCCTGACCTCTGTTAACTGATTCTACAGATTATAAAATTTAGTCCTCTCTGTGGATAAAAATACATAAAACTAGAGATAACTTTTTATTTATGTTGAAATTGGAAAAAAACCCGAAGTATTTACATGCATGTAATCTGAATTGTATGTTGACATGTTTTGCAGAAATCAAAGCCGGTAATTCAAAAGCTGATTCTCAAAACTAATGAAGTGGCAATCTTATATTGCTTTTTGATAAAAGTACAGTGATACCATATGAAAATGTTACTACATTATGATAGGATAGGTCAATTGTAATTTGTATTTACAGTATTTCCTTAGATAAGGCTCCCATTCCACAGTAGCTTAGCTACACTAGCAGATGTGTAAATCAGAAAGAGTAAGGGCCCCTGTAGATGTCCCAATAGATGTGAACATACTAAACATCACCACTGAAAGTAAGCAGGGAGTGAGACAGTGAGGAGACACTTGCTAAATTTTGCCTCTGATTAAACAGAAAATGTGTCATGAAGGGCACAGTAGGGCATTTATAGTGTAACACATGTCCCCCAGCAGGTACATGAAGCTATTCTGGATAAGTCCAGACACAGCTGGAAAACAATTCATGGGTCTCCCAATGAAAATTTCAGAATTTTTCAGTCAGAAAACGCATCTGTTTTTCTCCCTATAACTTAGTAATGGTGAGTGCCAAAGACTTTGTAACATTCACACAGACTGCCTGAATCCTGCTGATGATGAAAGGCTAAGGTCAAGCTTTGTACTTCTGGCATTGGCAACACATTTCAGGGCCTCTACCACAGAGCCAGAGAGATTCACTCATTGGGACATCTGACCCCTAGGGCAGTAAAAGTATGAAACAAGCACTGAGGTCAAGTTCATATCTCAGTAGGGCACAGTTGGAAGACAGTTCATATTGGCAGGGCCCTAGCATGGTTATTACTCTATCCCTGCATAACAGTGCAGGAGGATGCTGACACATCAGAGCACAAGCGAGAACAAAACCAACTGTCTCTCTGTGCACTCAGCTGCTAGAAACAGTTTAATTGGTTCCCGCTGTATACACGGCTGAAAAAGTAGCAAAGGACTGAAGTCCCCTCATGTTTGGTCAAGATCTTGCTTTCTTTCATCTGTTGTGCAGATGCTGATGGGGGTCACCTGCCTGGAGGGGGTCAGGATTCTGCCAAATGGATTTTAGGAGGGTACTCACAGTCCAGGCATCCCAGCTTTATGGTCAGTGACTCAGTAAGAAAACCAAGGTTGTCTGCACTAGTGGATGGCTCCATTCCTAGAGTTTGTAAGGACGAATGATATCCTGACAAACCTTCCCTACAGATCTATGTTGTTTTATCTAACAAATAAACACATTCCACCTAGTAGGGAAATTTTCTAACAACCATTATCAGCAGTACCTAAGTTCCATCCTCTCAATACAGGCAAAAACCTAAATTAAGTGTGGAGTGTAGGAAGAACTGGAGATTGTAACTAAAGGCTCTGGGAAGATATGAGGGAGGGAGTAAAAAAGGAGAGAAGTATCCCCTCTGCAATAGGGTGACAATCCTGCATTCTGGGAGGAGTACGATTTTGGTGAATGGCTTGTCTATAGACAGGAGACTAAAAGCAACATAATGATTGTGTTATAATATTTTAATTAATAACTATGGCTTTGCTACACTAACACTTCAGAAGACATTAAGATATATGAAAAAAAATGGGTCTAACCTAACTGCAGTGAGAGTACTTACGTGACAGTACAGACTCCCATTAGTTTGCAGGCATCTGAGAAAGTTGTGCCTCAGTTTCCCAAAATGCTAAATCCACTAATATTTGTAACATGCTTAGAAATTTTTCAGAGGAAAGTGCTGAATGCAAACAATAAATTGCTGACTTTATCTGCTATATATATATATGTGATTTATCCTCACATTTTTTATACAGTGTATGATTGCGGACAAGAAAATATTCTCAACATTTAACTTCTGGTCAAATAGGAACAGTCCATTGATATGACCCAGCTCTATCAGAAACAATCTGACTAATGGTCATACAATATCCACAGCATCCAGGGTTTGATCTTAAACCAATGGAAAGTACAGAACTTGCTGTATTGTAGGCTGATGATTTATTGACTACATGTCTTCAGAGGGAATGGACTGTTGTAAAACACTTGGGGGAAAACAATGGATTTATGTTAAAGGGAAATCATGTTACACCTCTAGAAGAGTCCAGGAAACTTCTATGCAAGGATCAGCAGAGACAAAGATGCTTAAACAGTTCCCCAGTTGTTTCATTCCTTCTTGAAAAGGTTGTTTGCTTTGACCTGACAAGCAAAGAGCAGAATTGGCAGGCTGATGCAGAACAACATGGATTCCCACATATTTCTGTCACAGCCTTCTGGAGATTTGAAAGAAAACAGATGGCAGTGTAGGACCAAGAGTGTGCAAAGAGATTAATGATTTTTAAAGACCAGCATGATTTACTTAAAAATACCCTATTTTTTTAATTATTATTTTTAAAGCACTGAGCTTTCCTGGAAAATGGAAGAATGCAAAATACTTGTTAGTTACGAAAGTATCAGCAAGAATATGCTACTGATGAGTATGCCTGTTTGAAATGTTTTAAGAAATATTCAAATGCAAAAGAAAATACAAAACATCTCTAAAAAATAGCTAAAGAAAGGTTAGTGAGTTAAATCTTTTCTGAAAAATTGTCACTCTTTGTAATCCACTTTTCAATTGGGGACTCAGCAGAGATGCTGATCCCTTTTTTCAATGTCAAGAAGACACAGATAGTGCTAAAAATGAATGTATAGTTTCTTCACATGCATTCTTGACACTCAAAGGAGTTCAAAATATGAATAAGTTTGTGGAGGTTTGTGATGTGTCTGGTCAGTTTCCTCAGTCAATATCTTACAGATATGACGACTTCTCCCCTGGAAAGCTGAAACATCAGAGGATTTTCACATCTCTTTCTCTCACAAAGACCACAGGAATATAAAACTGACTACACAGAGTCAGAAGTCCATCTAAACCAATACCATATTTCCAAGTAAAGGTCAGCTGCAGATGTTTAGGGAAAACATATAAAAATGCCGGATATAGTCTCATCCTATCCCTGCTTAATCCTTTCAGTTGTTTAGGACTTGCAGATGGGAATATAGCCAGATTATCATTTTTAATAACTACCAGTGGACCCATCCTCCAAGATTTTTCACCTCTTCCCACAGCTTTGTCTTAGGAGAAGAGACTATTGCCATGTGCTCTTAAAACTTCAAATGTATTCTTGCATGATTTCTTCACAATAAATCCAACCTGGATTGTGCTCCTTGGCAGAAATGTTCCTTCTCTTTCATGTGTCTGTGTTTGTGTATTTATTTTATGAAACTGTCCTGGGAACACATCTTCACATCAGATGTTACAATGTTAAATTGGACCTCATCATAGTCTTCAAAGAGGAACAGGGGACTGTACAAATTTCTATCTCTTAAGACTTCACAGCTCATTAATCCAATTCTTTAAGCAGCTAAAAAGATTGCCCCTCCAAACAAAATGGAAAGCCCCCCAAATTAGGCTTGTTCACTGTCTTTAATAATAAAAGCTATAAAACAGTAGAAATGAGTTCTTGTTTATGCCTCCTTTATAGAAGTACTATACCAAGGAGACAGAATAGAGTTGTTGGGTCTCACAAATCAGCTCTGTCCCCATTTCAAAGAGCTAGGCTGGCACATACATTGCCTGGATTTTAGTCATTTTGTGACACAGTGAAGAGAAAAATACTCCCCAACAAAAACAAATGTGAACTTCAAAATTCATGAGTAGAAATATTAACTTCAGTACTTATTACTGGGAAGTCAGCAAGCACTTGTTATTCAGGGAGGAAGCCTATTTCTTTCTTGTTGCCAAAGTTTTTTTCAGTTCCTGAAGGTCATCTCTATTTCCATTTTCACAGTCTAAACACATCCTTCTGATCTCTAGCTCCCATTCCTTGAATTCCAGCAAGTCTTCTGATCTCATCCCTTTCTTATCTACTTCCTTCTTTTTACCTTAAGTCCCTAATTTTTAACTCCAGAAAAGCCTTATAAGCCTGCTGTACTGTCAGAATAACTTTTCTACTAAATCAAAAAACCCTGAGCTTCTCCTGGTCAGTTTCACTACTCCATGTTACAGAATCACAGAATCACAGAACATCCTGAGTTGAATGGACCCACAACGATCACTGAGTCCAGCTCCTGGCCCCGCACAGGACCATCCCCAAGAGCCACACCATGTGCCCGAGAGTACTGTGCAAATACTTCTTGAACTCTGTCAGGCTTGGTGCTGTGACCACTGTCCTGGGGAGCTGTTCCAGTGCCCAACCACCCTCTGGGTGAAGAACCTTTTTTTAATATCTAGTTTAAACCTCCCCTGATACAACTTCAGGCCATTCCCTCAGGTCCTGTCACTGGTCACCATAGATTTTTGTCCTGTCTCCTACTATCCTCCTAGTAATGTCTCCTACTATCAGAAGACATTATCTGACACCATCGAGATCACCAGCGAAGCCAGAATCTCACGTGTTGAGATTCCATGCAGAAAACTGAAAATAGACATCTAATAGGGAGCATGAACGTTGAACATACAAACCAGACACAAAGCTTCAGGGAGGGAAAAGCTCGTTTGACCATCACCAGGTACCCATTTAGCTCACAGCACTAAGGCAGCTTGAGGCTACTCTACCAATAGCACAGCTCAGGGTGTGATATGTTCATGTGCATGTGCCTACGTGGTTCACAGCAAATCACAGCTGGGTACATCCTGTCAAGAGAAGTAGACCATGAGGACAGGACTGACACACCAAAGCTCATGGGAGTTTCCAGCAACATGGGATGCATTTGTTTGTGGGTTCCACTGCTGTAAACCAGCCGCAGTTTCACAGACCTTCAGAGAGTTACTCGGCTGTAAGAAGTATGTGAGCAGACTCAAACACACTCTGTAGATTTGTCCAAGTCCCTCGGCTAGCATTTCAAAAACAGCTTATAATTTTGGCTGCCTCAATTTTTGAGTGTCTTGATGTCTTAAAGGACACTAAAAATATAGAGCCAAAATTACAGGTTACTTTGCACAACTTGGGCCTCAGTTTCTCTGTACTAAGTTCTGATGTAACTTGGTCTTACTTAGAATTGAAGCATGGAGTAAGTTTTTTGAACAATACAAAGCTACAGAAAATTTTCACTAGATGAGAGCGGACTTGCACTCTCTGTGTCTCAGGTCATTCAGGTTGAAAGATAATAATTCCTTGGCCTGATAATGCCATAGACTTGTGCCAAACAGAAGTAGTGTCATTGTTAAGCGGAATTGCAGAAATATGATAAATTATTCAGACCTACTGCATGTTAGTGTGTATACTGAAAACTACCAGTTTTCTGCACATGCCTGAGTTCAAAGGAATGTGATATTAGGGATCACAACTGGAAAATGGAAAAGACACATGAGACACCACTGTCAATAATCAACAAACCAAAAAGCATGGGAAAATACACATAACCTCTTTCATCCAATGAAAATAAGAGCAGTCAGCTTTCTTTTTATTTAGGAACATGCTGTGCTTGCCTGGGGGTTGCAAGGGCAGGGAAGGGAGAGAGGTTCAGCTCTCCATAGGACTGACCCAGGTTTGAAAATTCACAGCAACTGAAGTGCTGAAAGCCAAGCCTCCCACGCATCCTTCCCCTAAGTGTCAGGAAATAGTGTCCCCTGATTGCTCAATCTCCAAGTCAGATGGCTGGTCTGGAGGGACTAGATGGGTTCCTTGGATGCCATCGGACCTTGGGGAAATTTTGTATCAACTAAAGCAGATGGAGCAAATGCAAACAATTTTGGAGATCCCTGCTATTCAACTCTTGATGAGCCTCCCTGTCAATGAATTACAGTAAGCTGACCCCATATCTGTACTTGGTAAGAAAATTTTTTGTGACTGATTTTCAAGATGAACAGAACTACCCACAAGAAGCACAACTAAACCAAACAGCAGTGATAGCAGTAGACAAGTGATATGGTGTGGTAAAGCCACTAGGATATCCAGGGAATTTGCTTACTCAGCTCTGTGAAACCATGAGACCTCACTTCGTAACACATAATAAAGACTTTTAAAACCTCAGGGTTACACTGACTGTCATAAGTTGCAACAGGCAATAACTTTCTGTTCCACAAAACAAAACTGAAAAGATGCCTGCCTTGTCCATATTGTGTTTGTTTGGTTTTTTTAATCTTGCTTCCAGGGTAAGTCCATCCATAGACAAACTAGCAATTTCCTGGCTGGTATAATCTCATCCAAATTCAAGGATGCTAAAACCCATGCATTCTCATTGGAACTGAATTTATGTTCTGCCAAATCAATATCTCCCGTATCATTTTTTTTCCCCAGCCTTCCCGTTGTGTGCAACTTTCCCGTTGAACCACAGCTGACAGCCCCCAGGGAATTTCCAGACTCGCAAACCCCTGCAGGTAGTGTTGCTAACCTGTTGGATGCTGAGCTGAAGGAAAGAGAGAGGAATAATGAGACAGATGGGTAGCAGCCAGATGAAAACACTCCAAATACAGAATTATCTCCTCCTTAGTTCCTCTTCTTACCATCACAGCTTTCAGCAGTTCTGAATATATTAGTCCTGTATTGCCTAAACTACTTCAGGGAGACTAACACTTGAAGCAGATAAAAAGTGTTTGTGCCTCCAAACACTTGCCTTGGCCATGACAGCTCTCAATTTTTTTATTGGGGCATAAAGATTTCTAACAAGTTACTACATTCCTTAAGAAATTTTTTTTTCTTTTACATTGCCAGCCAATGTGATTAGGCTTTTGTAAAGAAAAATAGCATCTTCTTGAAAAAGGTGCTGATGGGCCCACTGGAAACAAAATCTAGCAAGAAATAAATGGAGTAGAGGAAAAATTTCTGATATTTCATAGCAAAGTAGCTCAGATCCCAATATGATTCCTTCCAAATCTGAAGACTTTACTTTCAAAGTACATCCCTGCAGAATCTGCTTTTGAGAATTCATGCTTCCTTACACATGCATCAGTACAGTTCCTTATTCTCCAGCTCATTATTTGCATAGCATGGCATCCCTTAGTGGGGATCAGACCTTGACCACCTGCCCAGTAAAGGCTATCCCCATTACATTAGGCAGCATGGTGATTACATCAGCCTGCAGTTGTTTTCAGCTCAGCTAACTACACTTGCTCAATTTTGTTATGCGCTGGAGGTCCCAGTAACAATCTCTCCTCCCAGTCTTCAATTTTCCTCCTTTATTTTCTTCTCCCTGCCCCAATAACCCACTCTGCCACCCTCAAGAGGAAAAGTGTTTGCAGACTTTTCCCATTATCAAAACAGCCTGATGCAGGGAATGCTGACTTGCAGCAGCCTTTCTTGTGACTGCTTGTTGGCTGGAGCCAATTGCTAACAGCATGGGGCATCGCATTGTGCAACTCACATGGCTTCTGCTCCTCAGCCCAGCTTTGTGTTTATGCTCAAGGGCATCATCTCTCCTTCCAGCAACTGCAAAGGCCAACAATGCTCCTGCTGGCCAACAGTTTTCTACAGCTACAAGTGCTTGCAAAGTGTGTCATCTTCACACAGGGAGCCTCAAACTGTTCCTGGAGAAGCAAGCTGCTTCTGTCATGGGTCTCATTAGAGAAGATGCCAATGAAGAGGACAGCTGCCTACACAGCTGTCCCCAGAACTGCTCCCTTCTCCACTTGAAGAATGAATAGACAACCAGGTGTGAGGTTGGGGAGGTAAGGTTAATTAAATGCAGCGTTGAATTTTAATTGCAAATAGATACAGCTGTGTCCCCCCACTGACAACATCATCTTATGGAGTAGGCTTGGGAACCTCTGGACTGCAGAGGTACAAAAAAAACCTCAAAAAACAAAAAACTAAGAATCACTAGTTTTAGTTTGGACTTCAACCAGGTGTCTGTATCAGTATCTGCAGGGAGATTCTCCTTGTAGTAGCTGACTTGTTCATGTATGACCTTGTTATATCTAGGTTTTAGATGTGAGAGACACCTCTTTTCTGCAGAAGCAGAGGGTTCTTTGGAGAGCCCTTATTAACAAGCAAGTACAGGCTTAAGGTGCTAAATTTGGCAATTTTAGCCAAGTGACTCCCCTTACTTGTATTTTTTATCACCAGTAGCCTGGCAGAGGAGGAAAGAACTTCATTTTCAGGGGCCAAGGAATTGCCTGTCAAACTCGTAAGGAAAGAGGAACTGCTTGCTGCACAATATTGCAAGGGATTAAAGAGTTAAAAAAGAAATCCTACACTGTGGAGTTGCCTAAGAAAGGTGATCTTTGCCTAAAGCTTATTTGGGATTTTCCTTTCCAGCTACCAGAACATGAACTAGCTGGATTTCAGTTAATTTTTGTAGCCTTCTAAAGATATGACCGTCCCTCCTCACTTTCCTCAGACCTCCCTCATCCCCTGTCACCCCCATACACATGCAGAAGAGTGCAAAAGCCTGCACTGTCAGCCCCTCTGCATACCTTTGGGAGAGGCAATCAAGCTAAACCTGAATTGTGTCTGCTGCCAAGCTGGCTTCAGGATATTTCAGAGGAGGAAAAAAAAAAAAAAGAAGGAAGAAAGAAAGATGACTTGTAGGGATTTGTTCTTGAAAACAAGCAAAAACATGAGAGGCTTTGCTGCAGCAGCTGCACTTACACTGTAGTAGCTGTGTCTCTGCGTGGATCCTCCCTGTTCTGCAGTCCCGTAATCCACACAGAGAAATGCCTGTACTGCTCCTCTCGCTGGCACTGCTGTTAGAGTGAGACTGGAACTGCTGCTGTTTTCACTTTCAGACCAGCCTCTCTCTCCAAATCCTCTGACGTCAGACAGCCTGCCAGAGATATTTATGGAATGAACAATCTAAAAGTTTCTCTAGGTAGATTTAAAACTGCAGTCTGGGGGGGGATTTGTAATTTTTGCACTCTTGGATAGAAAACTCTTCCAAGGGGTTCAGGGAGGAAAAGGAAACAGTAGGGAACTACAGATGTGGTTGTATAAGTCCCTGGCAAAAGACAATACCTGTACTTTTCCATCCATGGTATATTATATCCACACCCAAGATGTAACTATCTGTCATGTAAGTCCGCATTTGGAAAGTGGTTTTCCAGTCTCTCAGCTGTGTTTAAACAGGGTTTGAATCAAGCGTGACATAGAGGTCACTCACAGATATACTCCAAGCCCACAGCCCTCTGCTGTGTCCAGGATTTGACTGGATTTAACTAAAACAAGACTGAAACAGGCCTTCCAAGCATCTTGTCCACATCTTCTTTCAGTTTGGCACTAACCCCTTTTAGCTAGATTATTTTCTCAAGCATATGGGCTATTTTGGCCATCTTCCCTCCTAACTTCAAAATATCTTCTCTAGAAGTGTGTTATCTCAGATAAATAAATACCAGCTCAGAAAATTAATTTATTCTTTGATCTCTATTATGGTCTGCCTATCTGCATCTTTCTATTATTCCTTTGCCACTGTACAGTATGAAACTTTTCACCTGCTGTGAAAGCCACTTAGGCATTATGTGAAAGAGAAGAGTTGCTAGAGCAAAAACCAGAACAGTATTAGCATTAACGTTAATCAGTACTTGGGGAGTGAAATGCTCTCGTGCTATAATCCTGCTGAGGTAAGTGATGATAAATTTGGACTGATAAGACCTCTTTGTTTTTATTTAGAAGCTGAGCTTGGCTGTAAGCCTGTATCAGTAGTCCCACCTAAGAGATGAAACAGGTCTGAAGGTGAAGTGATATATGGTGTAAGTCCTTGAGTGGGCTTTGCTTGATTACAGACAAACCTTTTTAAGAAGTTCAAAACTTATTCAACATTTTCTGCAGGAGTGTACAAATGTGCTGCTATTATAAGCAACTGGGTCTGGGAATTTTTTTTATACCACATCATTTGCATTTTTAAACAGTTAAGAAATATATGTCTTGGTACCACTTTTGGAGATGCAATTGCTATTTCAAAGTGTGCCAAGGTTCTTTTCTGTGCAACTTACTAGCAGAGCAAATTTAAATTTACCATTTGGAGCTGTGTGGATAAGGCTTTTTCATATATATATACATATATATATATATATATATATATGCATGCTTTCTCTTTTCTGCTCTACCATTATTAGCTTTTGGCATGAGCCAGGGCTCCTTCAAATCAATAAATTTCATCTGATCAACTTCAAAAGGCTTAAAATCAAATTTTCACTGATAACTTTCTAATAGCAGCTTTCCCCATGTACTGTAATATCATCACAATGACCAAAAGCTTTGAGATACGTTCCAGAATAAAATGGTATCTCTTTAAAGAGATTCCCACTTATATACTTACAAGATGGGTCTAAGAATCTGGCAGATGGAGGAACAAGAAAATTATCCCAGTTCCAAAGCAGTATTCAGTCAAGCAAAGGAAGTAAAATGTTTTTATATATAAAGGAAAAAATTAGGAGGAACCCAGTTTTGACAGTGCAATCCAAGCATTGAACAAGTGGTCATGTTGTCCCCTCTGGCTATGAGATTTGCCCCTTGTCTACTTAGCATGAATAAGGATCGCTCAGGGCACGAGTCCCTGCCTTGCTATGCTGCATGCTAATCTTATTAAAGATCAACCCTGGAGTTACATTGCTACCTCTTGGCAGTTTGTCCCATGGACTTCCAACAGGAACTCTGAAGGGCAGAGTGATTCAGGGCTTTTCTGTAGGATACCAGGGCTGTTCCTTGCAGGGAGTTCCACAGTCCACCATATTTCATTGACTCAGCTCCTCTAAAGAACAGTAGAGGCTCCTGGTGTTTGCTAGAGATGAGAAGGTTATCGTGACTCCTCTTTCTTCTGTTTAGTTTATAAGATTATATTACATCTTCTCTCTGGAGAGTGGAGTAGGAGGAACATGGAAATCCTGACCATCACACAGAAGTAAAGCATGAATAACCACAGCCTGTCTTACAAGCTGAGCCAAGAACAAACGGTACTCCTATATTTCGAAAGATTTTGCAGCAAGATTGAAATGCCAAGAGACTGAAATGGTCTGTTTACCCATAGATGATATGGACAGTGACAGTAAACCTGTGTCCAGTAGCACATCTCATTTCTGTCCTGAAGGGATATGCCCCTTACCATGTAGTTGTTAAGATAGAAATATTCATCCCATCAGAAATGCTGTAACATTCCAGCTACCATGGACTAAGATGGTATCTCTATGAATCTGTTGCATTTCTATATGAAATTAAAAGGTTGAATAGCCAGTTGTATGGTTGTATATTCATAACCTCTGCATAACTGAATCCCACAGGAGTCAATCCCACAAGATTCCACAGAAGCCCTTTCTGGAATACACCACCATGGTATGAAGAGCACAAAAAATCCACTGTGGGCAATCTGTACTCCTGTTTCCTATACTTGAGAACTCTCTCCATTAGATTGGGAATGTGCATGCAAGAGCAAAAATTGTTTCATTTTAAAGAGAATTTATTTAAAACAGTAATTCTCCCAAAAGACACTAGAGACAGGCTCTTTTGGAGGGTAAGGAGAATCAACTTTGGGCACTGGACCAACACAAGCATAGGCGCTACTCAGAGAAAACACAGTGAACCAAGTGAGATCCTCTGCATCACTTCCACATGACTGAAACAAGAGAGCAAGTGCTCCTCAGATCCAAACCAGTCTAATGCATGTTCACATGAGCAACATAGAAGTCCAGTTGTCATTCCCTTAGTGCTACGTAGCAAAAACCAAAGGAAATGAAACCCTATTAAAATACTATTCTTGCTGCCATAGTGGAACAGGCCATTCAGCTCACTAGTCTAGTACACTGCCTCAAGCAGTGGTTAGATACCTGATGATTCAGAGCATGAGGAATGGAAAACACATTACATCCAGCCAGTTGTGGGCTGGAATATTATGTAAGGATGAGTGGTTAAAGAGGGAAGAGAAATTCTTTCGTGAACCCCATAGTTGATCAGTTTACACATTTAAGTATGAGGTTATTTCAGATGCTGGGATTTTTCCCTTGCACTGGTATTGCTATGTATGTTATTTCTGCATATATTTCAGATTGGGAACCTGCTAGGTTTTTTTTACAATCGGCTGAAGTCAGGAAATGCAAAGTTATGGCGTATGTTCAAAGAATAGCACACACCAAAGCATGCAGAGAACTCTATCTTTGTCCTCAGATGCACACAGTCTTGGCCCTAGTCTTTAAATCCACCCAGTGATTTTCCTTTCATTTTGAATTATGGAATTCTATTCACTGGATTTAATTCTCCATTGCACTGACCAGAGGGAAACCACCTACAGGTCTCATAGATATCTTCATTTCCAAGGCCAAGATGAGTTCTTGACTAACTTCTCTTAGTCCAAAATATCATAGCCTTCTCAAAGACAGTAACTGTCAAACTGTTAAAAATGTTATTTGTTGTTTTAAAAGTGTCTATGTGCTAGTCATTTGGAAGAAAAAATATGTTCTGAGGAAAGTCTGAGAAAGGCCTGAAGCACTATCATGGCTTACTAAGGATTAGTAAACAGTTTAAGTGATAGGAAGGAAAGCTGGTGATGTGCTGCAGATAAACATGTGCCAGCAAGAAGGATTGTTCTAAGACACTGCCACAGCTACCTCTGAACTGTGTAAGGGATCATACTATAATCAGGAAAGGGGGAAGAAAGCACTTTCTGGAGCTATACAGTGCACTTGAGGTGCTCCTTTAGTCACAAAGGATCATGCAGAGCATAGGAAGTGTCTGAGTAACATAATCAATGTATAGCACTGAACTGACAGCATTTTAGACTCAGTTTCCTCCAGTAGCAGGGTC
The DNA here is from genome assembly GCA_013399915.1 of Illadopsis cleaveri. Classification (NCBI taxonomy): domain Eukaryota; kingdom Metazoa; phylum Chordata; class Aves; order Passeriformes; family Timaliidae; genus Illadopsis; species Illadopsis cleaveri. Next base: position 425,710 of record VXBB01008367.1, read on the forward strand.
AACACAAAGTAAGAATCAGTGGAAAATAAGGCTCACACAACAGGAGAAGCATTTCAAATTTAAACTAATGCAGTGTTAAGTAGAGTAAGACTTACAAAGCCATCATCTCTGCAGTACATTGTGACTGAACTCAGAGCCTGAGGCACAGACTAAAATCAGCAACTTAGATGGACAGTATCCATACATGAGAGTAGACAGAAGGCAGCACTAGCTGAGAACACCCTGCCTCCACCACCAGCAGAAGAGGAGGAAGGAAAGAGTGAGCTTTGTCCCACACAGGGAGTTGTGGCTAGGCTCTGACTCCTTTGCAGCAGTCAATATGACCAAAGAGAATTGAGTAGGCAAGGCTATTTGGATAGTTGGTAACTGAAATTGTTCTGCAGACATATAATATCAGAATTAAACAAGATTTTGTAATATATCACAGCCTGACTAGCTATTCCCAGTGCTATCTTAGATCCATTTTGTTTTTCACCAAAAACTGTACAGTGAATTCAGGTTAACCAGGATCCTTTGAGAGATTTGTGGGATAACAGTTTCTTGGCTTCTTTTATTCACATATTGTAGTGACTGTTAAAGAGGAGATGCTTCAAAGAAGCCAGAAGAAAAACATATGCACTTAGTAGACAATGATGTAGACAGAAATGCCAGCAATGATATACCATATTAACTGCAATCATCATGTGTTACAGGGAACCTAGGTAGGAAGGAGAGTTCAATTCTGTGGAATGTATCAAATATAAGTGTCTTCACTGGTATATTTTTTTTTTTCTTTTCTTTCCTAGACATTCTCTTTTCTTGCAAAAGATTTATTTTTAAAAGATTCCAGAAAGCCAAGAGAGCCTATTAGACTGGCAATTATCCTGAGTCACTTCCTACAATGGTTTTAAACAACTCAGAAAATCTTTTTTTGTGGGCATGAATGCAAAAGTACATCAGTGCCCCACAGAGTTGAACCAGTAAACCTGAAAAGAGTAATAACCTACAGCTAGTTACATCACATTTTTAATTACATTGAAAGAGTTTCAAGGTTGGAAAATAAAATGCTGAAAAGTGATAGAAAGCAAACACATTATGATATGGATATGTTTAGCCACTACCCATGTGTAACAGCTGTGGCAGAACGTGGGATGGGATCCAGCTGCCTGCATTTCACTTCAAGGCATTTAGCTCAAGACAACTTTCTCCTTGCAATTCTTGCCACAGCTGACGTGAGCCTGATGCAAGCTCAGTGATGAAGTAAGCGCCTAAAAATGCAAGCACACAGTTGGAGCTGGTGCTGCAATTTTTGTGCTTGTATACTTTTAGGTGTTTTGGTTCATCAATGCTTATTCTCTTTATTGTCATTCTTTCTGTATTATTTACTAATTAAAGAAAAAGTCTCCCAACATTTCCAAAACATTTGCCCATGTAATCCTACTGAATTTTTTGAGATATCAACATAACCCCCAAGGTCCCCCAAATACAATTTTACTCCACTGCTGTCATGATATTGTACTTCTCTCCTCTGCAAAGCTGCTATTTCAAGAAGTAATGCAATTTAGCCATGGCATATTCATGTGTCTTCTCAGGCAGGAAAACCTAGGAAAGTTCTTCAGCTTTGCTTCTGAAAAATGCTAGAGCATTATGGACATAAGCAAATAGTCTTGGCACAGGTATTCTTGGAATTTATACAAACTGTAGAGACTGCTGTGCTTCAGCACAGTTTTATTACCACACCAGCCAAAAGTGACCTTGTATGCTACCCCACCTGCAGAAGAAGAAATTACGAAAGACTGTCTATAGGACAAGAGCACAGGATCTTGATTGATAATGCCATGAAACATTTCCTGAGGTTTTATAACATAAGAAATGAAACAAGCAAACAGAACAAAATTAAACCACAACATACAGGTATTCTTTTCCCTTTGTACCTATTAGATACCACAACTAAGAAGTCATTCCCATGTGACACTTAACATTTATCGTGAATACTGTTTCCAGCACCTACACAGTAGTCTATAGAAACATGCCAATTTACAGGATTAAACAGAAGGCAACCAAAGTCCAGATTACATTTATTTCTTCCTAGTCAGAAAAAACCCTGGTGTTATAAATGAATGAAAGTTTGAAGACAGAATATTCATTTGAAGAATCAGGTTTTAGACTGGTCTTGGGGGGGCAGTGAAATATGAAGTATAATCAGTCTTCTAGTGAAGACAGGGAAGAAAAAACAGCTTTACAAACTTACACTGAGGATACTGACTCCTCCAGGGCCTTAATCACTGCTGATTTACACATAGTTCAAGATATTCAATATCCCACAGCATCAGGATTTTGTGTCTGAAGTAAAGCAATGATGCTGGAGTTGTGTGTGTGTGTGTGTGGATGGGTGGGTGTTACATTATGTAATGGGATGGTTATTGTGCTTAAACTAAAAAAAACCAAACAAAACCAAACAAAACAAACAAAAAAAGAAACTGACAAAAACACTTAACAAAAGCATAGTGAGCTCAAAATGAGCTGGAAATTCTCATAACAACCAGAATAACAATTCTCATATGTCTAAGCCCACTGTCACCCAAATCCCAGAGTGTGGCCTTTAAGACCTCAAAGCAGCTTGAAATAAACAAATTTGGGATGCTCAGCATATTCTAAGACCAAGGTAAAACATATTGTCAAATGTGCCCTAAATTAGTACATTTTGTTCCTATATAACTATTTATAGAAGACACCATTGATGAAGTTATCAGTGATGAACCAGTTAAGATAAAATTTGTTAACTGGTTTCACAAGAAAAGGCTATTGTACTTTAGATTTGTCATTTCCTTTGATCTTTTCAAGTATAGACAGAAAGGTGACAGGCTTAAACAAGTATTTGTGTAACTTTTTTGTTCATTTCACAGATTTCATGTCATAAAAGTTGTTACTATAAGATTCTTGTCCCAGTCAGGTACAGGAATTATCTAAAACCTAAGTTTTGTTCCTTCTCCTCCCACCTTCCTCTCCCTGCCACTAATTTGGCAGATCCAGGAAGGTATAACAATTTAATTCCCCTTGATCGAGTCTGTCGAGACATGAAAACACAATTTGCTCATAAGTGAAATTCTTCAAACTTCTGAATACTCAATAATCTCTAGCTGACATAAAATCCTACAATATCATGTTATATGTAAGAATTATAATATTATGAAATTATAATAATAGTATATGTTTGGAGGAAGATATACTTTCTAAAGCCTTAAACATATGATTAGATAAAAATTATACCAGCTTAAATAATTTGAAAAACTAATTGAGGGCTGCAAGGCATGGAAGGGCCTGTGAAACTGCAGGAAGAGATTGGGTTGTGCGGGGACTGTTGACCAGCACATCGCAACCACAAGATTACCAACAAAGAACTGGCATCAATGCCTGGCTTCCTTGAAAAAATTGAATGAAGACATTTCTAGTTCTTCCCCATCTCTGAAACGTGACAAAAACGACTCTATATTAGAACCAGCCATAGTAGCTCTCTGAAGTCATTGCAGAAGCACAGGACCACTGGAGTGCAGTAATGTTTGGAAGCAGCAGGGGGGATCACAAGCGAGTGGCTTCCTTCACATAGAATCAAGCCCTCTGTAGATAGTTAACTTAGCTGAGAGGTTAGCCATGAGCATCCCCAGGAATTAGGGACTGTAAAAGGAATCCGAATGCAGGAGAATGATTAGAAATTGGTGAATGAAGTATTTTGTGAATCTCTAGTGCTGGCAGAAGAGCAGAAAGCAGCCGACTGTGGCAAAAACGTTTTTTTACGACAAATAGCTAAACCAGCTTCTTTTCTTCACACTAGTGTTACAAGTCAGATTTTGTTAATGCCTGTAAATCTCTTTGAGATCTTCCAATGGAAATTACTATTCAAGTTTTATAAAAATATTATATAAAGGAAAAGTTACAGTGCCAGAATATATACAATGAATCTATGGGAAATCATTATTCTTCCATGTTTCAAGAATTGTTTGACAAGTTTTGAAATTATTTCTCTGGGAACTGATCTGACTTAAATGTGCTTATCTCTTGCCTTTTGTTAGCTCATGTTTGCATTTACTGTCCATTAACAATAGATGAACACAACAGCCTAAGGTACTTGATTCTTTTATGAACTGTAGATAATTCCACATTTCAGTCCTACATAACATCAACAGCATAGGGAAAACTGGAATGTGGCAAGAAGCCCAGGAAAAGGCAAGTTTAGTTGGATTGGGAATTAGCTGGAAGGATAATAATCCTGCAAGCCAGTATTCATTCAGTAATTTTATGTGCAGCAGAAGAAAATCGTGATACACACTTGGCATCTGGAGACTTTAAAATGCTAAGAAAAATAATTCAATAACTGTACAAATTGGTTAACAATTGTGACGTAAAACAATTATTTCTACGTCTCTTGATTCAACATTATTCAGTTTTACTCAGCACTATCCTGAAAGTCCAATATATAATCTAAAGAACTGCTTATCAGACAGCCTAGCTGTTTTCTGAGATGTTATACAATCCTTCTTCCCATTTTCCTTCTGCAGCCATAATTTGCCCTACATCCAAGCCATGTTCACTTCATCAATGTGAGATGGAAATTCTGGAGGTGCTTTGGCATACACTGGAGCCTAGGCAAGTCCTATGAGGGCATGCAAATATATTGAAACAGTAAAACAAGAATTCAAAACAGTTGATAACTAAAAACAAAAGCAGATAAAAATTAGCTTACTTAAACTGCTCTTCTGGAATAAATTCATCTCTGTTCTTAAATTACTAAATATGAGCCAAAATAACACTACCACCTCCCAAAGGTGTTTAATTCATCCTTTTGTAGCCTGTGATTTGCACCAGACTGCATGTTTTAGTTATATGACTCTTCTGATAAGCCATTCAATGCAAACTGCAAATAATATAAGCTCCACTGAAAAGCAAATGTTATATTATTAGCAAAAAATTTAGCTGCTGAACGAGCCATGTGACTCACCCAGGAGGATGACTGCATCTCAAGGAATGCTTTTGGATTATCCCACTTAAGAAAGGCTGGTGCTACTCCATCTATCTGGATCTCTGTTCATCAGTGAAGAAGATATTATTTATCTGAATGTAGGTAGTAGGCAGAGATTTGGGTTGTTTCTTTTGTTTTTCAAGTAGAATTTCTTGTTTGTCCATCTCAGAGGATTAGAATTCACCTCTGAAAATGTAACGGAGTCCTTACAGATCCCGCTAGATTTATACGATGCAAAGTGTGTTCTTAGTCCAAAAAATCATAGCCTTTTCATGGAGAAAACAGATAACTGTTAAAAATCTTATCTCTTGGTTTAAAAGTGTCTGTCTATATGCTAGTCATTTGCAAGAAAAAAATATGTTCTGAAGAAAGTCTCAGAAATTAATTTATTTACTGCCTGAAATTCATTATTCATGTCAACAATCTGATATACCTATGTTTTCAAATTTCATATCTAGTATTTCATGTTCATTACCTCTGGAAAAATCTGGCTGGAGTGTGTGCAAACCACTGACCTCTCCCATGGGTCACAGAATAATGCAAACTTGAGAAAATTAGGTCCTGATTTTGTCAACAGTTCTCCAGTAAAATATATACTATTAGCTTAATAATGACTTAATCTAAAAAAATTGTGGCTGGCATATATTTGTCTGTCAAATTACCACCAAGAGGTTTAGGAAGCTTACTTTCTGAATCAAGGATCCACAATATATGGAATTTAAATATGTGAATTTGTAACTCACCATCTTGGTTGTAAATAACCTGAGCAAGATTAAAACTCTAGACAGTGCTTACAATAAGACTTTAGTTTGGAGAAGAAATAATGGACATAAAGTGCAGTATAGTTACTGACTTAGGAAAGGGGATTTATTCTATTTTCACCTTTGGCTGGTTTACGTTTCCTCTGCTGTCTTCAGACATATGTGAAAAACAGGTAACATGCATATGGTCACTTGTGCTTGTAATATAAGGATCAGAGACACAGCTTTAATTTGATGAGGATTTAATTCCAAATGCAAGAGAATTGCAACTCACTAGTTCATAACATTCTTGGGGATTCTTAAGTGAAAGATTCTAGGGCCTAAACAACGACTAAATACACAATCCATAGCCAAACTAGAGACAGCACATCAACACCGGGTAAATGAACATTTTGTACTTTAATATAATTACTCAGACAAGAACTCTGCCTCTTCACATTGGCAAATAACTGATGCCTGAAGTCCCTGGATACCAACCCTTGCCCATTTATGAGATTTCTGAACTACACAACATCAACATGTGACAAAATCATGCAGCCTTAAAAGTATCTGGCATTTGAGATGCAGAATCACAGAATGGTTGGGTTGGAAAGGACTTTAAAGATCATCTAGTTCCAAATTCCCTGCCCTGGTCAGGGACATATTCCACTAGATCAGGCTGAATTTGCAATATTAGCTGAAAAAACAATAGTAGTTGGTTTATTTTAAACTAAAAACTGAATATTATAAAAACAAAAACAAAAACAAAAACAAAAAAAAACCCTCTAAGCAACCAAATTAATCCTCTTTTTTCCTTTCATTACCTGAAAATATCTAGAAAAAGGTGGATTTAAAATAGTGTTGCACTGTGCTTACATGAGGACTATTCTATTTGATTTCAAACAGTTCAAGAGTGCATCTTAATTTCTTAATTCACAGAATTGTATGGGGAAAACCAGTGCTGTCATGTTTACAACAAGGCACAAATACATGGAAAACTTTAGTGGGAAAGTTAGTCTTGGTATTTTAAGGCAGTTAGTGCCTCACTACTTAAGAAACCATTTTCTCTGGCTTCACTGCAGGTTGTGCTTGCAAAATTGGTCATATTGTTTAATTATTTCATGGCTTAATTTTGTCCTTGAAGAAAAAGGCACGCACCAACTCTAAACATGTTAATGTCTGGCACACTTGGCTGGAGCATATTATTACATCCAAGCTGAAGAACTTGTGAGCCTGTGCAAGTGTTAGCGTAACGAAAGAATGCTCATTGTGTCAGTTTCCGGAGATCAGTGAACCCAGGTAGTATAATTTCCCTCAGTTTTAGGTATGCTATGCCACTTAGATTATGATTCAAACTTTTGCTTCCTTACAGATGGCCATCTTTTCTTGTACAATTCTGCTCATCACCCCATAAAAACATTTCTCATCTGCTCACCCACTCAAGTAGTGGTCACACCATGCTAATCCATCTTCTTATGAGAGCAACTATTCTCCCTTTGTATTTTTCTTAATTACTCTTCTGTGTCTATTCACTTTCTCCATATTTGCTCCACACTTCCATCTATTCCATCCAAATAAAAAGGCTGAACAAAAAGCCCTTAAGAGATTTACTGCCTCTGCTTACCTTTGCCTTCAAAATAACACTTCATTTTACTTTCTTCTTTTCATTTTTACATTACCTAAACCATGAATTTTATTTTTACTGGCTGGAGCTCTCCTTTATACTTATATTTTAGAGACTCTTTCCCTACAGCTCCCTGCAACATGCCCTCTATTTTCGCTTAACAATAATTGTGAAACTGAGATCACGACTTTTATCCTTACCCTTTTGATCTACAAAATTTAATTTTACCCCATGGCTGTAATCACCATACATTGCATTGTTGTATTTTCCTGGCATCTGTCCTCAATGAATGACAGCTTCTCTACCCTCCATTCTCACCCAATCCCACACACAGACTCTCAGTGTTGTGGTTTGATATCATCATTTCAGTTATCTCTCTGTGCTGTCAGCAGCTGTGCCTCCTCCAGCAACTCTCCTGTCTTTACCACATTACTTTGTCTTTAAGGTCCTTGTCCATACTGTAACACCTTATTCATGACCAACTTGCAGATAGGTTTCTGTCTATGATCTATCATTAGTATCAATTTCATTTTATACTTCCAATCATACGTTTGTTTTTTTCCAAACATACCTTTCCTTGCTTTCTGTGATGCGAGTTTTCCTTCCCCAAAAGAGTTCTGCAAAGATCTCTAGAATTATATAATTCTCTTTCTTTAAATTCTCTTTACAGCAACAGTTTGATAGGAAAATCCTAGCCTCTGACTATTCTGCTGAATATTACCCACATCATTTATTTTCCTCTTTTCCAGCATTACCACCTGCCCTAAACTTAGCAAGAGCTGTTTGGTACACCTCTAAATTTGCACAGTGCTGAACAAAACTTCTAATCCTTGGCTTCAATCTAAGATTTATTGTAAATCAATGGTATCTAAAAATTGAATTTTATAATGTTTTGTTGAAGGTGATGGAGTTTTAACCCTCTTCAAAAAAGAGCATACACAAACTAATTATACAATGACTATAAAAGAAGTTATTCATTGAGCAGAATTGAACATAAGATTCTAAATTTCTCACCAGTTTTCAGATAAAACAGCCCAAACCCCACAGAAACCCCACAGACTTTTATACTATTGGCCACCTAGAATTTTATCTCTCCTTAGTCAGAGACAAATCAACAATGGACTTTAGAAGGTTTCATAATAAAAAAATCAATAAGAAAACCATTATGCTAAAAATAAATGGGGGAAGAAGGTAGAGAAAATTATACAGATAAGATTTGCAATGCATTAGAATTACATTTATGTCTCCTGTTAACACTTCTCACACTAGTTTCTAACAAAGGATCCAGTTTACCATTTAGGAGAAGAACCCCTCCCCACCCCAAGCCCCCAAACCAGAAACAAAATGCCAGGCTTGAAAAAAAGTTCTGTTGTCTGTTGCAGTCAGAGTCCTAAGAATCCCTAAATTCCTCCATGGAATTTTTGTTTACTCTAAAAGAGTCAAGCAATTAAAGACATGTAATTATGGATATACATAAGCCCTAAGGAGGACATTTTCAAATTTTCTAGTTTGACTGAGTCTACCGAGACACAGAGTTTTAGGGCACATATAAATGTGTTGAGTAACAATGTGAGAACAGTGACATTTTAAGGTACTTTCCAAATGTTTTTCTTACATACATGAAGACGTAACCCTGTTTCCTCAGAAACAGATTATAACAGTAGCCTAAAAGAGGAAAACATCTCCATCTTTCTCTCAGGGCTGGACTATTAAAAGCTGAACAAGGCAGTTTTGTCTACATGACAGCATTAAACATTTTAATGCTGAACACAAAGCAGAAAAAAACCAAGGATTATAGGGCTTTGGGATGATACTGGAAACATCAAAAATATTGCCTCAACTTTTTCACATTCCATTTAAATACAGAAACCTAATTTTCTGTATTATCACACCTTTTCCTATAAAGGCGGTACTATTTCTGGCAGCGCTCACGTAACAAATTCAACAGATACTGTACCTAAATTTAGGACCCATTTCAGACTTTAACTTCTAGTCATTTAAGAAGTGTTTCTGGTCATGTAAAAGATACATATTTGGCATTAATGTTTTCAGGAGTTGGATGATGAGACAAACTCAGGCTTTGGCAAGAGTTTTGGCCCTTCATCCTGCCCAGTTGATCTACGGAAAGATTTTAGTGTTTTAACTTCAAATAATTATCTGAGCCAAATGGCATGGTAGTTGCCAAGAACAAGTAAAGTCAATGAAAAGTAAAACTTTGGGAAAAAAAGAGAGGACTTGAAAGTTTGGGCTACTATAAAACTTGCAAGGCTGTTTATTTGGAAGCATAGTGAGTTGCTAGGTGACATAATGGAGCACAAGTCCTTGAATTGCCAGGTCCAGTATGCATTATGACCGATATTATTTTTCTAATTGGAAGAAAACGACAACGGTAAAGGCAGAGGATTCATTGTGGTGCTCTATTACTTCAAAATGCAATGGCTGATCTTTTTAAAACATGGAAATGCCAGATCCTACAAGTTATATGCTCATATAATTATTTCAAGTCTGTAGGTTGCTTGTGTTGTGTGATGCACTTCCTCAAATCCTGGAGCTGAAGAAAGTTGATACATCTTTGAGGTTTAACATAAATGTAAATACTGAAATTTCCTCAAGTACAAGGTGATTTCCCAGGGAATACAGAAAGATCTCAAACAGTTCATTTAAAGCAAACCAAAACTTTTCATTCCTCCAGCATAAGACATAATCTCTAGACCTGTACATTTTTAGTTAGCTGTCACCTTCAGGCTTTTCTTGAAAGGCCGTTATTTTATTCTGGAAGCAGCTTGAGTCTAAGCTGGCTCATTGGCTTCTCTGTGCCATATTCAAACTATCCTATAATAGAACAGTGTATCTTCACTGTGCCACTGGCTCAGAGTTTACAGCTCAGGCTTCAGGTTGAAGGAAGGCACCTAAACCATTTGCAAAGCAGGCTTGGCCCCAGAAGCAATAGTGTCATTCACCCAGCTCCATATTCCAGCTACTGAATACAGGCAGACACAAAATGACTTTCCTCACAATTAACTGCAATATTATGTCTACTGCCCAACTCATTCACAGTCCAGCTAAGCTGCTAAATAACACAGCTGACTGTTAAATTTGCAATTTTCTATATAGAAATAAAAATACTGTACTGTCTGGCATCATTTCAATTCCAAAGCAAGCAAACCAACATTTCAGTTCCTGAAACTTCAGTTAAACACCACAATTCTTTCAGAGTTCTGGAACTGAAATTATTTATGCTTCTCTCCCAAATCCTGATCTCTTAGTCTAAATTCATTGTATGTTCTGCTTCCTTCTTGACTGCAGTTGTTTCCCTACCTGCAGTCACTTCTGCTTCTAACATCATCTTCAACATCCCCATCCCTACTGACGAGGCAAACGTTCTTCGTAATTTTGGAGCAATGCCGAGAAGATAATTACTATTTATTCCATTATCCCATTCCAATGACCTGTTTTTTCCTTCACTCTTTATTTAATCAGCAAGTAATATTTTCCATTTGTTTTCATTTTTACCCTTTTGACTTTTTGCACTTGACTTTAGATGGTGATCAGCCCTTTTCTATTTTATTCCCTGAAGGCACACTTCTTATGCCTAATACACTTTCTGAGACAGTAATTTGCTCAGCTGAGAGAGAAAAAAAAAACCCTTTTCCCTACTCTTTTTCTATTCAGAATACAAGTTCAACATATTTTTACCATATCTGAGTTAGAAAAAATTTCTATCAACCTTCATAGTCAAGTGCCTGATTTTACACTTAATTTAAATTAGTGTGCTTTCAATCACTGTAATCTGATCCCTGCCACTATATCCCACCAAAACTAAGGACAAAATGCAATCATGCTGTTCATGTGACTCTTCAGTAAACACTTCACAGCATAATGAGGTTCTGCTCTTACTGCTCTGTAAGTTTAGCTCTCGTAGCAAGACAACATGCTCTTTTTCCACTAGAAGTTGTTACTGTTCCACAACCATTTTTATATTAGAATTAAGGAGTTGATATCCTCAGTGCCTGTGATGCCTTGGAAGGCTGACTTGTAACAGAGACTGGACAGAGCTAGAGAATAAAGTAGATATTTATTGAAAGGCCTCCATGATCCTCTTTTAGCAGGACAGAAGCCTCACTACGGCTGCACCCAGGGTAGTCTAGGAATAGTCACAAAACGGCTGGATGGTCATGAGATATTACATTTTTGTAAGTTTTGCTCCATTTGCATATTGGAGTTCAATTGTCCAATTGCAGCTTCAAGTTGTGAGGTCTCATCCTTCTTGTTTTCTCTCTTCAGTCCATCGTTGTTTATGTCGTTGGGCTGAAAGTTGTCCTTGATCTTCAGCAGGAAAAGGATTT